>VWZP01007282.1:167588-336820 GCA_013396995.1 Dicaeum eximium
AAGGAAAGGAAAGGAAAGGAAAGGAAAGGAAAGGAAAGGAAAGGAAAGGAAAGGAAAGGAAAGGAAAGGAAAGGAAAGGAAAGGAAAGGAAAGGAAAGGAAAGGAAAGGAAAGGAAAGGAAAGGAAAGGAAAGGAAAGGAAAGGAAAGGAAAGGAAAGGAAAGGAAAGGAAAGGAAAGGAAAGGAAAGGAAAGGAAAGGAAAGGAAAGGAAAGGAAAGGAAAGGAAAGGAAAGGAAAGGAAAGGAAAGGAAAGGAAAGGAAAGGAAAGGAAAGGAAAGGAAAGGAAAGGAAAGGAAAGGAAAGGAAAGGAAAGGAAAGGAAAGGAAAGGAAAGGAAAGGAAAGGAAAGGAAAGGAAAGGAAAGGAAAGGAAAGGAAAGGAAAGGAAAGGAAAGGAAAGGAAAGGAAAGGAAAGGAAAGGAAAGGAAAGGAAAGGAAAGGAAAGGAAAGGAAAGGAAAGGAAAGGAAAGGAAAGGAAAGGAAAGGAAAGGAAAGGAAAGGAAAGGAAAGGAAAGGAAAGGAAAGGAAAGGAAAGGAAAGGAAAGGAAAGGAAAGGAAAGGAAAGGAAAGGAAAGGAAAGGAAAGGAAAGGAAAGGAAAGGAAAGGAAAGGAAAGGAAAGGAAAGGAAAGGAAAGGAAAGGAAAGGATCCACATAATTGCATAGCAAATATGAAAATGAGAGGACTGAATCCAGTGTGAATTGACAACAAAATACTACCAGATGAGGCTGTATTGCTAACTCTTTAATGAAGAACACTTTGTTCCCTACTGAACAATTTTAGTATAGAAAGTCAATGTTTTTCTGATGGAAACATTAACCACATCAACAAAGGAAGTATAACGTACATCCTATTTATCATATAATGAATGTCATATTTCATGTTGGATTGCAAGAAGATCCACAAAAACCACCATAGAAAAAGCAGAAAGAATAGGTGCAACTGGCCTCATTTAGTAGCCCATAATTATACTATCAAAGTCACAGGGTAGAATAATTAAATTTAATAGAAACCACCCATGATTTGAAATTGCCCTCATTTTAGGAATGCAAGGGCTGCACAGTTCGGCTTGAAATATTCAAATTATTCAGTGTCTCATGGTAATCAGATAAAAGATTTTGCATCATGTTAGAAGAAACAAGTTTTGGGAGACACACACAAAAATATAAAATTTAAAGTATATATTTATAGAAGTATATAAGCTATATAAAGTATATATATTTAAAGTATAAAAAATATGTGCCATAGAAGGACAGATTAGAGAAGTTTTGATTCTCAGCAAAGCTGAATTGTGTTGAAAGCTTCATGAGAAGAACTCTATAATGGACTCAACTTTGAAAATTAACATGTTGGTTAAACTACTGGGTTTTGATCAAGCATTTGCAGGGCACTCACTTCTGTCTAGGAATACATATTGTCATTGTGTATGTTGAATAGCTTCAGACAGCTTGTAGAGGTTAACCTGCAATTTAGATCTGGTACAGGGTTGCCTAGCAGGAAAAGCTGAGGAGAAGGAGCATTGGGCTGCCCAGCACGACTTTTGACAGTAAACAATTTCTGCTCCTTAAGCACACAACAGTTATAATTTGATTGATCAATTTTTATCTTAGCACTCGAGAGCCTCTCAATCTCTTTTGCTTGGTTTCACAGTGACCTGATCCATACTTGTATCCAAACTTTTATATATTTTTCATGGCATTAATTTAGAACCATACTGGGAGCTGTCATTCTGTATTGCTCCTAACTTCCTGGTCATCAACAAACACAGTCTTTCAGGAACAACATCCCAAAGCAGAACAAACAAACCTATTGCTTACTATTTTTTACAAACAGAAGAAAAGCCCGCAGACCTGGGAATTCTGGAAATGTTCTCCCAAATCTGGGAATTTCTCCCAAATTTGCCATAAACCAGGACAACTGCTAATGCCAATTGTATACAATTACCCTTACTATTTCAAACTATAGAAACACTGTGATAGTGAAAACACTGATTTCCATGATATCCATCATTGCACAGCTAAGGATTGCTCCATAACATATGAACCAACACATGGTTTGACTGAGGATTTTCAAAAAGATTTGGCAGAAAATAATAGGTGGGAAGCATTATTGAAATACTGACATCTTGAAATACAGAGTTATCATCTTCTGAAAGTTTCATCTCTGTAAAGATAACACTCATCAGGTAATTTAACTCTAAATAGTATCCTTGAAAGTTCTTTTAATATTAAGATACAGAAACCTGTCCAGGAAATCTGTAATTAAAAAAAGAGGTGTAGGTGGAACCACAAAAGATACATTATGGTAGACTTGCAAAAGTGCAACTGATATTAAGTATTTTTTCTCTTCATGTATGAAAAACATGTATACTATGACAAACTACTCAAAGGAAAAGAGAAAAAACTGTTTAATTTATTAAATGCCATATTTAGTCTCAAGCATTTATAGCAGTGGATTCTTATCTACAATTATAATAGCCTGTAACAGAAATTTGGGAAAATTAAATGCATATATGCTTATATTGATATACTAATATTAAATACAAAATAATAACACTCTAATTATATTATTGTAAATTATACTTTGGGAAAACAAACATGACAAAAAGTTCTAGAAAGATTATATTGCCATATACCAATATTTTTTAAATAGTTTTTTTTAAATTGCAGCACATCAAACATTTGTTGCTGCAATGAACATTGAAACCTACAAAGCTTCAGGATGGTCAATGCTTGTATCTTGCTACTATGCAAAGATTTGACCTATCTTTTTTCACTATCTTAGGCCTTTCAGCATCAGTTGTCTTCATTTTTACAAGGCAACAGTAAACAAATTTTAAAATTACACTATTCCATCTGAAAGTAAAGAAAAAATGAGAACACATCTACCAAGGAGACAAACAAAATTCAGATCATTTGGAGCAAGAGCAAGAGCCAAGTGCAATGCTTTGTCGTCTGATACCCTGCATAAATGGACAACTTAGGTTCCCCTGTTGTTTCCATGTGCTTAGCAAAAAAGAGAATTTACTGGGTTGTATTGGGTTTTGCTGGGGCAGACCTTATGTTCTTCACAGCAACTAGTATGGGGCTGTGCTGGAAAATATTGATAACACAGGCGTGTTTTTGTTATTGTTGGGCAGTGCTGGCATGGAGTCAAGGTCTTTTCTGCCTCTCACCCCACCCCATCATTGAGAAGGTTGGGGGTGCACAAGGAGCTGTAAGGAGATACAGCTGGGACAGCTGACCAAAAGGATGTCCCAGATCATATGGAATCATTATCAGCATATAAAGCTGAGGGAAGATGGAGGAAGGTGTGGGGACATTTGTGTGGTGGCATTTGTCTTCTCAAGTCACTGTTCCATGTGGTGAGCCCTGCTTGCTTGGAGATGGCTGAACACCTGCCTGCCAATGGGAGATGGCAAATTAATTCCTTTGTTTTTTTGACTTTTCCTTTATCTTTTAAAATGTCTTCATCTCAACCCGTGGGTTTTCCCATTTTTGCTCTTCTGATTCTCTCCCTGTCCCAACCCTTGAAAAGGAGTGAGCAGGGGCTTGAGGGTAGCTGCTGTCTGAGGTTCAATCACTGCCTGTATTCACACTGGCAAAGGGACATTACATAAGCACATTTAGCTTAGTTACACTATTATTAGTGACTTCATTAATAAAATCATCATTATTTTTTCATGCCTTTCTTAGAGGCTTGATTTATTAAAAAAAAGATGAAAATTATTCTAAAAACCTATTAAAGAGACTGCTTTCCTAACTCTAACTTTACAACACCTTTCTCCTTTCCAATAGAGTCTTTGATATATTTTTGGCTTTTGACTGTTTCATTCAGGCCAGTAAAAGTGTTTTAAAGAATTTGCTTTGCCGCAATGCTTGTGACAGAGCCAATTTGTTGCAACAGACATTTCAGCATTCTGTGCAGTGGCTATCAGAACAAAGGAAAACATACGCAGTCTTAGAGATACTGTCTTAAAATCTGGCACCCTGTTCCAAGATTGATCTGCATAATGCATCCTGTCCCTAAGCACATCTCTGAATGTCATGTCTATTAACTCAAAGGTCCTTTCAAAGACCAACCCGGAGTCTACGTTGTTGATTTTATAATGAAACTCCTCATAATCAAAACAGGTATTTCAGTGCAGCATTTTGCTGTCTGCTGCAATCCACTATTACCTCAAAGAGATATATAGAGAGATATATCAATATGTCAATTACCTTTAATTAAATGAATATCATCTCTTTAGAATAAGATCTTTGCCAAAATATGAAAAGAAGTGTTGCAAGTTGGCTAGCCAACCTTTCATCAATTGGCTGATTGCTGACAGCTCAGTGGTACATAAATCAAGAGCCAGAATATCATTTGCTAACATATTGGGAAAATTATTTCTGGCAGCAAACTTCACCTGCATGTTATAAGAAAATGCTTTTAGACATTTCCACAACCAGAGCAATGAGGCCAACAGAACAAATCTGGTTGTCAAGTCTTGTGTGCATGTCACTGCATTAATATGGCATTAATTTGATTTCTCTAGATAAAACTTTGTGAGCAAAACCAGGAACAGCAAATTGATAAATTTGGAAAGCCAATAGACAGTGAAAGACTCTATGTAGTTTAAAGGCTGGAAGCTACTAATGAATGGAAAAAATAAGGACTTCTATATCTATGTCCCTAGTGAGGGAGGTCCCTCCCTGAATATTAAGAGTGGTAATACTGAAGATTCATGTTTCAACAATACCCTATTGAATTGTTAGTTCAAGTCTTTCCTCCCCTCCTCAGAGTGCAAAGGTGCCCTTATATATTTCTGCAACCCCATTCCCAGACAGTGTATATAACTTCAAGTCTATGACTTTCACTACAGGACCAGGAAGCTAACAGTTAGTTGTCTTTAGAAGAATTTAAAAAATTTGATTACCTAAGTGAGAACTTATGGGTAGAATTGAGAAGTGATATCACTTGTGTAACCTCAGGCACTTTATCGATATACCTAAGAAAAACTTCCTTAGATTCCTTCAGCAGAGAGAAAAAACACTGCAAGAAGTTAATGTAGCTCATTAAAATCAGTATCATCGTGCTGTCTTCCTTCATGGAATACTAACTTTATTGCAACGGGTTCTTGACTTCTGTGCCTCACTTAGATGGTAAGAACCTTCTGCAGATATCCTAGGGCAAATTATCAGCTAAATAATTTTATCTATGTACATCCTACTGTGATATGGCAGTAATCTCCTCTCCTTCAGCATGGATTCACTAAGGAGAAACCATGCTTCACTGATGACGTGGCAGGATACGTCAACAAGAGGAGAGAAGTGGAGATGGTCTGCCTCGAATTCAGCAAGGATTTTGATGATGTTTCCCATAATATCCTCTTAGATCCAGACCTGGCTGAATGGCAGAGCTCAGAGGGTGTGATCAGCAAAGTAGAACCCAGCTGGAGGCCTGTAGTCATAGTATTCCCCAGGGATCAGTACTGAGTCCATTCTTAATCAACTTGTTTATCAATGACCTGGATGAAGGGATGGAATGTGCCCTCAGCAAGTTTGCTGAAGATACAAACTGGGGGGAGTGTCTGACACACCTGCAGGCTGTGCTGCCATCCAGTGGGACCTTGACAGGCTGGAGAGTTGGGCAGAGAGAAACCTAGTGAGGTTCAGCAAGGGCAAGGATAGGGTCCTGCACCTGGGGAGGAATAACCAGCACAGGCTGGGGGCTGACCTGCTGGAGAGCAGCTCTGCTGGGAAGGACCTGGGAGTATTGGTGCATGAAAAGCTGGCCATGAGATACACTGCCATTATTTTTCATCCTTTCTAACTTACACTATGTCTGAGGATACCTATTTAAGTCTCTACATCTCACTTCCAGTAGGTTATGAGCTATCAATTAGACTAATGCACAAGAGATTAGTATTTGGATTGCCCTGTGTCCTTTTGGTCTCAGGCTATGTGAAATGTCCTTAATGGACAACTAAGTAGGCAAAAAAAGAATTCTAGTACTTCCTTTCCTATTTGAAGGAAGGTGAGTAAGCACAAGAGACAAGCAAGTAATTTATAGTTAAACATTTTCCTTTGATCTGTATATTGCTTTTTCTATCTCAGGCTACTTTGATTAAGTACGCACAAAGAGGGAGCTAAAGGAGTAAGGTTTTTTCCTTAGTCAGCTAGCCAGGAAATGAAGTAGTAGAGACCTAATTTATTATTGCTATTGTTGTTGTTATTATTTTTATTATTATTATTGATCAATCCCCAGCTGATACACATAATTGACTCAAAATAACAGAGGAGCTGAATTAAATCTGAAATATTTGAGCATACTTAATATGGGGTTTTCCAGGACTAAAAGCTTGAATAGTTTCAACTGCTTTCAATACTACTGAAAATGTAAGTAGAATTGTATTATGGCTTCACAAGTTTTTTGTGTCAGCTGAACTTCAATAACTGACAGAATGGATGCTGTTACCCCACTGCAAATATGAAGAAAAATGCTTTAGCTTATGTCCTCTCTTGTTAAGACTTAAGCAAATGCATTTCATATTACATTTCCTGTCAGCTACACAGTCAAAGTACAAAGTAATTACTACATCCGATTTAGTCATCTAGATGCCTTTTATAAAGCACAGGGAGGAATGGCAGCTGTGTGGAGTGATTCATCTCATTCTAAAGTAGACAGCTAAAGTATATCAGAAGAAATATGCCTTAAAAGTACCTATTTCTTTTTTACTAGGGAGCCTTCCAGTTTAGATGCAGACATCTCACCAAATAGTTAAAAGACAAACACAGTCACAGCAGCTCAGCTTACACATGACAATTAATCTCTAACAGTAATTTATTTGTGTGTTTGAGCTGTGAAGACTTTTTCTATGTAAAGACAGTGAAATGCACTCTTGGTTCGAAGCACTTATTGCTGATGTATACACCACATTGCCCTGCTTGGCCTGGATGTGAAATGTAAACACATGAGGAATCATGGGTTAGAGGACTGACACTGACTTCAGTCCTTCTAGTGCTCCAAGGAGACACAGGTCTGTGCCCTCCATGCTAAGTAAGACCTGTAGACAGAAGTAAACCCCAGTTGCAGCTTCATGAATTGCAAGTTCAGAATACACACTTGTTTTAACTGAGTTCAGCAGGAAATATCTGGTGGTGCAACCTAGTAAGATAAACAGTTTGGGTCTTGCTTATATCATCATCTTATGGATTTTTATGCTTTTTTTTATACTTAGAAATTGGAAGATGCTAAACAGCAGAATTGGACTAGACATACATCTTACTAGATAGGTACACCATACTGACAAAGGGGAGCAATTAAAAAACAAAATAAAACAAAAAGCTAAGAAAAATTCATCATCAATTAAGTCAGTCAGCAATTTGCAAGGTTTACTCATTCTTCAAATCTCTGTTCTATCATAGAAAGATTTCATCTTGATGAGTGAATTTCACAGAAAATCCTAACTTCTCTGACCCAAAACTTTTATGCATATAGTGTCTAGTCAAAGATTTTGCCAAGAGAAATGCTGCCACAAGTCAACTACCAATGAATTTGCATCATTGCAGTTGAAAGAGGAATATCAAATAAAAGCTAAAAAATTTTTTCATATAAAAAAAGGGTAAAGTATTCTGTTCTAGGTAACTTAGGAATTGTTCAAAGTGGTTTAAAAGAACATAAATAGTATATGATTTATCTTAAGAATTAAAATATGTCCTTCCCTGCCAAACCAAAATTGCTGTCAATGTCTTGTCTAAGACTGTGATTAATGGTATTTAGAAACAATACTGCTGAGATATAATACATTTTGCAGGGTGGATCATGGATCTCCGTTACTTAGGAGATTATCTGCTAAGTGCTGTTCTTTATTTGAATGCATAACATCATGACTGTAGCAACAGTTAAGTTGCATCTAATGATGCACTTCATTATAACCACATGTTTTTAGAGGCTTATAACTTTGTATAAATTCTCTGCTCATAATGTTATTCTCAGTCCAAAGAAGGCATTTTGAAACAGTCTGACACAACACCATTTGACTGCTTAGGATTTACATGTTCAAAAATGTGCTACTTCTTTTGCCTCCTTCTTGATGACACATTAACATACTTGTCATCTTATGGTACTCAAAACTCACCAGATTTTTTAAGGCGCCAGCTTGCAGTTCTCAACAAGTAGAAATGCTTCTGACACATTTGGAAGAGTGCTTAGAAATAATACAGGTTTAAGTGTTGCTCAGTTAGGGAAAGGTCAGTGATACTTGGAACTGCCCAAAAGGAGCAGTAACGCTGAAGAAGATATCAAGATTTGTTACATTTTCCAGTCAGTGGTAAGAGACCAGTCCACTGGCATAGAAAATCATGCTTCTTCCTTTTTGCCTCTCAAAACAAAGTAGACATAAATTTGTTTATACTGGCTGGAAAAAAATATTTACCTGTCCTAAACAATTATTATCCTGTAAGGATACTACAGTTAAACAGGTGACCATGCATATCAACATCCGACATGTGGCCACAGCTCAGTGGGTTTGAGTCTACGCGTTCTTTGGTGAAATATGGGTCTGGACATCTAGCTGCTATTCTCACGTGATCCCCAGGGTAAGAATTTAGTGACACTGTCAAACTAATTAAGCACCTCAGAAACGCAGCTGTAGAATCCCATCCAGCCTCCCGAATCAGCCAGTGAAGCACGGGCTGTCACCTCCTCACATTTGCTCAACAGAAAACCAAACCCACTGATGTCAGAGTCACTGGGAATTTGCAGATGTAAAGGGAAAGGACAGAAAAAAAAAAAAAAAAAGAGGAAAAAGAAAAGGCAAAGAAAAATAAAACAACATAAAGAAAAAAGCCATGGGATGATTTGGTCTTACAGCAGTTGCTGAATCTTCACAAAAATGAAGCTTTGTACATCACAGCAAGAAACAATGGTCACAAACAGAGGCAATATCACAAGAGGTATCCTCCTTGTCTTATGAGGCTGTCACTCCAAATGGCATATACTGTGAAGCAATAAGCAACATCTTCTCCAGATCCCAGAAAAGAGAGAGATAAATGGCATTGAATTGGCTGTGTCTCCCAAAAATGTCTCAAAGAAACTACAGCCACAGCAGGTTGAGCAGATGAGCCCTCAGAGACTGGGCTCAGAGTCTCAGACAGAAAAGAAAGATTTATTTCCATCTGGTAACGATGCTGATGTCTCAGAAAGACTCATTGCACTCTGCAGCAGCACCTAGCAATTCTAAAACTAGATGGACATAATTAGCTTAATTAGTCATCTGCTTATACAATTCAAAATTTTACATTATGTTTATGTTGTTATTACACTCATATTTGGCAGAGAAAGTAGGATGTGGGTACTGAACTTTTAAAAGGCTAAGATGAGCCAACCTGAAGCAGTCACTGTCATCTGCTGTCTTGTTATATTATTCAGGAACTCCTGTTACACAGTATGGATCGCCTAGGACTTGCATGCCAAACGTAGCAATCCTCCATCATGCTGCTTGGCACTGAGTGACTGCTGAAAAACACAGCAGCCTTGGTGGCTGACAACCTCTGTATATTCACAGGACAGCTACAGCATGAACAGCTTATAATACAACTTTCTCCACTCTGCCTCTGTCAAAATATCACTTTACTCTGAAGCTTTTCATAGGTATACAGCATTACTAGAAATTTCACTTCTATTAAAAAGTGGGGTTCTCTTCAGGCTGCTAAATATTGGGAGATGCAGTAATTTGGGAGAGACAGACTCCTGTAATTTTGAACAGAGGTTTAGGACAGCATGGCAGGGCAGACAGACTTCATGTTTGCAGCCATAATCTCTCAGCAAAACCAGAAAACACTGAGGGGCAAATATGGTTGTTTGGCACACACTGGACTTACAGACTTCAAAGAATAAAACAAATTTAGAAGCTGACCTCTGAGTCCTGAGCCTTTGTAGTTTTCAGGTCCAGAGTAGATATGACTTTGAAATATTTTATTATTTTTTTACTGAAAATCTCCTATTGGAACTTCCAATCTCTTAGAAATCTGAAATTCAATGCTGAAATTTGTTGCCTCAATGCCTCTTTTATCCCAAAACTTACAGGTCAATAATTTTTTGAAATTTTACACACTTCTTAATTCAATAGTTGATCTCTTTACAAAGTGTCTTAAATGCCTTTAAACACACTAATGTGATTCCAGTTGCACATTTGCTCTTGCTAAGCCATGGACTAACAATTGTTGTAAGTCATAGGATCAGACCCAGCTAAAAGGTGAGTAGACTGTAGTTGCTAAAGGTTATGTAACCAATGTATATAATAGGTAAATTAATAGATTCAGTGAAGGAAAGAGCTGTCTGAATTACAGCACCTTTACTTTTTTTTCCCTTTCATTCTCAAAGGTGTGGCCAATAGACTTGAAGCTAAATTCAGTTTCTAAAGAAAGCACTCTACTATGTTAACCTAGCAGCAAAAAGAACAGTAAATAGTTATCATCAAAATAATCCTTCAGGATTCTTCAGAGCAGAAGACAATTGCTCGTTTTGAGGTGAAGCCCTCACTCTTTAGCTGCCTTCCCTTTTTTTTCCAGATTTAAATTGGTTTTCTTCCAGAGAATAACCTGCTTTATTTCACTTTCTAAATCAAATGAACACAACTGCTCTGTATCCTAACTAAATTTCTGTGTCAAGAGGCACCCAAAATATGCTAGAATTGTTGAAAAGACAAATGGAAAAACCTTGCTTTGGCAAGATGTTCTTGTCAATAAAGAACAAACAGAAAGGACCCACATGAAGGCTGTAAAGCGTATCCAAAAAAGGGATCACACACAAAAGGGAATGGTATTACTTTAAAAGCTCTAAAAAAAAGTCTCTGGAATACCTAGCAGGCAAATGAGGAATTTTTGTTTTGTTTGTTGTTGGCTAGGGCTTTTTCATTGCATTTTACAGCATAATATGAAGCCTAGGAACACGTTATAGAACTTTGTACTAGATTTTAAGACTTGGTAAGTGTCTGTATTTTGCATAAAGCTATTGGATGAGGCTGTGCTTTCTGGCATAGCTTGCTACTGTTTGATAGCATTTTAAAAGCATACTGTGCTTGAACTATCAACTCACAATAATTGTTAGCTTTATGCTCCGCTAGTTACTTTGTTATGTGCAATGGAATAATTACTATGAAGTTTTGTATTGTGGCACTTTTGTCACAGTTGCTTATTAGATATGGAGCCTCATTTTGAACTTTTTATTTGCTTTCTTTGCTATCCCTTCCATGGCATTAATAATGTACTGCAATTTAATTGAAAATTGGGCCAGAAAACATTAAAGGAAATTTCAGTGATTCCAGCCATTAAAGATTTACCCTTTCTGGCATGTAAGTGGGGCTCTTTACTGAGTGCTTATTTATTTGATTTGTGCTTAAAGTGTGTGTATATTTAAATCAATTTCATTAAATAAAGCACTGGGCAAAAAGTATTTATCTAGTGGGTGTTTTTTGCAATCATCTGAAAACAGTAGCATTATGATGGGGGTACTAATGTGTATCACAGGAAAGTGTGGGTACATAAAGCACCTCTCCAACACTTAAGAAAATATTAAATACTAAAATAGATTTCTTTTATACAGGTTTAGATGGGGAAAAAGGAATATGAACTCAGATTTCAAGGTGTAAACTAGATAAATTTCATCCTAAAAATTAGGACTATACTTACTATTTGTTGATTTTGGGGGGCTGGGAAGCAAAATGTACACTAAAGATGAGTGAGAAATAATTTTTCACAAAACATGTCTCAGTCATGTTTGTCTGAGAAATGTTGATTTCTTTGGTCTTAATTCCTTAAGGTTAATGAACAGATTCTTGATGATTTGGTCCTTACTGAACTGAGCAATTTTCCAAGGAAGTGAGTTTTGTATAGCTATTAGCGGGAGAAGTGGGACAGCAGACACCACAGGACAATACTCATGAGGGGACCCTTGACTCAGCAAAGTGGTTTTGGGCCATCTGTCTTGGTGCAGGGACCAAGGGAACTCTCCAAGGAACTTTAGCATGCCTGCTAGGAAGAGATAACTATGGAGGATATGTCCTCCAGGTAGCTTTGGCATCAGAAACTCACACGGTGAGCCACAGGCACAGTCCCCAGCACCCCCAGGAGCCACCACCACAGCACATCACAGACCCTAATGAACCTGGAGCTCCTGCAGGCAGAGGCAGCTCTGCATGCCCAGTGCAGCAGAGATTCCTGGTGCTTCCCACTGACCTCAGGGCCAGTAAGGATGGGCTACTTGTCTGCAGGACATGAGCCATGGCAAGGGTCTGTGCCACCAAGTAGCAGAGCCGTGAGACCAAGTCAGTGGGTTCTGCAACATCAGAGATTTAGATACTCAGTTGCCTTGTGAGGCAAACAAAATATTTTTTATTAAGAGAGATAGGTTATGATTTAAATAATTTTTAACTTTTTCCAACTTCTTTCTAATTTTTAAATTTTTTGGGTTATTAATTTCCCCTCTGAGTTCAGCTGTCGGAATTTCCAATTTTACAGAAACTGTTTCTGTCCACAACATATTCAAAACAACCAGAACTGGAGCAGCTCAGTCCCTAGAACTCCAGGTTCTCCATTCCCTAGTGAGAATCTTTGAGAAATATAAATTAAAATTAGTTTCAGTGCATTGAATTAATTATTCCATTTATTGGTTATTATCTTGCTTTGTGGTTTTACGTGCCTCTGAACTGTAGATGGAATTAGAAAAGAGAGAATCAACTAATTAATCTTGGGCTTCCAAAAGAGACAAAAGTGTTTGAAAGATGGGAAGAAAGTAAAGTAAAACTTCATCAAACTGAAAAAAAGAATTAACAAAACTCAAAGAAACCTTTAAAAGATCATACAGCTATATAAAACATCAATTTAGCTCATATTTATGCACTGCAATTGTTCAGCATCTGTGGGTATATCTGTATTTGTATGTACAGAAATTTAATGCATTGGCAGAAAATGTCATGTTTGTATAGCACTCTAGAGATTGTGAATAAAATATTTAATTCAGGAGGTTGCAATTGCATTTCCTAAATTATTTCACTGACCTTTTCCTAACTTATGTTGGTCCACAGCGGATGTATGAGTACTGCCAAAAAATAGAAATACACCATTTACCAGTCACAGAAAACAAAAAAAATATAGGTGTTCAGAAGCAGGTGCTATTCAAAATAGGCATCAGGGACAAAAAGTTTAGAACTGGCACATATTGTGAAAATAATTTTTATACTCAAGTAACATATGCTGTGTGTCTAAAATGAAGTATGGCAAATCAGGATCTAGCAGAGATTTTTGATTGTCATTCTGTGTAGAGTGGCACCAAGCTAGGTATGAGACTCACCAGTTTGACTCGTGTTTCAGCATAAAAACAAAATTAATTCTGTCGAAAGATACCACACCATATTAACTTTGCCAAAGTGCATCTTGACTCTGTGTCGTATCTGCTGAAGCTTAGTTTGGTTTAGGCTGGATCTAGGCTGAAGCTGGACGTGAATTTTGCAATGCACATCACATGGAGATGTAGATCCTGGACTTCCTAGCTGGTGTCTCCACAGTCCTAGACACCTTTTCCCATTTCATGGTGAGGACACACCATGGAACAACAAAGATTCTTAAACCAGCATCTGTACCAGCTCTGCTCTAGGTTATGTGTGTAAGTCTGTACTTACTAGCACTTTAAAATACGTTTCCTCCTACCACAAGCAAGATATCTATAAAACCACCTGTAGAGGTCCTTCCTGTTAAGGGTGGGTTGTCACACCATCTCACCTAAAAGACATGGGATACCACCAGCACCACCCTTAATAAGATCTCTTTCTTTGTATTTGACAACAGAAGTGAAGGGGCCTTATGTTTACCTGTAGTTAATTACATTGGGTTACATGAAAAAAGAGAACAGTGTCTCTGGATACAGAAAGACATAACAATTTATGCAAAATACTGATAATTTGAATTATGTATATGCATATTACCTAAATTATAGCATGCCTGGAAGATTATACTACACAGGAAACACATCATGTTTTGAAGTCTTCTTATAGTCCTTCTGATTTTGTAGATCTATCAGAAAACTGTTCTGAAAGGGATTTTTTTCTTTAAACTAATTAGTCTCTTATATTTATTTGAAGAGGTCTAAGGCCCAGCAAAATTGTGGTCTAGCAAAGCTCAGAACTGAATTACTAAACACATCCAGAACTGACTATGCACTAAAATATTCCAATCTTAGCCCTCTAGCAAGTGGGATATTTAAGCACAAACAAATGAAGATGCATCTAGATGATCTGGCACTTTGGTTGCAGTAATTTAGTGAGATAAGATTTAATGAAGACCAAGATAATACTCAGTAGAAATATAAAAAAGAAAGCTTCTCTACTAAGTCATAAAGAAAGAGATTTAGGAGCATGCAGAGGGTAATTGTAAATAAATCAAATTAACTCCCAGTGCAATGCATTTTGAAAAGTCCCACTCTGGAATTTATATACATATGACACTATTGTAGAGCAGGAGAAATTATTCTTGAGGTTCTACTTTGCTGTTCTTGTGTAGGCACTTAAGCATAAAAAACAAGCTGTACTCACAAGTGTCAATCTGTAAAATTATTATATGTGTTCATCTCCATTCAAGGAGTGCATAGGTTTTAATGTTAAGTTCCACATAGCAGTGGAGAGTACTTAAAAACAAATTTAAAAATCAGTTTATAGGATTGTCTCTTTCCAATATGAACCTCAGGACTTGGAAGTGGGTGGGACGTTTGGTTTTGGTTGGGGTTTTTTTTGTTGGTTGGTTGTTTTAAAATTTTTTTTAAAAATTATTTTTATTATAATTCAGATTGAAACCAACATAGTTTGTTGCAGGCTTTGGTTAGAATTTTGAATTGATTCAACCTGTATCTTTTTCTTAAGTATGAATACTAAAACCATCAAAAGAACTATGAGTAGCTATGGTTGTGTTTGAAAGCAAATTAAAACAGCATAACTAGAGTAACATATTCATGTACTATTAGGGCTGGTATAGTCTTCTCTCACTCCTGTGGTCTTCTACTTAAACTCAGACAAGACAGAACAAACAAGCAGTGTTTATTGTCACTTCTCATAAAACAGCTTTTTAAAAAATCAGAGCAAATGAAGGCATATGCATTCCATAAGGAGTGTTCAAATGAATAAAAATCAAACTGAAAAAACACATCAATCACATTAGTATACTGTCAGGCCAATATCCTACCTCAAGATACTTTCTGTTAGCAGCACATTTCCCATCCCTTATTTAGGTTTGAAAGGCCATTTCTCTGGGCAGGCT
Source organism: Dicaeum eximium (assembly GCA_013396995.1). NCBI lineage: Eukaryota > Metazoa > Chordata > Aves > Passeriformes > Dicaeidae > Dicaeum > Dicaeum eximium. Next base: position 182,876 of record VWZP01007282.1, read on the forward strand.
TAAAAATGTTAACCACATTCTCCCAAAATTTTCCATTCCTCCTATAATTGGAACATCACTTTTCTTAAAATATTTCTATATTTGTGTTTCCCTTGGTAATCCTCAATAGTCATTTTCCCTCAGTTCCTGAGATCACTCATTCTCCCCTACCCTAACTTTGGAGATTTCTACAGCCTTCTTTTTAGGTGCTCTTCCTACAGATTAATTTTGCAGTCCAGCCAGTAGAAAAAAAAACAAATTCTTGACCCATTCCCCCAATAACTGTTTTTTCAGGCAACCTGACATTAATTCAGCTGGTCTGGTTTGCATACTTATTTAAGAATATAATGAAGCACAGTCTGAAAATCCTTACTATCTTTGAAGAAAACCTAGGATCATTGTCTCAGGCTTGGACATCTGAAGTTGGTTGAAATAAATTGCACTGCATGCAGCTTAACTTTTAGTTCATAGCATAGTAGTCATGTTATCCAAAAGTCAGCTGTTAAACTGCACAGGGAAGATTATGCTGATGCTTCTGTTTCTCCTCACTTTATCAATTGATAATCAAGTTTTTCCCTTTCCCATTTTTTTAATCAAACATTTTAACCACTTTAAATGCATTACACCTTAATATTTTCATGCATTCTTTTTACATTCATCAGCATGGTTTATGAATTCTGATAAAGCCTTGGAGACAAATGTTTTATCACCTTTTATTTTATAACAAAACTGAAAAAGGGTAGGTTTAGACTAGATATTAGGAAGAAATTCTTTACTGAGGGGATGGCAAAGCACTGAAACAAGTGGCCCAGAGAAGTTGTGGAACTTCATTCCTGGAAGTGTTCAAGGTCAGGTCGGATGGAATTCTGAGCATCCTGGTCTAATGGAAGGTTTCCTGCCCACACTAGGGGGTTTGGAACTAGGAGATCTTTCAGGTCATTTGCAACACAAACCATTCTATGATTATGTGATTCTACACTCTATGGTGCATTACAGTTTAAAACTTTGAAACTCTTAAAAATTGCTAGGCCTAAGGAAATCTGGAATCAAATAATTAAAAAACACTCCAACAACAAAACAACCTCAAATTACACAAAAATAAATGCATAAATTCATTGCTGAAATATGTGCATAGTGTGGGCTATATGTCTGAAGTATCCACACTGCTAATGTAATGGAGCAATGAGCCACCTTTAAAAACAAGCCAAGGAGCTTGGCAAAATACTGCACATGGCAATACATAGCACTGGTAAGGAGGTATTGCTCCTCAACTGGAATGACCACAAGTGCGCTAACCCCTTTTATTCTGGCAACAATGAAGCCCCTCACAGCAAAATGAGGAACCCTTTCTAGAGAGAGGGACTGTGTCTCTAGTTGAGGGTTCTTGAAAAGATTACAATTGGCTATTCAAGTAACCTGGTCTAGTGGAAAGTGTCCTCTCACATGGCAGGGGGATAGGAAATAGTCCCTTCTTTGAGTCCTTTCTTATCCAATCATTCTATATTTTTATGCCATTTCCATGATGTTGAAAGTGCCTCCTGGGGAATTCTTGCTCCGAAAAAGAGAAGGTTATCTCTCCTGTTGCCTAGATCTTTAGATGTTATCCAGGTCTGCTTACAAAGTAAGAGCAACTCTCTGATATTCCCATTCAAGTTTTACTAACCAGGGATGCACTGAATACTGCGTGTCTTTGCACAGCATGTGTACACTGCATGCACTGAAAACATTGGGATCAGAATCAGCACATGCCTCTACTGCTTCTGAAGGCACATTTTGCAACATGGGACTAAGGTTTGGCACACTATGGGTCAATAAAGAGAGCCAGCTTCTGATCCTGATCCTTGGGCACTGATTAGGGGTCATGTCTTTCCCTGGCTCTGTATTTAGACATTTCAAACATCTCTGTTGAATACAGACCTACAGAGGGGTTTGCTCTATGCTGAGCTGATGGAAGCCATCTATATATGCCATATGGAATCAGGGCCCAGGTTTGGTTCCTGACACTCTCTGTTACATGTTTTAGACATAAATCTGTCACTTCAAATGTGACTGTGTCCGTCTGCATAGCAATCTGCTCTGACAAGGGTAAAGCAAACAGAGTGAGAAAGCTAAGAAATATTTCAGTCCTGTATGCTAGATTAGGCAGGGTTTCCTCTTCTTGTTGTCTTACTATCTAGATGGTTTACTCAAAAAGAAAGTAAGGTGCCTCAGCAAAGCACAGTGGAAAGAATGACCAGCCTGGTCACTGGCAGAGAGAGAAGCTGGCAGAGTTGGAGCTGGAAGACATAAGCAGGATTTAACAGAATGAAGAGAGGTAGCAGGCAGATATACGTGCACAGGGCAACAGTTTGTGAAGCAACAGAGAGCAACACAGGATGATAATCACAAGAACTACCAAAGAGTCTGTGTAATTGCTATTGTATCTCCAACATTGAGAACCATCTTTTTTTTAATCACAGCAGCAGTGTCTTGCAGAGAGGCTGCAGGGACAAGAAACACATTTACCCTGACCTGGCATAGATGTCTCAGATACTGACATCTACACTGCAGGCACCTGCATGTGCATTAGTGAACACCAGCTTTAAAATTAGCTGAGGAAAATGCTGTCCTGAAAAACTTATTATTTAGCTAAAATACTGCAAAGGCAAAATTTGGTAAATTTAATCTAATCCAGCTATGGTTTAGAGAAGCCTTACTTAGGTAGAGGAAACAATATGACAGAGGAAACAATAAAAAAAGCCCCTACTGTCAATATGAGAACATGGCCTCATTTAAATAAAAGGAGACTATTCTTGAGCAGTAGACAGATACCTGTGGAAAAGTTGACAATTCTTCCATTAAACCCAGTAGGATTTATCTTTGCATCTGGCACTGTGCATTACATTTATTTTGACAGAAGCTGAGATACTGGGAGTATGCATAAGATGATAAAATCCAACATCAAGGTGAGTTGCTGAAAGGTAAGCTCGTTAAACAAAATGAAATCCATCTTACTAAACAAGGTTCAAAGGCAAAAAGCAATCTAGGAAGATATCAATTAAATAGGTTAGCTTTCTAGGGAATAAAACCATAATTTGTCCAAATAAGAAGAAAAACAATAATATTGGTAACAGTGCTGCTACAGTTTGGTTTTTTTTTCAACATGTGTGAGTAGTTTTACAATATGTTCTTGTGATGTGAAGTTGGGAAAGGAGAGAAAAAGTAAGATGATGAGTGCAAGGTAAAACTGATTGTGCATGAGATGAATGCTTTCCATTCCTCCCAGTAGTGCAGTTGAGGGTAAGTGCAAGCAAACAGACTTTATTCACTTCTAAATTGAGCAGAAGACAGTTTATTTGTTTACTGTATTATAGGAACACATGCAATTTAGCTAATGCGCTTTTTTGTTGTTGGTTTGCTTTGGTTTTGCATTGGGTTTTTTTAATGTCTTTAAATTTGTGCTATTGCAGGTCTCCCTGGGAAAGAGCTTTGTCTAACAATGCCCCAAGGAAGAAGTGCAGAGACTGTGAAGTCTGAATGAAGTAACTATTAGCAAAGAGCAATTTTTGAGGAAGTCTATGCTCACTGGTCCTAACTAACAACTGGTTGTGCCCTGTGACAATATGCTTTTTCTCCAAAATGTTTTTATACAGTTCATGTAAATCTCTACTTTTAACAGCATGTAAGGAAGTGAATTCCCTGAAGTTATAGGAAATTGCTATCTGAGGAAAGAAGCAGTCTTCGAAAGAAAAGCGTTCTTACTGCTATCTTGTACCAGAGTTTAGTCCATCTCACCAGAAAACAAGCTTGATTTGTTCCACAGTGTAAGGAAAATGTCCAGTTAGGGAGACAGGGTTTCTCATCTTGCCTGAAACATTACTTTAGACAGAAATTCTCACCTGGTAAAAACAATATTGTCAGTACATCTGCAGTAACTTAATAAAATAAAATTTAATAAATTATAATTTCTATAAAAATTTGAATTGAACATAAACCAACAATATGTGAAACTACTTTTTGCCCAAGAACAGAAAGAGTTACAAGAATGCAGAATGCAAAATGAGGTATATACATCAAATGAAATGTCAAAGTCTTCTGTGATGGTAAATCCTCCCAGTTCATTTGATTTCATGACTCCTCTGATTACTTTCCAAAATCCTGTATTGTCAGTTATATCAGCAATACACAGATTAAATTACATTGCTGGCATATATCAACATGAAGGAATTTAACCTCCTCAATGGTGCATATTATGTAAAATATATTAAACACTTTCTTTGTATTTTATGTGATTAATTAAAAGTAAATTAAAATTTGCATTGAAAAACGAACAGAATATCTTAATCTGAAGTAATGTGTCACAATTTTAGCAACATGTACAGGTTTTTACTGCTCAAGGTTATTAAAGCTTTCTTTTCTAGGGCAGAGGGGGCTGAGGGAGGATACTGAAAGGGAAAAAAATCTCCAATGGTGATTGAAGGCAAAAAGAAAGTCAGAATTTAGGCCATAAGTATCTGCTGAGCTCTCTCCCAGGTGTAATATTCAATCAGCAGCTATTTAATCTATGTTGGTAACAAACATTTATTTCTGTTATGGACACTACTGTAGCATGAAATTGGAAGAGGATTTCCTTATAGCTGAAATGTATTACAATAATTTTGTAGTGAAAAACGAAGTTCCTGCTAGTTGGAAGTTTCTTTCTTTTTTATTATTCTTCTCTCTGTTCAGGGACAGAGTAATACTGTGATGCTTTGGTGTGTCTTCACTTCTAGGGTTTTCTTTTGTAGGGTTTGGAGTTAAGTGGAGGGTACAAACACAGACACTGAACTCTAGCTTCTCATTTGGAGGGCCAAATGTTTAGATCTTTTTAGGGCTAGACATTTCCTGGCAGCATGTGTTGTATGGGAAACCACTTGGCTTTACAGCCAGTTAAAGGCCTGACACAAGTTATACTGCTTGTTATGTGAGGTTTCTTGTGTTTCTCTAATCCTCAAGGAAGAAAAGGCAGCTGGGAACAGGTTTACCCAGCCACTAAATGAGTCAACACTGAGAGCTGCAGCAGTCCCCTGAGCCTGTGAAATCTGAAACTGTGCTTGGTGTCTATAGAAGGAGCAGACTAATTCACCCAGGAGGTTGATGGTGATAGCCATGTGCCAGCATTCCCTCCTCATCCCACGTGATGGGCAGAGAAAATTGCCACTGCTGTAAACATTCCCAGTGTTCATTATTTATCAGTTTTAGGGCTTACAAGAAGTACATAAAAGAGAAAGTCTGATAAACCAGATCTACCATCTTCTCAAGGCATTCAGAAAACTTTACGTGCATTGTAATAAGAGTTTTACAAAATCCTGGGACAATATGCTGAAGCCTATCTAGACCTTAAGTACCATTTGGGACTTGTCTGGGCCATTCTTCAATTACCAATATTTTTCTAACATTAGGCTTGACTCCCTTGAACTTTTTGGCAACACAACTGTTTTCTTTTATTTTTTAAATGATAATGTTTAAAATCATTTGTGTTCTGTAAAAATCTGGAGAGTAACCACTGAGAATCTCAAAAACCTGAAGGCAACCACTTCTACAATTCCAAATAATTATCTCTTTCTGTGCTGCTTTTTAACACAGTGCAAGACCTGGAACTTACTAGTGATTTTGACACATGTAAGGCTGACAATTATGAATTCTATATACTATCAAGGTATAAAAGAAACAGTTTTTTTTTAAGTTGAAGAGGTCACTACCTTTCTGTCCCAGAAAGTACTTTCAAAAACCCCATTTCATTTGGTTGACAGGCTTTTTTTCGTTTCATCATTCACTATTGTAAAGCACTTTGCTTCATTTCTGAATTCCATCTCTCCCAGATGGTTGTTAATTGATAGGAGATGGCTTTCACATTTACCATTATAGCTGAAATAATGTTCTGAAATTCAAAACTTAAATATTAAAACTACACATTAGGCAGAAACGTCCAGAAGGTTAGACAATGGAATAATTTGTCAGGGGAGAAAAAGTTGAATCATCATTACAACTAGAATTGAAGAGCAGGCTAGATAAAAGAGATTATTGGGAGATTATTGTAAAGGGCAAGTACCAGCTGCCCTCTGTTGCTTCCTGTTTTCTAATTTAGCATGGATAACATGTTATGCATAACAAGGATGATCTGTGATACTCCATCATCCATACCTTGCTATACTGTGATATTGGAAATAGAAGAAAATGCAGGCCAAGCAATAAACTAATATATATATATGTATGTAATATATAGTTTGCAATACATAAAAAGCTACATTAAAAATTGCACCCTCCAGCCCCAAGTTTCAATGATAATGGTGTGTAATATTGCACAGGCCACCACTGCCCTTTCTGGGGTGCAGTAATCTTCACACACATGCATTGAAGCACTTTTATATTAAATACTCTTACTCACTTTTACAGTCTTTATGTTCTAAACAAGTGCAATGTGTGGGAGAGAGACAACTTTCATAGATATACTGTGCCTGCTGCACTTTTAATTAATTTTTAGATTGAAAATAACTACAAGGGAAATATATGGGTGAGGGAAGACAGGGAGTATTAAAGGAGTTTTTAACCACTCTATTTATGTACTTTATTTCAAATCTTGTCTCATAAGAAACACAGAGCTTGTTTCAAGAAGGAGAGTAACTATACAGTCTCATTTCAGCATATGTCAGTGTAATTAACAGTGTGTTTTCCAGAAAAAACTGACCAGGATTTTACCATAGTTTCCTTATAGCGACAAGCCTTCCTCCCCAGCTCCAACACTGCTCTAATTAAAACGACTGTGACATTTCAGGACTCCCCTTTTCTTTATGCCTGCTACCTAGATAATACATCTTAATTTAACATTGATTATTAGCGCCGATATTGCAGTGCCCACTGAATTTGCATTAGCCTTTGATTGTGACAGATATTAGACCCCTGCACCACCTTATGTAACACCGTGTAACCGAGCTCTGCCTCCAGCTTTTCCGGTTAATAAACCCAGGTGAAATTCCTCCCCCATCCATCAATAAACCCTGCCTGTTCCACGAAGCCGAGTCCGGCGTGCCGGGGGAGAGGCGGTCCCGGCGGGATCATCCGGGCGGTGCGGGCGGGCAGGCGGGAGCGCCGCTCGGGCACGCAGCCCGACCGCCGATGGGACCCTGCGCGTCTGCCGCGGGAGGGGCACCTGACACCGGCCAGGCGTCTTCCAAGGTTTAATGTCACCTGCAGAGCGCACATGACAGCTTCATTAACGCCACGCGTTTTGAGCCTGGCTCACCGCCGCAGCCCGGTGCCAAGGTGCCCCGTGCGATGGTAGATCAGCAGCTCCAGAAGCGTGTCCTGCTCCCCGACGGCCCCGAGCGCGGGACTGTGCCCTGAACCTTTCAGGGGCTCTTTATCACTGCAATGCCCAGCCGCGAATTTTGGGTAAACACCGTCTCTGCTGGGGCTCACTTCCTGGAGCCGAGTTGTAGCTGTTAAAGCCCTCAGCTTTTAAACTGGAACTAATGACAGCTCTTCCCTTTCCAGGTATATTTGCTAAATATTTCTTTCTTGAGAGGGAACTGTATGACTCAGCTTGAAGCTTTTTTTTTTTTTTTCCTGATAAAAGCCAGCAAAACTTTTATAGGTGGAAAATTTTACATTAGCTGGGTTCTAGAGCATTAATTTATCAGCACTCATTTTGCATATGCACAGCTTTATACAGGCACATATGAAAAGGTCTGCATGTAAATTGTTTTTGCATTTGATGACTTTTGTGGACAGAAACAAAGTAACGTACACAAACAGCATCTGTGTGCTCAAATTAAGAATTCGTCACTGCTTTCATTGAAGTTCTTAAGCATGAAAACATTTTGCGAATGACAGGAGAAGAACAGATCTGAATTCTTTCACAAAAGCTGGCCCTTTTTTTCCAGCATTAGAAAGCTTTCACAGCTTAACCCTTGGTGCTCCAAAATTTGTAATTTCTGCCCACAATAAAAAATAAACATATAATTCCAATACACACACACACACACACACACACACACACAAGACTACAAAAATGAAAACTGTCTCAGATAAGACACACGTTTTTACATAGACCTGTACATGTATGGACTAGAATAGCTAAAATCCTTTTATCTAGGATAAAGTCGATCCATGTAATTGATGACCTTCCATAAACCATCTTTTTTGGCATAAAACAGACCAAAGTTTTTGTCTCTTACAGGGCCAATAATTAAGTTACAACCTATTTATGAAAATTTGTCCTCTATCTCTACAATAATTTACCTAGAAACCTTGGTTTGCAAAGCTCTTAGGACCTTTTATCCTGTAGCTTAAAAAATACTCAAAATAAAATATAATAATAGAAATATAAAGATCATTTTGAGAACGCAGGTACTTACAACTACAACCAACAGTAAACTTGTCCTTTCTGTTATTAAGATTGCTGAGCATCATCTCCTGCTGATGCTGATTTAGTTGACTGGAGGTAAAATTCAGTGTGAAACAGATGCTGGAGGCACCATACAAAAGGTCAGCATCAGCTATTCTCTACTTCATACAAATATACTTGCTTCACCATACCATTCCTATGACTGTTCTATATTCTTATTTCACCCTGGTTTTTTCCTATAGGAATTCCTTTCTCCCTGTGTTTGGCATTATCCATTCTTTCCTGTGAAATATGTGCCAGTGTTGTCCTGATTTGCCATGTGAAATTCTCACTGAAGTTGGTGGGATAGTTGGTGGGAAAGATGGAAAAGGCTTCCTAGCAGGGCCTGTTGCCAATAAGACAAGGGGTAGAGGTGGTGGACAACTCATCCCTAGAAACATCCAAGGTGAGAATGGATGGGATTCTGAGAAACCTGATCCAGCTGAAGATGTCCCTGCTCATAGCAAGGGGGTTGGACTAGATGGCCTTTAAAGGTCCCTTCCAACCCAAACCATTCTATGATTTCTCTGCACAGGTCAAGCAGTTGTGTTAGCCTGAGTTTGTAAGGAGCCACTGAAGCCTGGTACTTCATTGGCAGAATTTAATTATCCACCATGATTGTTCTCTTACTCAAAAAGGAAGGAGCAGCTGTCCATCACAAGGTGTTCTTCTTTGCCCCATGCCACCATACATTATATATACACATTCATATATTTTACCAACAAATATAAACCATGCACTTTCTCTAGAAAGCCAGTAAACCAGAAAGTGATAGCTTTCTTCAGTGCTCTTGCTATACTGCACATGTTATCTGCCATGTAACTGCTACTCAGTGACAATATAAAGGGTGGAATTAAACACCTTTTATTGTCTTCACATAATTCTATTTTCCACCCCTTTTAAGCTTTTCCAGATGCAAGTCACTCAGTTTTTTGTGGTTTTCAGCCCAGTAATTTGACACTCATTTACAATCAGATGTCAAATTTATTTTATATACCTGCTGTATAATTATACAATTCTCCTTGGTATTGAAAGAATGTGTATAGTAGAATAAGTTTGCTATAAATAACATATTTAGAGCTCCTAAAAATTTCTAGATTTCTTTGAAAGTAATAGACCTTTCAAGAATATCATCACTCAATATTTACACAACTTTTTTTTTTTTTCACAAGTTATTCTTATAGGGTAGAGAGAAAGTCAGTTATCTTACACTTCTGGACATGGAATACCCAGAGGACTTCTGAATTACAATAAGTTAACTGGAATTGACACCAACATGTCAGATTCAGTACTTCTTCACAAAGTAGTAAAATTGTATGTATCATAACTTCTTCCAGCACAAGGAACTTATGCTGGGGAGTCTGCCATGAAAAGCTTACTGAAGAATTTGTCCACTCTGGAGAATTCCAGTTTACTCAGCCTATGATAAAAGACTCAACAAAAGAAAAAGCAGGAAGAAACCGAAACTATCCAAAACTATAATAATTTATTTCAACCTGCCAATTATTGTTTTCATGAAATGTCACTTTGCTCAATACTGGTGTCAGTGCTTTCCCTTCAGCAATAGAAAATATTTTAACTTGCATACCTACTGAGATTTAAACAAACCCATCTACTTCTCATAGTTTGTTCATGCTCCAAAATTCACTCTGTGCTGTGTGATAGAATCAATTAATTACAGTATAAAATACTATTTTCTGTCAAGGGTTTTACCTTAGTTATAATATTTTCTATTGTCAAAGATCTACATCTTTCTTCATGTGAAAACCGTTTCATAAATAAAATTTTACTAAGAGCCAATGTAGTATTAGTGAGGTTTTTGACCTGAAAAATAAATGTTATGAATTTTGGACAGGAATAATCTGAAATTTAGACGCAGGAGTGAATATTATAATTTGGCTTTAAAGTTCTAATGAAGTGCATAGTAAAACTGAATTACACAATTAACCTTGGATGATAAACACTGATAGAAGACAATTTTTTTACTCTCCAGCTTCCCCTGCCTCTAAACTAATGAGTAGTTCTGAAAGGACCTCAATATTTTTCCGTCCATGTTAAATCTACGTTTCTTTTCATACTGAAACAACAAACTTGTGTGGAGAAAATGAAATATATGGTAAAGAGGAATGGGCAGTGTTTTTCAGACAGTTTATTAGCAATTAAAAAACAGAAAAGCCATATCACAACAAACTGAGACTCTCCTCTCTGGAGGAGAAAATTCTCACTCTCATGTATAATTTAACTTTGTCATAAATTCTTAACAGACCTGTAAATTGAAAAATCAACATCTACTCAGGGATAGCAGGTGAAGGACATGCAGGCTGGCACCAAATTTCCATCAGCCTTAACATGGAAAAAAAAGGTCTTATCTTGTTGCCTGTTATTGTAAACATGTCCTGTGGAGACAAACCGTTTTTTTTTTTTTTTCTTTTTTCCTAATCATATTTATATACAACCTTTATAAGCAGTTCCCTCTAGATTTTTCCATTTAGTATCACAAATATTTGAATTTAGGCGTGGAATGCAGTAGAGTACAAAAAGTTAAATGCCATCTTCCTTCCATGAGCTTCATAACACACAAAACTACAATGCAGCATAATACACCTGCTGATCCTTCATGTTTGTTTGCGTAGGAATTAGCTGCTACACAAAGACTGTAGAATTCAGAATAGATTTTACATGTCTTTTGTAAGTTTCTCTTTGACTCATATGGAGCTGCTTTGAAAAGGCAGCGGCAGCCTCGATATTGCTCTAGACACAAGATAACAAAACACACACATTGTATAGAAGAAGCTAATGCACTGTGAGCATTAAAGGGCAGATTGCCATCCACTCAGCAAATCTGTGCAGAATTTCTCCCAGTGGTTTTCACGGAGTGACACATTAGCTAACAATCACAATTTAGCTCTGTTTGATCATTAACAAAAGCAAGAAAGAATGTTTTCATTTCTGTACTACAGCTACTACAGTTTCTGTTAGAAGATTTTGGAATTTAGCTACAAAACAATCTCAGTTTAAATCTTCAGAAGACAGCTTCAGCATGGACATTAAAATTCCAGAGCAAACTCTGCAGACAAGAGTATTCACGAGATAGCCTCACATGCCCACCTATGGAAGTGTGCCTTTTCTCTGGTCACACAGTTCATTTGCACAGAGACATAACCATTTCAGCCTGCTCTGTTTTCACCTTTCCTTCTTTAAGGTTAAAAGTGAAAATGCCTCAGGACAGAGCATGGGGGTTATAGTCTCACGAGCAATTAAAGCCTGGGTGGTGAATTTACTGCTGTGATAATGTTGTGGTCAGTTATTTCTGTTCTAAACTATGAGCTTCTGTGAAGCATCTGGCCTGTGTCTATGAAAAGTTCTCATATTTAACTTTTGGACAGGACTTATCACCTGGTTATGCAGTGAGACTCAAATCATAAATCTCCCTTTTCAACAACAAAGATTTGGCTGGGTGACTCTTGGATAGCAACATCTGCTTACGCAGCAAATGAGAGCTATCTTCCCATAAAGAATTCTGTTCTGAGTATCTCACGGTACATAGTGTCATAAAACCCACAACTGGAATAAATTATATGTTTCAAAGGTAACTTATGTAGGTGACAGATTGTTCATGTAATTTATATCACTTGATTCTACAGAACACACAAATTTTATTTATTATTATTATTGTGGATACTACTTTCATGTAAGTACACAAAATATTTTTACAAGCTCTTAATTCCATTTGCAATTACTTCTAACCCCCCTTTAAGGTCTGTACACCATTAAAGACTGACACAAATCATCTTTCATAAAGCAATTGCAAAGGAACAAGTAATGTCAATAATGCAAATACAAGAGAGACTATATGTACAAAATACATATTAGAATATAAAACATGTGAAAAAGGGTATATTTCCTTGGCAGATTGTGGTAAAATATAGCCCTGTTGGGTTCCCCACTCCCACCCCAACACTCATTTTAAGGTTGCAATAAAACTATCAGAATGAAATATAAGTTCTCTATAATGGGACAACCATATGTTAAGGAAATTGCAATTAACATTGTTCACATCTTTATATGTCTTACGATACCCCAAATTAACCTAAAACATCCATGGTGTAGGTCTAATTATGAGGACCACCTGCAAGACACACTTTCTGGGAAATAATCTCAGAAGATTATGGTTTCAGCAAATAGAATAGCAAATTGATGGCTCAAGACTCAAGTTTCCATGACCCACCTCTACATCACTTTATAACAGAGATATTTTCAGCCAAACTGGATTAGATATTCAGAGAAAATAACTCAAATTTGCCCAAGAGCAGATGGAGAGGAGCAGAGGAGAATCTAATTCTCCTCAAAATTCATTCAAATAGAGAATTTTTTCAATGGGAAGACCAGGCCTCTTAGAAAGTGTTGACTGAAGTAATTTTTGTTAAAGACACAGAAAACAACACCTTTATTAATAATTATCATGAATAACATATTATAGATTGCCATCTCTGTATAAACAGTGTAATAATTAGAATAAAGGTATTATTTTGCTGATCTGTACTTGAAGGAGCAGAGCTGACAGTTTCTCTTGGAGCAAAACTAAAGCTCTTAACTGAGCATGTCCAGTGACTTGAAACTGATTGTTTTTCAGGTATTGGGGTAGCTTTTTTTTTTTTTAGTCACTTATCATTGCTATTATCAAGAATTTGAACTCTAAACTTCCAACGAACCTCTTGTCTGCTAAAGAGAAATTGGAGCAAGCTACAAACTTAGGCAAGTTTTATCTGACAAATTCATTCAACATTAGCTCATGACTTGATATGTCCGTTTAAGATAATATTCTCTCTTTTCACACCATTCAAGAGAGTGATAGCAAAATGAGATAGCTCTCTTCTCATTGGGGAATTCTTTATCTACTGATTGTCAATATTGAAAGCGAGGGCTTTTTCCCCAGTGCTCATTATTCAGTGATGGCTGTAGTTTCAAGTCCATTCCCTCTTTTTATGTGCATAAAGAAACAACCAGAGAGGTTCAGCTCACCAGAAGTATCCTGAAGCAAAATCATCCATTCCAAATCAGTGATGAGTTAGACAGTGCCCAACACCTGTTCAATCAGTGGGAAATAATTCAGCACAGGTGTTAACGGCAAGTCCAGTTTGCATAACTGCAGCTTCATGCCCTGGAAATTCAAAAGGTCATCATCAAGATTTTGCAAAGACAAACTAATTAGCAAAAAACTTTGTAATAGTTACATGATAAAAAGAATGTTACCAGATACTTAGATTTTAGATAGCATTAACTTGACACAATTATAAAATGACAAAATTATAGAAAGTGAAGATCTCTAAGCTACCTTTTGGTGCATCCTTAGTTGATTAATATGGAAAACTATTCTGGATTGTTGTGTTCAAGTTAAAATTACTGTTATGACTAAATTTTAAGAAGTCTAGATATAGAGCATTATTTCAGAAGACTTGCATAGTATTTGTAGAAATAATTATTTTTAAAAAATGTGATAATAAATCTACTTTAAAAAAAAAAAGTGCATTCTAACTTAATCTAAGCAAGTTTTAGCTCAGGCTGCAAGAAATCTTTGGGGGTCATTGAGTCATCTAGCAAGTTACTTGCTCACTGACCAGCTGAGATTTAACATCTCCCAGGAGAAGTATCCACAACATCTCTGGGCAATCTCTTCCAGTGATTAAACACCCTCACTTAGGACTTTTTTTGTTTAAATCTAGAGTAAATTTGCCTTGCTGCACCCCATGTCTACTACTTCTTGGCTTTTCATTGTGTATATCTGTCAGAAGTCCCTGTGGCCAACCCTTTAGGTAGCTGTGCATGGCAACTAGATCCCCCACAGCCCTTTCTTCTTAAGACTGAATAAACCCAGCTCTCAGACTCTCAGTTTTCTTTATGTTCTCTCTTGCTCACATCTCTCAGTTCTATTCTTCAGCACCCCAATAGCCATGGCAACTCTCCTCTGGACTCATTCTGCTTTGTCATCATCTGCCTTGCACTGGGCAGCCCTGCACTGACTGCAGTGACCCACCTGTGCTCTCCCAAGTCTCACAGAGCAGTGACCAGTTTCCTCAACTTGCCACTGTGTTCTTCCTACTGCAGCCCACCCTGCCATCAGCCCCAGGGCACACTGCTGACCCATCTTCAAGTCTTTGTCCTCCAGGACCCCTGCCCTTTACTGCAAACCCCCCAGTTCTACCATTTCCCTAAGGCAAGAGCTGGCTCCCAGGTTGTTCTGGGGCATGGGGTTATTCCATCCCAGGTGCAGGACATTGCATTTCCCCCAAATGAACATCATGGGGTTTTTATCCGTCCTCTCTCCAGTCTCACAAGGTTTCTCTGAAGTGCTGGCTCTTTAAGGTATTGATTGTTCTAATCAATTTGGTGTCATCATTCAAACTTGCTCTAGGAAAAGAAATGAAGATTGACAAAATGGAAGATCTTCACAACTGACTGGAAGAAAGAAAACAGAAGGTAGGACTATTTCACCATTACCCTCAGACACATCCTGTAGGAATATATGTTGAAGTCCCTGCTGCACAACACATCCATTACAGGACTGGAAAAGAGGCTAAGCAGTGAAAAGGTAGCATTCTTTGCCAGTACAAGGTACCTGCAGTAATCAAGATACTGCTCAGTTATGGAGATTTGCAGTATTTTTTTTTTTTCCCCAAATATGCAGGAAGCTGAACTCCAAACCAAGAGATCATTAATGTACATAAACATACAAAAAAAAATATATAAACTAAAAATAGTTTATGTTTATTAATGCCTATTGATAATTGTTACTTATTGATTTAAAAAAAAATTGAGATTTTTTTAGGTTATAAGCATGACTTTTTCTGGTGCTCAGATAATTTTCATTATGAGATGGGAATTCCTAATTATTTTAATGTCCTTTACCACCTAGTGTATGCATATGCTATCAATGCTTTTTAAAATAATGCCATACAATTATCATGGTGTGCATTCTAATGCATCTAACTCAGTGATCTAATTTATGTCTTCTTCATAAAGAAGTGCCAATGCTCCTGATGTAGTTATCTGAAAGCTGAAAGTGTCCTTTAAGCCAAGTCTGAGAAGTTCAAGATCCATTTTAAGAAGTATGATAGTGTTATTCTCTCTTTTATTTATCCTTTACCCATAAAGCATGTCATTCCTGTACCTGTTATCATTAGTTAGTACTATATTCATCCATTGCCTTTTAATGTATTGCCATTAAATTGGATGGCAAACAGTGGGCAGGGAAAATGATATGGTCAGTGCCCTGGGGATGTAACAGTAATGGATGGATGGACAGTAATGATTCACTTACTGCAATCAGTGCTACTCCCAGTCAGTTTTGTGATGCAATATTAGTTGCAGAGGAGATATCAGATGAGAGAAAAAAAATAGAAAAAGAAATTAGTCCACATAAATGGGAAGGAAATAGCAAATAGTTGTGGCTTGAACCCTTCTGTTTATTGCTGGGTTTTAAAGTTCGGAAATAGATGAAAATTATAGGAAGCAATAAAATGGAAATTAACTTTTTTTCAAAGTTCAAGGTTGCTGTAGACATTTCAAAAGAAAATTATGTCTGTCCTCAAAGCTTTTACTACAGGCCTCAAGACATAACAAAGCAAGGTGAAACAAACAGACTTAGGTTATGGCTTTTCAGCCCAGATGAAGGTTGAGTCTCATTGGACCTGGAATATTGGTGTATTGAGAAAAGGTAATTTCTATTGAATCCTCTCAGATCAACTGAGAATGAGAATAAAGCCACTGAATAGGGTAAAATGACTCATGTACACCAGATTGCAGCTGCATAAGGACTCTTCTAGTAAGGACATACTGAGCTGGTTTAAAGCATAGTGCATGTTGCACAAGCTTCATTAGGGCTCTGCATGTGTCTTTTCTTCAAATTCTTTACTTTTAACTCATATAATGATAATGCATTACCTGCTCTTTACTTCAGCTATTTCAGCTACTGGGAGAATAATATACTGATAATGATGATGATTTTTTTTTAAATACAGCATACTGTAAAACACAAAAAAACCCACAAGATGAGGTAGAATTAAGTAGTAATTTCAGAGATTAATAAAATGGCTTTATTTAAATATACATATACAAAAGAACATCATAATCATTAGACTGTTGAATTCATAATTAATTAATTAATACATTGACCAAATATTTTTTCAGTGTCTTTTTCTTTTTCAAATCCATTTTTCTGGTGTCATGATTGAGAAAAACCTGGTTTGCAAATAGTTCTTGGAAGAATTGCTAAGCAAAACCAGACTGAGCTGGAGATGTAAGAAAGGCATATATATTTGATTGATAGAAGGATGCAATGATGGAAGAATAACAAATAGTGTTTAGATAGCAGATAAGAAGCTTTACAACTTTTTAACAAAATGGGTTTGTTACTATATACATCTAACAAGAAAATGAATGCTACTTTAGCTTTGTAGGGTTTAATTTGCTTGTCTTCTGAAAATGGGCGAATATAGCAGCTGTTTCTAACCTTCAACTTTACAAACTTCACTCTCATCTAGCAAAGCATTCTGCTAAGTTCCTGAAACTGGAGGTAAAGATGCAATTTCTGTACATGTTAAGCCAAATTGGAGGTAAAGATGCAATTTCTGTGCGTGTTAAGCCACAGAATTATGAAGACTATAACGACTGAAGAGTTTAAAACTGTATCCAGTATACTTCTTGCAAAGTTTAAGTGATGCATGTAATTACATTTTTTAATTCTGTATAATATTTTCTAGCATACATGCACATATATTACAGTTCTCTAGCTAAACATTCATTCTCTGTGCCTTTATGTAATCTAAGATTTAAAAAATGCAATTTTCAAACAAAAAGCATCAAAGTAAACAAAGAATGCAGATGTAATCTACAAGAGCAGAGCTAAATGTAAACCTCTTTGCCAATAAGACATGTTGCAGCTCAGGGAAGTCTGTTCCTCCATGGAACATGGGGAGCATGGGAAAAGCAACAATCTCTGCTGAAAAAGGAGCTGCTGCTCTGCTTCTACCCATTTTCCATGTCTGATGATCAGTGATTTTTTACCATCAACATGGTACAGTTAATTGGTTCAAATAGCCAAATTCTTTTCTGCTCCATCATTTGCATTACTGTTTTATTTCAAATCCACAGGCAGCTATTTACAACTTAAAGTAGATCCTTCCCTTTCACAAGGGAAGGTTATACATTTACCATTTTTCTGCTGCAGAACCAATCTCTTTGTTTCTCATATGAGTTTGTACTGGATGGTTTGGGAATGCAGGAAGTTATGCATTGCCCTGGAGTTCAATAAGGTTTGGACAGATTTATGGATGAATGGCATGCTCAGGCATAATACAAAACACAACCCACGGTACTCCCCAAAATCAATCAGTTTGAAATCTCTTCCTTTCCTCTCATGTCTTATCAAGAAACATCCCATAGCATCCTCCAAAACCTTGGAATTTTTCTGCTCCATTAAAATCCCCAGACAATTACCTCCCACATCCTGCATGTATTGGGTGCTATTTTTCATGTGGATGCAGCCAGTGTAAGACAGAAAGAGAAGGTCCATGTAAATCTTTGTTTAAGACAAATAGTAGTACAGTCAGAGCAGGTTAGATATTTATTTCTGCCAGAAGGGAAATTAAAATTTGTCTGTAGTTTATAGTAATTCACAGGATTTTAATAGTTTATGAGGAGAATTACTGGGCCAAGATGAAGTGTCAGTCTATGAGTCAGGGAAACACCCCAAAAGGGAAAGCAAGTGTTCGGTTTCTACAAAATGATTAAACTAAGAGAACTCAGCCCAGTAGGAGCAACCAATGCTGTTACTTGAGTTTATTTTCTTTTCTTTTTTTTTTTTTTCTTTTTTTCAGATGAGGTTACACTGGAACATAAAAAACCTCTAAATGTATCTTTTTGGTACTTCAGCATAGCCCATCATTGCCTGCTACAGTACCATAGGACTCTGCGTCATGGGAATTTTTCTACTTCAAGCTAATTCTGTTGTGGAAGGGTTTTTTTAACAGCTTTTTTAGAGTAAACTCAAAATAACTGACTTGCACATCTTAGATCCCTGCAAAAAAAAATCTTCTCGCTCATTGTGCTACCCAAACAACCTTCTTGATCATCCTAGTCACTATAATAGACATTATTGAGACATTTCAAGAAAATTCATCCCTGCTTTGCAGAAAGGTCCCTTAGAAAGATAGAAATGGAAAAATGTCAGGAGTTATCATTTTGCAGTAAAAAATAGGTTTCACATCATTAGTCTGTTTATAATTACGGTGATGAGACTTGCACACTTACCTTCAAATCGCTTTTCATTACTTAATTGCTCCATCCAGCCAAGACCAGTGTTCAGCTCTCTTGTTCCCTGCAGAACTGAAAAGCAAGAAACAAGTGCTCCCAAGATATTAACTAGTACGAATCTAAGGCAGACAGCAAGTGGAAAAATCAACAAAATACAGATCAGATAGTCTTCATCCCCAAATTTCTACTCACATCATCAGATCAATCTCCACAGAGCAAAACTATCAGGTGCTCCATATGAAACCAAACTGTATTGGCTCCAACACAAGTACTGAAGTATTGTTCCCTCAATACTTGAACAAGCCACAGGCAGAGTATATTCTTAGCCCTAGATTCCTCTCATGCCTGTCCTAAAATAAATAAATAAACAAATAGTTGTAGCTGCCTGGAGGCTGAAATGACTTTTAAACTATTTTACTAGCATTATGGTGTGTTGTTATTTTTATTTCATGCCTAAAATACTAGCTGAAATAAAATAATTGTAAAGGTCAGTTGCTGAGGGTGATGTGATGTTTCTGAAGAAACCATCACTGATGGAGTCAGAAGAGCTACCTCCACTAAAGTTAGATACCCTTCTGTATTCTCTTTTCATCTAAGTGAGAAGAGCAAGCCCATATTTTTCTGCTCTGCCTTACCATGTCATCTATTTCTTATGAGGCGACTCTTGTCTCTCTAGCTGCTTGTGGCAGCAAAGCCCAAAATTAAACTTAAACTTGCCCTGTTGAGAAGCTGTGGCCTTGAATTTGGTTCAGTGTTCTTTATTGTTTACAAGTTACCTAGATTCTTCCAGTGTTATATCTAAAATATGTTTAATTAAGTTGTTAGTTGTTCATTTCAGGTGACTGTTTATCACACTGACAGGAGTAAATAGGTGATTGGTAATCAGGAGTTCAAAATATTAGAAGAATTCTAATGACTACAATTACATAAAATCATGCAGAACCAATAATAAGGAAAAAAAAAAATTTTCCCCCACCCTGAATATACAGGAATAAATGGAAAAAAATGGAGAAAGAGAACCATACATATTAATGAGACAGCACCATCTAATCAAAACCCATTGTCTTCTGCCAGCTCAATCAACAAATTATTTCAGAGGATAATGTTACACTTAGGAACTCTAAATGTTTATAAACAGCCCAATTACTATACTGTAGTAACTCATCCTCAAATGCAATCAGGTTTAATATTTTATCAGAAGAACAGAAGAAGAAATTTGTACTCTTTTTACAACTACATTGAGAATGACATTTTTGCTTATGTTGAATAAATATGTTAAATTTTAAATAAATGTATGTGACTTTTTTTAGGTTCTCAATAGCACAAATAAACAAACACTAAGTTGCCAATCTCTAAAGATTGTCCAGAATTCAACAATCTTATATACCAAAACCCAGAAAACACCCTAAAATCCTGATTGGCATATTATCAGCATTTGTATAAACAATCAAAATGCACCAGTCAGTTGTAGGACAAGATATTCAAATTCAGTCAATGTGTTTTACTCCAGCAGCCAGTAAGGAATTTCCCACTGAATTTACTGGAGGAAAAAAATAGATGGGCTTATACTCACAGCTTTACCAAATTTCTCTGAAGTGTGCTTAAAAGCTCTATTAAATGCATCCCAGCTTTCAGGTACATTTAAAGGGCATTAGTATAGAAGGTTTTTTCATCTCCAGTTCCTATGAGCCTATAATTAATTGAAGTAAATATGTATAATTGCATATGACTGTAGTCATTCCCAGCAACACTAACCTATGCCTTGTGCTCCCCTTGGCAGTGGCTCTGAAAACAGCTTATCATTGAGGACTAGGAAATCACCTTTGCTTCCTTCTTCTTTACTGTTCTCTTCTCTTTTTTGTCCCACGAGACAAATTATCTAGTGACAAACAGAATTATTGAGGAATGGTAAAGGCCTATCATGTTATTTAAACACTGAAGAGAAGCAGAGTTATCTAAACCTGGGAGTGACAGCTGTGACTGCCAGGATTTGTTGCCAGCTCTAGGAATGGTTTGCTCCTGCTAGCACAGGCTTGCCAGCTTTTCTAGCCTCTCTGTAAAAGGGAACTAACATTTTTTGATGTCACAGAGATAAGTATTTTGAAGTACTTTGAAGACACAGAATGCTTTAATAGTGTTAAACATCGTACTTTAACTACATAGTCCAAAGAAAAGAGTTTGGATTTCTTCCTTTTTTTCCCATAGAGACGATATAATGCAGATTAAACCTGATTTTGACCCAACTGTGAATCTGAAGCCAAGGATGGATGGAAAAATCCTGTTTTCAAAGGATGTCCATATCTAAGTAGAGGAATAGTAGCTTACAGTTTCTCATTAATCATTGAGTTCCATGATTAACTTTTCACTTTTAATCTTTATCTCCTCAAAGTTTAAGAAATATTAAAAGATGAGGATCATATGAAATGAATCATATTAATTATTATCATAAGTATTTAGCATTGGTATTCTGAGGCTTAAGTAGAAAAAAGGAAAATGGAAAACACAACCCTGTGATGGCTAGAGTAGACCACTAGAGTTAACCAAGTCTGTAGAACTATTTTGCAAGGTACCTCCATGTAAAATCCCCTATGTTGAATTAAAATAGAATCAAAATTGTGCATAAAAGCAACTAAAATCACAGAATCAACTAGGTTGGAAAGATCTTTGAGATCATCAAGTCCAACCTGCAATACAGGGAGTATAAAAACTATTTATATGATAACAGTAAAAACTTATCATTCCAGTGCAATAGAATGCACCACAGAGAGACTTATACTGCATCATACAGCATCTAGCAGAACTAGAAATTTTGACTTGAAAAACAATGTAGGACACAGGAGACATGTTGTATCAAATTATTTTCAAATCACAGACATTTTCTTTCCAAAAAGATACTGCTCTTCCTGTTATGAACCTTGTTCAGACTGCTCATGCATTTTTACGGTCCATTGTATGGAAGAGAATGTCCCTAAAGCAGCTTGCTTTGTGGAAACTGCAAACTGAAGACAGAGAAGATGCCCACTTTGCCAGGGTGTGTATTTTTGCTTCAGTGCAAGCAATAAGTCAAAGCATCTAAAAATCTCTATTAGCGAATGCACACCTAAGCATACACCTATACTGATGTAAATGGGCCTGGAATGCCTGATTCCAGTTTACTTTGGATTAACTGTAATGAGTTAAAATAACATCACAGAATCAACTTTAGTTTTCTCAATGTTATGACTACTAGATGCTCACAAGAACCTAATTAAGACAAAGAGTGAAACTGTAGTAAAAGAACAGATACAGGTGTAACCACTTTATATATAGTATAATAAACTAATAAACTATTAACATAAATTTATTTCATATTTTTGTGTGTAGTGATGTAACAAACATTGTGTAGTAAACAAACCTAGCACAACATGGAACCCTAACAAAAAGGATAAGGCCATCATATTTGTTCTTCATTTACTATGTAATCTGTGACTAAATATGAAAGGCAAACACCTATCATTATTTTTCAGCACATGAAATCTAGAGATACCAAGTGAAATTATACAGTAATATATTTCATTCAAAACATTATTTTCCATATAGCACTTAAACTGAGAAACTAATCATATGTTTATAGAGATGTTAAATATCAATTTAAAAAATGAAGAAAAATAAATAGAAGATGAGGTTATCAGTATTTACTAAACATAAGACTCTTATCCTGGCTCAGAAAATTCCCAAATTATTAATGCAATTTTGGAATTCCATTATCAAACTACAGAGAGCAGGAGGAGACATGACTGAATTTCTGAGGATATTAGGACCAAATGCTAAGTCTCAAGGGGTGCTTCTTGGGCAAAGGGTCTGAACCCACAGGGACAAGAACTAACCCCAGCAGGAGATTACTAGGCCAAATTCTTGACAGACCAATCCCAAAGTTTCTCTCCCTATGCTTCCCTCCTTAATTGCCTGAAGGAATTTCAGCCAGTTTGAAATAATACAGTGGAAGTCTGTCACATTCTTTTGTGAACCTTACCTTAGCTTCTGCATTCTTCTGGAAGGAACTGAATTTTTGTGTCTCACTCTCAGTATCAAACTATAATATATGGCCAAAATAGTTAAATATTAAAGACTAACTTTGACAAGGGTGAGGTGACTACTGAAACTGAAGATCCAAGTGAAAGATAAATGAATTTATTCAAATGGTAAAGAAATCTAGAACATGCTACCACGGAAAATGAATGGTTTATATTCAAATTCCAACAGACCTACAATTCTATGGATAATATTGGTTGTACCATAATATATCATGGTTTTTTTTCACTGAAAACAATTAAGTTCATTTTGCTGTGTTGCCCAAATGTAATTTACAGTAGATCTGTAAATTCTAAGAGGGAGGTAAATAAGAATTGGTTATAGCACAGCTAATTAGTAAAAGATAAACAATGAAAACTCCAGCCTAGTTTACTGCTTTTTTCCTTGAAAATATATTGAAAAAGCTGACATTTTCAATATATTTTACATTCAGAGAGTGTAAAATTTATGTATTTGGAGACTAACAGTATTTTCATCCTATGTCTGTACTCTCTCTTTCACAGCTGTCATAAATGTTCTGTAACACTTCAAATTTTATGATGCTAATTACATCTAAAATGCTTGTGTAACTAATATGTAAGTATATTGTAAGCTTGTGCACAGCTAAATGAACTTCTGAAGAAATTGCAATACTTTGTAATTGCAATGTTTGTACATTATATAATGATACTGAGTTGCATTGGGTCTAAAAAATTTGCACATACTGTACAATCCCTGAACCTAATGAGTACACACAGTTTTAGAACTGATTCACAGTTCATGCTCTCAGTGGCATTAGAATTAGATAAGATGTTAGTCTATCAATCCACCTCAGCATTTTATCAGTGAGTAGCATATTTCTTATATAGTTAGACATACAAACTCAAATGTAGTACACACTGTCTTTAACTGCAATTGTAATTTACTCCATGCAGACTAAAATGACTGATTTGTTCTCAAATTACATTTAGAAAGAATTAAAAGAAACCCAAAACTATTGTGTATTTTTAACCCAAGACATTCTGTTATTTCCCAGCAGAGCAACATATGTTCTTGGGTTTATTACCCAATATTGCATACCAGAAAGACAGATAAAAACATGTAAATGGTCTCCTTTTTTTCCAATTCATTGTGGCACTCTGCCCTTCAAAGCTGTCTGTGCTTTGCTTCTCTGATGCTAAGAAACAAAACTTCAGTACTTCAGCTCTCAGACTGTTTCTGAAATATTAAACTTTTTGGATGTCTGATGGTTTTGGTTTTGTTGGTGTTTGTACCAGGGTTAGTACTGACTTTAATTTGTATTTTCAAGGCACTCTTTCTGGATATAGACCTTTTATCTCAATCCATTTTAAGCATCTTCTGCTTCAAATTCCTAAATAGCTTAGGTGAATGCCTTTCTCAGAATATCACTAATTATTTCTTCTTTCTGGTCTTAATATATTTTTTCCACAGATTTTCGTAACCACATTGTAGTCTCATTTAACAGAACAACACAACACAAAATAAAACAAAAAAAGAAACTTGGCTTGAAGAGAATGACTTTCTGACATTCATTGTCCTTTACTCTTGCTCTTCTCCTTCGGAAGTTTGCCTTGAAGGTGAAGTCTGTTAAGAGAGCAAAATTAGACTCCAATTAGATCCTAGGGATTTATCTAGCCAAAATTACTACAACTGGTTGAATGGTGGTAGGTGAATTAGAGCCCCTTCTTTAGTAATCTAGAACCTCTCTGCCAACCAACCCCGTGGCCAGTTCTAATGAGCAATCACTGATGTCTGTTATGTGACATTTTTCTCAATCTCTTTTCTTTTCAGAGTCTTTTTCTTGCTTAAAACTCATTAACCAGCAAAGATTGACTGCATTTGAAAAAGGGGACATCTCTCTTTATTCAAATTGTTCAGTCTGTGCTACCATCACTTTGGGATCACGGCCCAACATAAGAGAAAAAAATTAAGATGTAAATCTACACTTCCAGAATGGAATTGGCTATTTGCAAGCTACAAGTAGAGTGTGTTATAAACACGTGCCAAATTCCTATGTCGCTCTCCAAATTTTCCCAAATTTTCATATATTAGAATATCTGAGTACTAGCCTATATCTGCCTATATTCAGTAACAATATTTTGGACATTTCTGCTCCAAGTACCAGTTCACCAAGCAGAAAGAAAAAGATATTCCATCTGCCTTGAGTACAACATAAAAGAGGGAGCAAGTTGGCCTGAAGCAGCCCCTCTTCTCTTTAGACTACTGTGCTGTTGGCAGGAGTGTGTCTTCTTTCGACAGAGGAAGAAAAGAAATGATGATAAAAAGGCAGACACTCACAAAAAAAAAAAAAAAGTTTGGCCTTTCTGAAACAATAATCTCTGCAGGGATGAAAGAGGAGATATCAGCCTGCTTTCCATGAAAAATAAAACAAAGGCATGTGCTACACCAAATATTCCTGTATATCTAGTGGGAGGTAATTGAATTAAAAATACCCACCCTGAGGTGAAAGTAGTTCCTGTGCCTGTATTTGCTGCCCTAAAACAAAGGCTTCTGGTTATATGACACAATTTCAGGAACTACTTTTCCCACCTCGGGCAACATTTTACAGCTGCAACCACAAGTGCCAAAGTACCAGAAAGGAAGATACCAATAATTAGACTCATAAGGATTCATTCTGGGGATTTCAAATGAAAACTGGACAGGTCGGGATTTATGGAAAGGCAGAGTCCAGGCTGTAGGAAGGAGGACATGGGAGCTTGTAGACAAAAGGAAGGAGAGTCTGATGAGAAACCACAGAGGAAGAGAGCATTAAAGGAAAGCTTTTTAGAAAAAAAAATAGGTAAGGAGGCAGCCAGCCTACCAGAAGGACTCAGAAGAAAACTGAGTTATTAAAATATATAGGAAATGTAAGAAAGGATGAAGGAAACAGACAAAAGTTATTTATGTCTAAAACCTTACATTCAAGAGTCAAAGTGAGAGCAAAAGCACAAGCCATGTGGGAATGTTGGTTAACGTAACACCATACACTACCACCACTTGTTTCTTTCCATAGATGTACTGGATTACACTTTCCAGAGGTATTCTCTCAATGTCTGGCACTTGCAGATGCTTGCAGTTGGTGAGCAAACACACCTTAATTTGTGACATGACTGAACCTTTCTCTGGATCTGTTAGTGCACAAAATAGTTTTAATTGTCTATTTTTTACTGTCACCCAATCTGCCTTGTACTTTGTCGATTCTCTCACATTTTGTGCAAGCACTAGATCAAAAGAAACAAGCTTTATTCTAGCAAATGAAAGGGTTAAGGTCTTTATAACAAAATTAGACATATGTTTTCTTCGATGAAAGACAAACAAGTACTCACAACCACCCCCCAAAAAACCAAACCAAATGTAAAAAAAAACCAAAAAACCAAACAAACCAGAAAAAGAAAAACAAAATAGCAAGTAAGGAAACAAACAAAAAATTCCCAAACAAACAAAACTAAAACCTCTCAACAATAGGAAAAAGCCCCAGAAACAAAGCAAACAAACAAATTTAAAAATGCAACAAAAAAACCCCCATTGCTTTCGATAAATCTCAGTGCTAATTGTCTTTTAGCTGTTTCTGTATATTACTGAACTTAGCATTAGGGTAATTTATAAATTAGGAGGGTTGGATCACCTCTCTGTTCACTATAGACTGCACCTTTTTTTCTTTTTTTCCATTTATTCTGCTTCTATCTTTACTCTTTCCTTGGTGTTTTGTAATCCATTAAGAAAATAGTTTGAGTAATGGAAATCCTTTCATAAGTATGGCTGCAATAGCTAAAAAATTTCCTCTAAATACAAAGAAAATATTTTAATGCAGGCTCTTAGGGCTCACTAATTGCAAATAAAGAGATTTTTTTTTTCTCTTTGGAGAGATATTTCTAGTGCCTCAGATTGCTACACTGCTTTGCAGATTGTCCCTCAGAAAGTTTGCATTTCCCTAACATTTTATTAAAATTAATCACAATCTCATTGTTATTTCTTCAAAGACACCACACAGAACATAATGGATTAGCTGTCAGGCTTGTTTCTTCTGCACTCCATTACCTTTTGTATTTCTAGGACCTTTAATATAATATGAGGAACCTCGCTCCTGAAGAGAAGAGGGAAGCAGGACATTAAAACACTCCTATTCCAATCTGAACATTAGATCAAATTACTGATGAAGAGCCACACTGTGTTGCTAGGAAGTAGCCTTAAACAATGCATCCCTGTTCACTCTCTCTGCTTAATTTTTATTTTGCTCCCTGGCTATGCCTTACACCATTCCAACCAGCTCTCTAGAACACAAATTTTTTAAAGAGACACCTGGTCCCTAACAGTTTGGAGACAAATCAGCCTTAGTTGCTTGGTTTCAGAGTCAAGGATCAGTCTCTGATGATGTTAGTTAGCCAAATTAGCACAGTGGCTGAATGAAACAAAGGGTATTCTAAGAGTTGTAAAGGTGTGCAGGGAACACAAGAGGCAAATTAAACAGAAACACTAATGGTGACTTTGTTGCTATAATACTTTACAGACTGTGCTAGGTATGACAAAAGAACAGAAAAGAAACAGAAGCTTGAACTGCACGAAGCTTGTGATCTGGTTTATAAGATAGTGACCCCAAACAGGATGTTATCTGACAGTAGGGGAAGAAGAAAGTAAATCCTGAGTTGATGTTATCCAGTAGTACTGGAGAGCCCAATTACTGGAAAGAAACAGATTGTATCAGTATTTTTCAGGATCTTATAAGCAAAGGAGATTTACAAAGAAGGAAAAGCAGTGAAAAGTAAAAAACAAGCAACAAAAAGAGAAGAAAAGAAGGGAAGAGGTGGCACTCTTGAAATACATTCACAAAAATAGTTCCAAAATCAAGGAACACTTTTGTCTTCAACTTGAGACTTCTGGCCATATTCTTGGAGTTATTTTATGCAATTTTTGTGATTAATTAAATGATTTTAAATAACTGAAATTACCAGATTTTGCTAAATATTTTCATATTGTTGTAGTTATTTAGCTGAAGAATAATTAATCTCCAAGAATGCAATAAATTTATCAGTATTTCCTAGAACAATTAGATTTAATGAATCTTATATGAAGTTAAAATCTTTATGCTGTTGTTAGAAATAATTGTTACATCTCAACAGAAAGATGCCCATCGGTTACTCCTGGTGAGATTCCAGGGTGTTTCAACACATATTGAATATGTAATCTTCAGAAAGTCATTACAATTTACATGAATAATGAAGACTCTATCTGCCGTGATTTCTGCTGCTGTTACACCAGCCTTTTGCTCTTTAAAGGAAGCTACATAATACTGTTCAGATTTTTCTGATTTTTAGTAATACTGCTATGACTTTTCTCATCCTCAGTGACAGGAATAGTGGAAGTTTCCATTGTGCCTTCTGGAGGGTCATGAGTACACTAGTAGAAGCACTAAATGAAAGCAGAATGCATTGTGCTAACAGAAGAAGGAAGGTTTCAAATAAAATACTTAACAAAGTTTGGCAAAAAATCTCAACATCCTTCTCCACTGACAAATGCAAGCACTCATGGTCTCCACTGAGAAGAGTCTGATTCCATCTTATTACTCTTTCCCATCATGCAGTTAACAAATCATAAGATTCCTCCTGAGCCTGTGCTTAGCCTCTCCTTGTAGATCAGAGGTGAAAACACCTTCACCATATTTGTGGCTTTTTGCTGGACTTTTAAATATTTATTTATAATTTTATTTTTGAAGTTAGGCAAGATGAATCCACTTATTTGACCATTACAGGATAACCTCTAATTCTAGAAAACCCATAGACCTATTGTTAGTGCTGTGTTCTTATACAGAAAAACATAATAAATGAGGCCACAATCCCTCCTCTTTTTCTATCTTACACTCACCTTCTGTGACCACAAGGGAAAGAGCTGTCAGAAGACACCAAACTTTTGTTTCTTTCATTTTGAGTACAGAGTTCAAGAGTCACCAAACTTTTTTATTTATTATCATGAGATGAAATTTCATGTCAAAACTAACCTTAGTTAAACATGTCTTTGGCAAAGGCAACTGTCAGTAACAAAAGTGCTTTTTTCCTTTCTATCTGAATTCCATTAAAGAAATTCTACTCCAGGCTTGTTTATTTCCAGGGATGTAATTCTGGACTATGTAAGCATCTGAATCAATAAAAGCATAAGCCTGAAGTTAAAAAGCTGTAAGCTATTTATCTCCTGTATTCTTCTGTAAAGGCTCTGGGAGGGATACACTATTTTGACAAATTGTGATTCACTCCAAAAGCTGAAGTATATTCATAAAAATTGTTATTAATTGTCATTAATTATTCATTTCATGAATGCATTATGAAGTGCAAATAAGTACCATCCAGCTACAAGAAATCCATCTCCAAATTTCACAGTTATATTTCAAGCATTAATCTCTTTCCCCTGGGCTATAATTGTAGGACTTGGATAGCATTTTGATAGAAATCATCTGACTTTTTCTCTTCCTCAACTGACCAACAGCTTGCTAGGGACAAAGCCCATAAGAGTTACTTAGTTTGCACATAATATCTGCACCAGAGAATCAGCTTTTTACAGTTCTGTCTTCAGTTGAAAAATAACCACTCTTTAGTAGTTCAGAAACCCAAGTTCAGAACCAAAAAAAAAAAAAAAACAGTTTTAGGGATGAAAAGGAAGTACTAATGATTAATGATTGCTTATTCTTTAAAACAAAGAGTAAAGGTAGAAGGAAACTTGAGGTTTTCATCAATTTATTCCACCTTTAGTCACTACTGTCAATCAATAACTAGGTATAGTTGAGCTCGTATTTCTATGTGCTCCAAGTATAACATGGTGACTGAAAATTGGTATATATTACAGGTCTCTCTCTTCCCTACCAGTAAGCACTGAGTTCTAATTCAATGCAATTTCAGTATTATCCAGCCCCATACACAATAGGAATTGATGATCTGCTCTTTCACCTGTTTCTGTTCTTTGTGACAAATTGATCTGATAAACCAGAAAATTAAACTGTGTCTGGAGAAACCAGACTGAACTCCACCAAAAATAGAAGAAATGGGATATATACTTATTTGTATCAGGCAAGCATTTTGATGAAACCTTAACTATAAATCATAGTGACTAATCAAACACGGCAGTGCTCAGAATGGCATACAACACACTTTTAAACACAGATGTGAAAAGAAGTCAGCACAAATTCAACTAGAAATAAAAGCAGGAGATATAAACTTGAAAAGAGTGTGACTATCCTTTAGTTGTGTAACCTACCTCAAAATCTTCCATTGAATTAATGAGCCCATACTGTCATTTTCACCAAACAATGAAGAAGAAAATAATAACAACCATAACAAAGCAGAAACTAGAAATCTTAGCAGCGACTTAGGTGATGAATTTCACACCTGAAATAACAAACAGCAAAAAGCATGAATAGTTTGAGAACATCATATGTACTGAAAATAATTTGCTTATAGGTATACTTAGACATAGTGGCAAAAGAATGGATAAAATGCATCAGAAGTTGCAAAAACTCAATATAGAATTATTTATGCATTGTCAAAGCTCAGCATTTTCTGAACTAAATTAGGCTACTAATATCCCACAGAATTTATAATATTTCTGAAAAGAGTGGAAAATGCAGCACTTAGCTGGTTATTGAGGAGGAAAATATTTCCTGTTTCAAAAAAACCATTTTTTCTTGAAGAATATTGTTGTGTTTCCCTTCTGTTTCATACAGTAATGGAGCTAAAGAAATTAGTGACTCTTTTTAAAATTACTTTATTCTACTGAATGACATGAAGTAAATGTTTCGCTCCACAATATTCTTCACTTAGGAAATTCCGTTGACCTCAGAATTGAGCTCTGGATATATACAAGCATGGTAACTTTTATTAATTTTTCCCCCATGGGACCTTCCTATATCAGGCTACAAAACATGAAAATGAGCACCTCAAAGTTGAGCTTTGACTACATGACTTTCTAGTGTGAACAAGCACTGTAATGAGTTTGCATTAAATTTGGAGTTCATTAATTTAGGAAAAAAATTTAAAGTAGTCACCTCACTGAAGCCCTGACTTACACTGCAGTCATTTCATTTTTAAACCATGTTCAGGAATTACTCTGTATCACAGATGTAGCACTGGGAAGGTTGGCTATGTTTTGATCCTCCTTACTGCTCATATGTCTTTAACTCACAGACAGATATTATCCTCCTGGTATCAGAGACTTTAGATGCAAAACAAAGGGATGAGCCTTTAAAGGGTTCTAAAGAAAAAGGAAATGTCTGCATGATTGTGTTATGTTGCTTTAGGCCTTTATCCAAAGCCCACTGAATGCAATGGATAGATTCCTAAATATTTCCAGAGGGTATAGACCCTTATTTTCTGCCTGCTTCTGCTCCTATAAAAACTATGAAATAGGGTCAAGTAGAGTGGTAGAGCCTTCCTCTTCTTCTTTGAGTGGAATGCAAGGAAACAGTATCTTCAGACTTATGCAACATCAAATGTAGCTGAAACAAGAAAACAAACACCCCACAAACCAACACACACAAAAAAATGCAACCAAAAAAAGTCAAAAAACTGACAGAAACCAACAAAAAACCCCAAACAAACAAAAGAAAACCTGAAAAACATTTATAAAATGCAGCAATGCCATTTTTGTTGTCCTTAGGATAAGACGAAGTTATAGGCGTAAAGTAATTGTCACTCAGAACATATAATCATCCACAGAATTATCACAAATGTGGGTATTACATTTTTAAAAAAAATCTTTCCTTCTGAGTAATCTGAAAATACTAGAAAAAGCACAGAAATTCAGTACAGAAATTTCCGGAACTGGCATGCTGAAAACAATCAACTTCACCATCTCGTTCCCCTTCATCACCTCTCAAGAAAAGCAGACATTTACATGCAATTTGCAAAGAAGGCTTTCCTCACTCTACTTATCTTTAAATCAAAATGCAAGAGGGAAAAAACCCCAAACTGTTGTTTTTCCCTTTGTTCACAGCAAGAGAAACATTTTTCTCTAATCACCCACTGGTTGAAGTTCTCAGAACGTACTTGTTCCCAGTTTTAAAAAGCAAATAAATAAAATGTATAGTCAATAGGAGTACTATAATTTGCTAGCATTATAATTTGGCAACATAAGCTTTATGTCAATCAGTCACCCTCTGCTACTTTATACAAACATGTTTTTTGGGAAAGGCTTCAATACATCCTGGCACCTGAAGCTGAGAGAAGTATCCAAGTCACTACCACAGAGATGAAAGTGAACATTCATCTGTAACATAACAAATAGAAATAGATGAGCACAGAAAACAAGACACACAACTAAATGATTTCCCATATGTAGTATACATAAGCATTACATTCTGGTGACATTGTATTCAACAGAAAAGCAGGGAGTCTTTGTATTAAAATAACTCTGCAGGTTCAGAACTAAGATGACACCTGGAGGGGACAAGGTTCTATCTTTTTGCCCATATAGTGCAGAAAAGCAAAGATGATACAGCACTCTGTTAATTTCTGTTCTGAAATTATTAGTTTTACTTTTAAGTTAATATGGAAATATAGTTCATGGTAATGTATTACAAAATGCGGCATAGTCATTGTTTATTGGGGTTGGTATTGCAAAGGCCATTCAAATGGAATGGCTGTATTGGTTTTTCTATACACATTTTTGGTTTGGTCAAAGGTCAGGAATCAATGGGAGCAGTTGTGTGACTCACAAGATAGAAGAAGTTACAAAAAATTACAAAACTGTCATTTCAATTGGAGTAAATGTGAATTTTTCTCTTAAATTAAAAAGGTGGTTACAGGTTTTACAATAACAATGAGTCTTCAGATACTGTAGACAAAATATGGTAGCACCTTGTGCTTCCCTCACAAAAGATTGGCTAAGTAAGGACATGCCCTGAGATTCTCAATGATCTCTGGTTAAAGCACATTAAAACTACAATTCTGATTTACATTCTGTGATGACAGACACTCCAAATACAGTAATTTACAAAACCACAAATCTTTACTCAGGTCTTCAAGCAAATATCAATAAGGCTCACAATAATTATAACTGGGCAGCATGGTCTCAGAAAGTGGCCAACAACATCTCAGGAAAACAGGAATGACAGAAGAATCTATGGAGTTGTAAGCAATTTTGTATCATTATGGAACAGTGAACATGAAGTCCTTGTAGACGATTATAAAGACAGCACTGACCAAAACATTACACATCCCGATGAAAGTGCTGGGAAAAATACATATTCATGAGACAATCTGCATATGCTGCTTCCATTCCAACCTCATTGCAAACACAGTGCTCCTTACACAGAAACAGTAACTGCCCTGTTCCAAGGCAGGAAACACTCTCTTGTCAAATTATCCTGTTAAACCTTCAGTTATCATATTTCTAAGGATGTTTCAGAACCAAGTTGTAGTGCCCAGCTGAAACAACAGAAAATAAGACCTACAAATACAAGATATGCAAATACCCAGAATTCTTTCTGAAACCGAATGCTTTGAAAGTAGTTTGAATGAATTCCTATATATGCTGTAGGAAGTAAAATTCAATGATATACATTAAGCAAAAAGGAGATTTTTCATCCTACTTGACCAAAAAGCCATGGAGTCTTGGAATAGGTTTAATCAGACTGAAGAGATAGATTTCTGGCTTAATCACTAAATTTCTTGCACAGTAAAATAGGAAAACAAACATTAGTGTCTGCTGTAGAATTCTATTCTGAAAAAAATCCAAAATAAGGATCTATTAGGATCCAAATACTTACATGGAACAATTTTAATAAGTTCAACACGATGAAGTGCTGGAACCTCACTTAGGTCACAACAACCCCATGCAGAGCTACAGGCTTGGGGAAGAGTGACTGGAATGGTGGACAACTGCAGAGAAATAAGGCAAAGGTTTCATTTATTCTCAGTACTTCTTGGTGAAGAGTCATAGATTGTTGAGGTGAGATTCATAAGATACCTAGCTTTATCAGTCTATTCCATTGGCTGCAATGAAAATGAGTATATGAAAAAATGGAAATGTAAAACTAGAAATGTAAATCAACTATGTAAAGACTGTTGAAAACTGAAACCCCAAGAGCTATTGAAGATGGAAAATCCATTATTTTTATTGGATTGGATTTATTAAATCCAATCTTTAAACTATTGCAAGACAATAGTTTAAAGATTTCAGGATGGATTTGAAATTTTAATCAAAAGCACAGATACCAACATGCTTTTAGGTTACTTGCATTAATGTAATTCAATAAAACTAAATTTTAATCAGTCAAAAAAAGTACAGCTAACTGTAGTGGTAGGTAGATTCTGTCTCAACTCCATGCTACTTTGAATCATAATCGTTTTAGAGACAATAGATAGTTTACAGCCTTTAAAAATCATAAATCTACACCTGATACGAACTATTTTGAATTTAAAAAATGGAAGGTGTGTTTCTTTTCCACCAGCATGATTTCAAGGCAGAAGCTTTTCTTAGTCTAGGAATTGAGCATTTACTGAGTACAGTCTTTATGAAAATTACTCCTTCAGCCTATGTCTGGTTGACATGATGCAGCAATTTAAGAGCTAGAATACCACACTTAATTCTGTGTAATGACATGCTTGCAGACAAATTAAAACTCTCAGAAGAGCAGCCTGAAGTCTACAACCCATTGACAGTCAATCTTCACATTCACTGAAGGCTGTGATGGGGACTTTACCTAAAAGACTTTAGGATCATAGAACTGTTTAGGTAGGTAAAGACCTTTAAGATCATCAAGTCCAACCATTAACCCAGCACTGCAAAGCCCACCACTAAACCATGCCCCTCAAGCACAACATCTACCAAAAAATCTCCTGGTATGGGAATTCAACCACTTCCCTGGGCAACCTGCTCCAAGGCTTGACAACTTTGGTGAAGAAATTTTTCCGAATAGGTGATCTAAACCTCCCCTAGAGTAAATTGAGGTAATTTCCTCTCACTCTATTTCTTGCTGCTTGGGAGAAATGGCCAACATTCACCTTGTTACAGCCTTCTTTCAGGTAATTTTAGAGAATGATAGGGTCCCTTCTGAGCCTTCTCTTCTCCAGACTAAACAACCCCAGTTCAGCCACTTCTCAAAGACTTGTGCTCCAGACCCTTCCCAGCTTGTTTCTGTTCCATCAGAAGCAAAAGGGGTCTGGGCTAAGAGCAGGTCTGAGGACAAGGCATCAGTCAGCACCCCAAGGTGGGGCTGCTTAGGGCTGTTGTGGCTTGGCACAACATCAGGGTAAAAAAATAGCATGTCATCAAATGGTTTAGGTTTATTTACAAAGAAAAAAGTAGAATTAACATGATTTCTTAATTGCAATGGTTTGGGGGCAAAAATGCATCATATTACACACAATGGGAAAAAATATTTACTCATTTAGATTTTTTTCGGTACAAACATAAGTCTGTATTTATTTCCTTTTTAAATCTGAAATTCCCTTCCCTGAATTACCTAAGGGGAAATAGAAAAAGATAGAATCCAATGTATAAGATTTTTTTACTATTATTATTATCTGGCAGGTTTAATTATGTAACATAAATATTGTAATTTATTAACACTTTTAATAATGTGACCTTCAACTATTCATCAGGGAAAACCAAATACTGTAGACAAAGAGATTTGTTCTAAAATTACTCTAACCAATGAAAGATTTTCTGTTTAGTATGTGCATACACTGTATTTCCAAAAGAAGCATATAATATTTTAATTTGACAAAGTTTTATGCACAATATGTTAATCTCATATTATGACTAAAAAAAATCTATTTGACATTTATAATCCTCTTGCATTGTGAAAGGGAGAAATAAGGCAGCAGACTGAATTTCATATTCATACATGATGATAAACAACAGTACTTTGCACTTATATCTTATTCTTCATTTTTCATTTTTAAGATGTCAAAACTCTTTATAAAAACTCCCAAACTTACATTCTTATTTTGTAGATGGCATCCAAGGATATCTGAGGGAGGCAGACAGACAGAATTACACAAAGTCACACAGATGTTGACAGGAAATGTATTCACCTTTGTGAGACATAAGAGTAGAAAAGATTTCTTGTGTACACCTCCACCCTGTCCTAGTCAAAATGCAACCTTTCAGTATGAAATCAACAGAAATTTGCTAGGTTTTTCCAGTAGCAGGTGTTTCAAGTCCTCAGGGGTGCAGATATTAACTATAGCACAGTTTCAAAGAATAGTATTGGATGCAGCATGGCAATCCAAAGTTCATGTTTGGTTTACTAAAGGAAATGTTGAAACAGGCAATTTTCACAATTTCCATTGAATGGTCAGTTAATGAGAAACATTAAATAAAAACAAGTTCAGATTAGTATCTTGGATTCTAACCAGCAATGTCAACAGACAGTTCCACTAAGTTTGAGTATTAAATAAGTCACCTATCCATAGCACCTTTTCCAAGGTCAAACAGTGACAGCAATTGAAACTAGTCTAAACACCAGATGAACCCATGTTTACAAATAAAAGGTACATGATACATGCTTTGAGATGATTACTCTTAAAACTGCACCCTCAAAAATTTGTAGTCTAACTAAAAGAGATAAATGTAGTAGGCATATGTATGTTATATATATATGGCTGGAGTATAACCAGAAAATTCATCCCATCCACATCAATACATCAAATAGAGTGACTCAGTAAAAAAAAAGATAGAGTTTTGAACCATACTACTCAAAAGTCTCAAAAGAGACTGCCTAATAACTCAGGTTATTAGGGAGTGTGCTTATTCTCCTTCACCAGATTGTCTCTTAGTGCTTTGACTTTATATAAAAATTTAAAACTGAAATATTGTCCTTGGCTATTTTGATTTAATTTATTGTAAGAAGTAGAAGCCTCATTTAATTCCAAAAGTGGCAATGTTTCTCTAGTGGACCTACTCACTATACCTAGATAAAGAGGATTGGATTATCATTTGCAAAGTCTATCTGATTTTTTTCAGATTTAGAGTGTTATATACAGTGGATATCATTCATTATCCTTTCATTATTTTGACAGATAACTCCTTTTCCATTTGTATGAAGAAACAAGTTTTCTCTGACCTTTTTAAAGTGAATAGCACTGAGGTCCTTGTGTATTGTGTGCTATTCATAAAAAATCTCATGCAAAGGCCAAAGAACACAGTTCAAACTTACTGTGTTCTTTTCACTTTGGATAAGCATCCAGATGATTACCTGTGGTTTATCCAGGCCTGTCTGGACAAGAAATCAGTCAGAGAATCAGAGAAGAATGTGTGTTCTTAGGTGATATCCAGTATATCAAATTTTCAATGCACTTAACTAAAAAATTCACAAGCTGCTATGATGTAAGCTCACAGACATCAGATTTCAGAGCAACTCACTAACTTTAATTAACCCTATCATTCTACTTTTGTGTTATGAAAATATTTTACTTCTATTGTGCAGAAAAAGAAATTAAGCATTTTGCCTATATAAAAACAAGCATATAATGGAAAAGCTAGAAGTGTTTACACACTTCTGAGTTTTCATTAACAGCTAGATAAAAGGCCTACAACAGTGTATCTGTCTGAAATTATTCTTATATTTTTCTTTTATTAACTTGTAGACCTGTTTAAACCTTTGGTTTTGTTTTTCTAAATTGGAAAACAGTTATTAAATCGGTTTTTCAAAAAGTGAAAATATTTTGGTTTTGTAAATACATCTTGGGTAACAAATGGTGGGGAAAGATGTTGAATGCAATGAAAATTTCTCATATAGCTTTCCTGACAGAATCAACATGCCTATTTCTGCACACATCTTTTAAAAATCACCTTTAGCTATCTGGTAGGAGCAGTTGTGGAATTGCCAGGTTGATGTGCTGTAAATCATCATTCTGACCTACAGAAGTCAAGGAGAGTTTGTCACTATCTTCAGCATTGGAACTTCAGTCTTTATCTTTGGAGCCAACATGCTTTACTCACCTAGACCTGTGACAGTCTCAGACATCAGAACCTTCCAGCTCTTGGCTCGTGAGGCTACAGCTGGCACAGAGAGCAGGGTCAGCTCTCTACAAAGTCTGATCAGCCTTTTGGTCCGAAATTCTGGATTTGCACTAACAGGTGCTGATATTAAGGCAAAATTTCTCTTTTACTGAGCTCTTAGAAGGGCAGAATCTTCAGCAGAAATATTTGCAAGAGATGGTCAGGGACAGAATTTCAATGTAGAGCTGTTAAGGTGTAGAAAAACCACTTGTTATTGAGCAAAATTATTTACAGAAGTTAGACAAGCTTTCTTTGATATTCCAGCTTATTTCAGTCAGAGTTTATATTATTTTTCTTTCTCCTGCATTCATCCAAATCTCACCAGGAATTTTGACCTCTTCTAAATTTTCATAGAAAAAAATCAGGTAATAAATAATTAATACAAGAAAAAAATTCCCTAAATTTATGAACTAAATTTTCTTCTCTTTTCTTTGCAAATTAAATTCAAACCTTTATAAAGATTCTTATATTTTTGCCTTGCAAATATGACAGCAATTATATGAAGCCCCATAAATTTTCATAAATTTTTCATATTCCATCGCTCTTGACCATTATCATAATAAAAAAGAAAGAAGAAAAAAATCTAAGGATATTTCTCAAGATTTAACATTGGGCTTAGGTAAATTTGCATACATCTAGGTTCTAAGTCTTTGCTGATTATGCAGGCATTTTCTGTAGATTTCTTCTGGCCATTAAAATATATTGTACACATCACATCTCTGGAGAATTTAAAGTCAGATTAATGTTTTCATAGATTTATCTAAAGTCGGTCAAACTGTAATAAGATCTAAACCAAGTGGTCCTTTGGCTGTACCTGTAACTTTCTGGATAATCTCCTGTAGAGATCATTAAAAGTAATCCTTAAAAATAAAAAAAAAAAAAGCTAGCAACTTTTGAAGCAGAGATATGAATCCACAGAGCATTCACAGATATTCTCAGAGCCATGGGATCCTTACTGCTGATAAGCGCACCAGAGTTGATTAGCAATGTAAGTGGAATACTCTCACAGAACAACACTTTTGCTAGTTCTGACACTAAAGCAGGGGTCAACCATCAGAAATCAACCTGATCTTATTTGTGATAGAAATAGATATTGAGGGAAAGTGATGTAGCTTACTTTATGACTTATTTTTCTGGGTTTGTTTTCTTTTCCCCACGTATAATTGTCAATATAATTTTTATTTTTTTTTTTAATGCTGTTTTGGCACTAGAAATTTCTGCCAAATATACAGAAAAGCAACCCACAGAAAAAAAAAAGCTGAAAAGGTGGCTTTGAAGCCTCATTACCTCTTCATTTTTCAGCTTATTTCCTAGGCCTGGTATAGTGGGTCTTGTTGGGATAGAGTTAATTTCCTTTATGGCAGCCCCAATGATGCTGGTTTGGATTTTTGACTAAAGCAGTGTTCATAACACACCAGTGATTTGGCTCTTGCTGAGCAATTGTTACACAATTTACTCTATTTCCCACTCTGTCCCTGAAGTGAGTAGGCTGAAGATGGGCAAGAATTTGGGAATGGGCACAATCTGGACAGCTGATGCAATTTGACCTAAGGAATATTCCACACCATATGGAATCACACTTAACAATAAAAACCTTGGAGAAGTTCTTTTTGTGAGTCCTAGTCATTGCTCAGAACTGGATGGGCTTTGGTCTATTTGTAGGACTGGCTTTGCATCGTCTTTTTTTTTTTTTTTCTCTCCCTTCCTTCCTCCTTCCTTTGCTTATTAAAGAATCTTTATCTCAACCCGTAAGTTTTCCCACTTTTGTTCCTCCTATTCTCTTCCTCGCTCTGCTCAGGGTGAGGAGTGAGCAAGCAGCTGTGTGCTGCCTAGCTGCTGTCCAGGGTCAATCCACCACCGTTTACACTGGAGGGTTTTTAATTGTCTTTACATCAAAGAAGCCATTTCTTACTGTCGTAGTTCCTCCACATCCTGTGCATCGGTCTGTGCTCGGTATTCTTCCCTTTCTAGCTTAATCATCAGTTTTAACCCTAGTGTATGCTGAAATTTGATACTAAATTCAACATCCAGAAAATCTGAGTTCTGCAAAAACTGTCAGAAAGCAGAGTGTACGAGGGGTAATCTAATCTTATAATTCTATTACCATTGTCTAGAATTATCTTGCAACCCTTGTCCATTTGTGATTTTCTGAGTGAAGTACCATTACTGTAGAGTCAGTAACTTAATAGAAGAGACATCAACAGTCAGGAGAAAATACCTCAGAAAAAAAATGCTATACACAATTTATATGATAACTAACATAAATGACTCTTTAGGGTTTCCTTTTAGACAATTTTTATCTTTCATTTAAAGAAGTACTAGAGAGTGCTGGATTGCCTCAAAACTTCCCAGTAAAAGCCACTGGATTTCAGATGAGGGCAGGAAAAGTCAAAGACACACACAGAGAGAGAATAACTGGGTGAATGCTGTAAGAGATTCAGCACAGTGATAAGATGATAAAGATACTAATTCACTTTTCCCAAACAGCTAGATTTCCTGTAAAACTAAAACAAAAAAAAAAGTTTATAAAATGGTCTGAGATGTGTATATTTTTTTTTTAATTAGAATTACATAGAATTTAGAACTGCAAATACAAACGTGATTTCCTAGAACCTTTCAAAATATGTTAACTTCCTGATTAACTTCTGTGCATTCAGGCATTTTCATCCTGGCCTCTACTCCTACCTGAGCCTGGATGGATCCTTGGAATATGTGTTTATTTGCTTAAGTCCTAGGAAAAGCTTAGCTTGCTAGGCAAGCACAGAACATGCACACCACACATCAGACATGATCCATACACATTGGTCGGACACATAAGTTTATTTTCATTCTGAACAGAGAAAAAAAAAAAAAGTAAAAAGGAGAAAAAAAGGAAAGAGGTCACACTTCATGCTTTGTCTTCATACAATATCTCTTGTCTTGGAAGGTGGTCAGAGTTTACTATTTTCCCTACCCTGAGAGCATTCAACCAGCAGAAAAGAGCTGTGTTGATCTCTTCTCCAAAAAGTGTTGTTTTCTTTGTTTTGTTGTTGGCAGTGGTGTTAGTTAGTTTTTGTCAGTTAGTTAGTTAGTTAGTTTTCTGATGACACATCTAGAAAATCCTAGAAGCAGAACCTGGTGTGGTTATCTGTCTCCTTTTCAGGGACACCCACAGTACTGAGCTACAGACATGTCCCTCTTTTTTTGACTGTGCTGAACAGTGGATTGTTTTCCAGAAGCTACAAAGGTGTGCTTTTAATACCTTTTAGTACCTTAACTTCACTAGCAACCTTGTGATGAGAGCTGCCCTTTGGAAAATGGTGTTTGGGAATACTGACTCTCTGCACTAAAGCAGCTATGGACATTAAAAAAGAGATTGATCCATTAAGAATGCAAAGTTGCAGGATAATGAATAACACAAGATAATTTCCCAACTATGTTAAAAAATAATTTTCTTTCATACTAGGCTTCCTGACAGAAGATGTGGCACACTTTGTGAATTTTCTGTTGATTCCCATAAGAAAATACAGAAATTTGTGTCTCTCAATACTTGAAATCCAGGATGAAACACTTAGTACCAAATGTAAATGTATGGCAAAGCAATTTAGGTTGAAAAAAAAGAAATCATGTGGTATATCTTATACATGTTAATATTTTTCTATTTAAATATTTTTCGTTTCCTACAGCTAGAACCCCCCTTTTTTTTAATATATTGGTTCAAGTAGTTTAAAAATTGAAAATGAAATTATTTAATAGCATCTTGAAAATGCTATTATTTTTTCTATACTTTCTTTCTACTACTTAGATTTTTTTTAAAAGTCTTTTTTTTTTTTTTTTTTTTAAGGACAGTTATAATATTGCAGAACAGTATTTTAGGTGAAGAAAATATCTTATCCAACATGACATTAAGGATTAGTTTTCAAGCAGAAGAAGCTATTCCATGTCTTCTACTTGAGACTCTCTGGTATGAGCAATTTGTATTACTTTGGTCTAAACCAGTCTCTTAGTTCATTTGCATGAGTGCTCATTACCAAGTGTTCTATTTAGCAACTTCATGATAGAGTCAATTCTTTAAATTTAAAGCTATGATTTTTGCATTGACAGTTGTCTCAGGTCCATACTTTTAACACCCTTCATGCATCCCTGAATCTTTTCCTGCAAGGTGATGAAATGCCAAATACAATACCTATACAGAAATGGAAAGCACAAAAAAAGTTCAATATCAAGGTAGAAGAACAAAGTCTATTTACCAGAAAGAGTATTCCACAGTTTTGACAGAAGCTACATGGTCCTGGTCCTCTCCTACCTTCCCTAAAGTTTTAAAGAACCATAACTGTGTAACCATAACAGCTTCTGGAAAACTTTAATGTAAATTTCCAAATAATGAAACTTGGTTTTTTAAGGAATCTACTCTCCCTGTATGTTTCCATGTTTGAAATGGCTAATGGGAATCTTCTATCATGGTGTACTTTATTACTTACCCAGCACTACACACATACATGATGTTCGCAGACTAATAGAACAGAGAAGGAGCTTACGACTTAAGGGGAGAAGCTTTTTGACTTTACATCTCGTCCTAGAAACACCACCTCAGTAGGTAGTCAGAGGGAGGACAGTTCTTTCAATTTCCACAGGGAAAATTTTTTTTTGCTATTTAACTACAAGTAAAGGCTCTTCCTCCATAGTTGTTGGATGAACTCTGCAGGCTGCCAATTTGTGGACAGCATCATGTGCACAGCCCATTTATTCTTTTCATCCAACTGCAAAAAAGGAAAGAGAAAGGGTAACCTTTGATGTCTTATTGTCATAATGAGGTATATATAACCTAAGGTTTTATGTCCTTTTATTTCTCCCCACCCACATTTGTCTAGAAAAAAACAACTCTATAATCTTGCTTTAATTCAATTAATTGTTGACTGTTCAGAACTTCTTGAATTCTTTAAATAATGGAATGCTATTTTCATCTTCCCGATACAAGGCTCAAGCATAAAAATATCTTTTCAATCTCAGACAATAAATTATTCATGATCCCCCAGGCAGTGCGCTCCATATCATGAAATAAATAACTGTATTTGATAACGTCATTATCAAAGAAAGCAGTTTTCTTGATGTGAACAGAGCCTTAAAGATAGACTTAACAGTGCTCTTTTCACATTGCCTAGAGAGACCCATATCTGCAATCCTGTCTCGAGAAAGTATTTCTAGGGGGGTATTTTCAAAAGGAGAAATAAAGAGTTGAAGATAGGAGGACCTATCAGGATTCCTGTTTCCTCCACAAGAAGTACTACAGCCATTTCCATCAGGACCAAAAAAAGGGACACTTTATGAGTGGATAGAGCCTTCATGGTTTAATGCCCAGGAAGAGTTTGTTTTGGTGCAAATGTGATGGAAGCAAGGCTGAAGGAGTGTATATGGGCACCACACAGAGTGCATAATTCAGAATGTAAGCACCAGACCCTTTAGCACTTAGCACTTTAGGCATGTGCAGCATACCCTTGGGCCTGGCAACAGGCTCAGACTTGTCTGGCTGCAGACATGGCATGTGAAGTACTGCTCTAGAGACATAATAAAGTGCAGCAGGTGAGAAACTGAACCCTAGCTCCCCTATCAGACACCAATCAGTTAATCAACATTTCAGTTACAATATTAACATTAAGATGAAAGTTTGGCTCCTTTTCGTTTTCTTTTAAAATTAAATCAGAACTCTTTTCCTTTAATGAGGGCTTGCTTTCTTTTTTGAAGTACAAAAGAAAGATACTAGAGGGAAGGACATCCTTCGCTTTTTACCAATCAAAGGGAATGAAAATTCACTGAAAAAAATAAGAAAGCATTTCTGGAGAATGGGGTATATTATTACCTGACTAAATTCAAGTAATTTAGCATGTCTCTCTAGCCATAAATAAATGTACACTTCAGTTAAACAGGTACTTAGACACTTATATCTAGAAAAAGATATTGCTTTCCAAATAGGAATATATTTACAGACAAAAGATAGAAAACTGGGTAGACAGAGTCACAACCTAGCTTAAAAATGTTAAATTAATTCAAAGGTGCTTGTAATTTTAAAAAATGAGATTTATCTGACTCTTCATTTTCACTTGGTCTGTCTATACATTGTCCAAGGATAAGAAAGAGTAAAACAAAAAATGCGATCATTAT
This sequence comes from Dicaeum eximium, assembly GCA_013396995.1. NCBI lineage: Eukaryota > Metazoa > Chordata > Aves > Passeriformes > Dicaeidae > Dicaeum > Dicaeum eximium. Next base: position 226,767 of record VWZP01007282.1, read on the forward strand.
CATTTTTTCATTCTTTGTTTCTAAAATCTCATGATACTACAGGATTTCCTTCCTGCATCCTGCTCAAAAAGACAGAAAACGCTAACAACAGACTGGATCTTTAAATGCACAGTCCATCATTTTCCAGTTTGTCCATACAGAGTGCCTGCAGGATGCATTGAATTATTATGTTGATGTAATTTGTTTGCACTAACAGTGTTAGTCTCAGCAGGTTCATCCCAACTCAAAACTTTTGAGTAACACCAAAAAGGCAACTAGTACAGATGTACAGCTGGGATATCAGTGCAAATTTTGTACCTTTCCATATGTATGTGATGGAGTATTAAAAAAATTAAATTTCATTGCAGTTGATTTTATTCATTCTGAATACTCACACAGTAACTTTAATGCCTTCAATTTGGAAATAAACAAACCTACAGCTCCAAGTATCAGAAACTGATACCCAGAGTCCCAGAGTAATTGCAAACTCTTTTGAGATCAACAATGCCTGCTAATATTGATGATATGATATAAGCAAAAGTATTCTTTATAAGGTAGGCAAAATAATATCCACAAGACTTAATCTCAAAGACTTTCATGATAAGGTGGAATTTGGAATTTAGATGTTTAAATGAAAGTACTACAATCCTGACAAAAAAAAAAAAAAAAAAAAAGNCCTCTGCTCCTGCCTGACTCAGAGGTACTGTGTGCAGTGACTTCCCTCTTATTCTATAGTGTTAATGCATTTATCCAAAGACCACTAAAGGTAAAACACATTAAAAGCTGTTTGAATAGAGTCCTGGACAAAGTACTGTTTCATTTAGGTGAATGCCTAAACCAGTGAGCTAGAGTGATGCTTCCCTTGTGTTCACTTTTAATACATTATTCTTCAGCTTTGCATTGGGCATTCTCTCAGTTTCAATGAGAAAGGTTAAAATGTGCCCTTGCCTAGAATAACTTGTTGGTTTAGTTAAAAGATATTGTGGAGTTAGTAATTCCAAAGTGGGAAATTAAGCCAGTTCTGTTCTCTCTGGGTAAATAACTTGATTGCATGGAAGATGTGGAGCTGTTGTGCCTGGAATTTTTTTATGGATCTAGTCGATGTCGTTAAACTACTCTCTATTTAACTTTTTAATTGTGACTCAGAAACAACAAGGATCCAACAAACTCTGTGATTGCTTTTATTATCCTTAGCTATTAGCTACTTTTTGTGCAGAGAAGCATCCCCACAAAATGCAGGTATATTTACGAAAATAATGCCTTGTCAACAGAGGGGAAAAAAATCATGGAAGGCACTTGTTGCTGATAAGAAAACAGGTTGTTATGCAGCAAGTGCTTTGGCAAACCATGAGGACCACATGGGGTGTGTCAAAATGTACCCAGCAGAAGAATTCTGTCTGCAAGCAGCCTGTACACAGGCAATTATATTACAGACATTGGCACCAAGGGATAAAATCAACCTCAGAGGAGTGAATCAAATAGAGCTCAAGACATGTTGTGAAATTGCCCCAAGGAATGGGCAAGCAGCCAATAAAGCATAAGGCAGCATGGTCAGAAATGAGTTGTGTCATGGGCTAACATACAGGATGAAGAAAAATCAGAAGAAAAAATTCCTTCCCTGCCTCAAAGTCTTATACAAAGGATAAAGTTATGTCCTATCCATATCCTTCTCCAAGTGCCTGAGCATTTAGAATATACTTATCACAGAAATCCATAGGAGTAACACTGAGAGCACAGAGCTCCATAAAGTCAGTTAATGCTTGTAGAAAGAATGTAGCTGGTTTACATATATTTTTACACAAAATGTATGGAGGAACTGATCAAGTGGTAAACATCCCCTATTTGTTTATAGTAGCTACTTAAATTTAGTAGAGGCATTTCCTTGTTTTAGAACTTCAAGACATTTGATACTGGTTAATTCCTCAACAAATTCTGTAGTTTCAAATAGACACTATAAAAAGGTTAAAAATTATGTACAAAATCTACGGAATTCTTCATAGATTGTGTAAATGCAGGCACTCTTTCAGGGACAGCTCTGTAACGAGAGAATGCCGTGAAGCCATAATATCTTACCTGTTTGTTTTGCTGGGGTTTTCTTTCCCCCACGTCTATATTACAAAATCTAAGTCTGGACAGATGAATATTTTTATTCTATATCAAATATAACTTCAAATGTACCTTTTTGTGGTTTTCCCCTCCCAATTGCTTTACTGACTAATAGATGAAATATACTAGGCTTATTAGGAATAATAATGTAACTGTTTAATGAGGAGGGAAAAGTTTGGGATGGAACAGCAAAAATAAAAAACTTGTTCTTTCTATGTGTAGAGTTTTTGCTTAAATAGAATGAAAAGAAAAAAAACCTGTTATCCAAGTTGCAATACAAAGAGGGACACTATTATTTCACCTATGAGACAAACAGGCCAATGTCCAATCCAAAGTTCTCAGAAACAAATTTGATACTACATGCTGCATACATCTCTGAGTTTAAGGCTGCTTGTACTGATTGAACTGTCATTTTGTGATAAAGCAGAATCAAGAGCAACATACCAGAAAACTTGTTTGCTTTTAGAATAACATTGTCAGGCAGTGAAGTTAGGGGAGGGAAAACAACAGAAGGGAACCATTCCTTCATTATGGGAAAAGTGAAAAATCCCTTAAAAATTTCAAGGCAACCAATATCAACAGCCAAAAGAGACAGTTTGTGCAAAGGCCAGATTTGCATGGATTCCTGGCAGAAATAGCAATATCTCCACCTAATACTGTGTGTGCCCTAGAAAGGGAATCACTGCTTGCAACGGTGGCTGTGTTCTGCATGCAAGCCATAACACTCCTTTGTACAAGGTCAGTTCCTCCTTCTACTTCTTATTATTCTCAGAACAGCAGTCCAGCTCATTGATACAGGGAAGGAGCAGTGTCAGATGATTGGCAAGTGTCTCACCAGCAGGAAGTTAGCTGATAAGCTTCTTAGGCAGTGAGCTCTGGTAAGCAGGAAGCACTGGAGCCAGCTCAAGGAAGTTACCCTTAAAATTGCTTTGCTCAGACCTCAGCCTCAGCTGCCTAATTAGAAGTTGTTGAAAGGAAGAGTCTCTGGTGTGCATTTTTCTATAGAAAAGACTCAGGAAACATGTTGCTTTGGTGGCAGTAAACAGGGAGATAAATGTTTAAAAGATACCATAAAAAACCATCAGTCACTTCACTGAGTACAAGATTGGGAAAAACAGACTAATATAAGTGTTCACTGAAAGGTTTTGAAGCAGCCTGGGACAGGTCCCAGTGGAAAAGCAGGAGGCACACAGGCAAGCTATGGAAATGAGTATTGGCAATTTGAACATTTCCTATTTGTGGGACCCAATCAGGCCCAGTGAAAAGAATGCTGCATAATGAGGGCTATCATATTTCTCAACATGATCTGCTGTATAGGAAGAACACTGACAGACCTTTTCTTTATAGTGATTTAATCATATAGACAGGCACTCTCATTCTTTAAGGCAAAGACAAAGAATATTAAATTTGGAGCATTAGATGGAGCTAATGATAGGATGTCTGTGTGAGCAGAGAAGGGCTTAGAGATGTAAATGCATGGGCTGCTAAGGTTATTAAAATAACATTTGCCTAAATCTTCTCTCCTCCTACCCTGAAGTAGTGTCTAAGGCTGCATTGTCATAAAATTTCGCGGTCTCTAAACTCAAATTATTTTAAAATCTCTCTCTGTATGAGTATTTATGTGTGTATATGTGTGTATATATATATAGATATCAATATATAGAGATATAAATATATATATGACAAACCCTGATTATGAGATTATTTTCAATATGATTCAAAAGAGATTTTGTTACTTAAGGCTCCTTTTCCTTCACATATGCTTCCTGCCACGAAACACCCCTTTCCTGATCAAGAAATCTCAAAGATCACTTCCTTGGGCATCCAAACATCACCTAACTCAGGCTGGTTTTAACTCTGACAGATACAGCTTTGTTGTTAACATTGTAGAAAAATCACCACACGCCTAGTTAAACATCCAAAGCACACACCATTAAGTAGCTTGCTCCACTGTGGAAGCAGACAGGTTCTAGCACCCACAGATGATACCAGACAGTCTCAACTGTGCATTTTTATCTCAAACCTAATTATCAGGGCAGTCACATAAGTTCATCATAGATGCTACTGGCAGCAGATCTGTCATGTTATGGTCACTACCACCCATTTCAGCTGCTCTCCAGTCCTTAGAAGAAACATGCAGCTGCCCCTCCCCAGCAGCTGCCATCTCACCTTTTCATAAAAGCAAGGTGACAAGGGAGAACACAACTGCCACCAGGAGTAGCTCCATTAACTCCTTGGCGCTGATATCCATGATCTTTGGGAAAGGTTCAGCTTTCAAACCATTCAGGATCCTTCCTGTTACGGTGGGCTAGGATTAGGAACTAGCCACATTCAGTGAGTGCTTGATGAGAATGCAGCTGCTCCCTGAGTGTTTGTGATATATCAGTGGAGTTGGCAGCTTGCAGTTTAAGTATTAGTGCTCCCATATGCACTTCCCTTTTTACACCCCTGCTGATGGCACAGACACATTCTAAAGCCTTTCAAGGTTACTTAACTTCAGCACATAGGCACAGCAGGGGGAACTAAAGACTGAAACTCATCTCTGAATTCCCATTCTGTTGGGGTGGATATCTAGAAGCTATAGGCATATATATGTATCTAGAGACATGTAAATAAACAAATAAATAAATAATAAATGTAACAGAAAACATGGATCAGAAATGGAGTTTCACAAGACAGTCCTATACTGTAATTTGTGGAGTATATATCACAGTCACAATGGAAAGTTACAGCTTAGAGGCATTATGGACTGTCATGTCAAATCATACTTAGAGAGCTTTAATATGTGGATTACAGATATATTAAGCCATACTCTCCCCTGACTATTATGTCAATGGGACTTTGCATATTTGAATAATACTACAGTGTATAATCCTAGTATTATGCCATGCATGCACAATAGGCCTGGGTATACCTGATATGAGTAGGAAAAGTCTAGGTTCTTTGCCAAAACAATTTTTATTTTTAGTGTATAACCAGAGGGACAGATATGATTGTTTCATAAACTCTCTTTATAAAAAAATTAGAAATCACAAATTTTTGATTTTTTGATTAAAAAACGTGTGTGTTTCAGTAAAGTAAAAAACCACAACATTTTCCCCACACCATTCTCTTTTATTTTCAGGACACTACTTCAGTGCATTCAAACTGAACTGAAGATCTGAAAACATCTATGCTATCTTAACTACTTCTCTTTTCCTCTCTGCCCTCCAAATGGGTCCTTGCTTTTACCAATTACTGAACTGTCCTTTCATTTTCTCAAGGGAGATTCAATCTTTCCACATCTCTTCCTACCGATGCTTCCTCTTTCAATCAGTTACTGAATTTCACCACCTCTCTTCTACCAAAAATTTGAGCTCCCCACAAATTTAGATAGCACTCACTTATGCCTAACTTCCTTCTCCTCAACTTACTGATTTGTTTCTTCTAATATATAAAGAACAAGACATATACTGGGGGAGTGCACAAAACAAAACCATAAAGGGGTTTCTATGAAAAACTTTATTCCTGTAAAACTGATTAAAGATGGTTATGGTTATGTTCGCATTAACAGTTTCTTTTAGACAATAGGAGCATATCTATTGAGTGAAACAGCTCTTGCTGAAAACTGATGTCCACAATATACACACAGTTAGCTGGAGATTTACTTCAGATTATCTCCAGTCTTGAACTTTTTTCTGGCTTCCACATAGAAATTAGAATTATTTTGATTCATTTCATCCCAAAGTAATTTAGTTTATGTACCCTTAAATAACTCCACATTGATACCCAAAGTGGTTACAGTTGGAAAATTTGCTGCAAAGGTCTTCCTCACCTGAGTTAAAGGGTAATTTAAATGCACACATATCAAACATGGTAATTTATTACCAAAATTACCACAGCTAACTTCAGGCACTAACTGAAATATCAGAAGATTGCAAGTGTAGTTTTCAGAAATCCTTTTCTTTACCCAGCTGAGAGAAACAGAGCTTTCCAGAGGAGAAATCAGTACAGGGCCCAGTAGAGATTGCTAAAAGTTGGTATTATTTGATGCAAAGAACCTAAAAATTTTTAAGTATTAGAGGTTTAGAAGAACAACATTAATATCTGGAGCACACATGTAGAATAAAGCAAGACAAGCTTTTATGTTGAATCCCAAACTTTAGGGAAATAGATGGGACTTGGATAGGAGCGCTTAGACAAGGATTGGCTGCTACAAGATTTTTAGGTCAAAAATATATATCCAGTGCTGGAGATGGTTCTGGAAAAAAGAGAGATTGTGAATCTGATCTCATAGAAAAATTCGAATCTACATGTGTCATTTATTTGCTTTCACAGGTGGAAGATTACTCTCAGCCTGAATGCCAACCACAGTTATGCATCAAAATTTGCCTTCAGAAAAAAAAATTCCCCTATCCCTCTTGTTTCCTCTGTCTCTATTCTGGTGTTTTGGCTTTATACTTTCCCTTGGCTTTTGTATTCTTACACAACCCTCTGTTTCCTTCTATAGCCCAATATTTTTATAAGCACCTTTTGAGGCCTCTATTTTTCTGTTACTTATCTCCCTTAGTCTCCTTACCCCCTCATTCTAGATTTCCTTTCTGCCCTGTCCTAATCTTGAGAGACACTGTCAATCTATGACTAGTCTGTGGCTTATGCTACAACATTTTGTAAAGAAGAAGAGACACATGTCCAGAATGCCCACTCATTTCTGAAGCCATGAGACAGCATCTACTCTTCTGTAGTTTTAGTGATTTGCCTTATTAGAGACACACTTTTTTCCAGCTAATTTCTAAAAACACTCAACCTTTCTATCTAAAAAGGCACAAAGACACTTCCTGTGATAGCAGTGCTCTACTTCAGTGATTGGTTTTTAACAGCAAAAGACAAGGGCTAGTTTCCATGCTGTGTTGGAAGGGAACACAAATTTGAATTCTTTTTTCCTACCATAAAAAAACCAACATCATCTTGCCTGTGCTTTCCTGTCTGGAAAACCAGTTAGCTCACTTCAGATGGAGGAAATTGAACAAAATGTTTGTAAATTGAATGACAGCAGAGTTTAGGCTCAGGTTTTGAACATCATAGCAAAAAGTACACAGACAGAGAGTATTCGAAGAAACATCAGCATGCAAAAAGCAATCCACAAAATAGCAGAGAATGGACCTTCACCTGATGTTGAAGCCCTTAAAGAGCTGCTGCAGAGGCTGAATTAGGAAGGAGATTACAATGAGGAAACAAAATTATCTTTGGTAGTTTATTGCCACTATATTCCCACTAAAAGTTGTTTGCCACCATGAATGAGTACGTACAAATTGTCAACAAATCCTAAAGACTTTTGTGACTAAGTATTGTTTTAAATATCAGCCCATCTCTAACTGATCTATTAACAGGTACCTCAGGTGACTGAATATGCTTTGGCATGCTTCACAATGGGCATTCCTGGCTCAGTAAAGTATAACCTCTTGTGTCCTCTTGCTTTGTTTAATTAAGTTTAAAGTTCTTTCTAATTATTAACCTGAATTCTTTATTATTTTCCCTTTGCAATGGATGATTTAACACAGCTTTCATGCCCTTCCCACCCCCTCTGACTGATGTAGAAACACAGTCTGAAGGAAAGCTGAAAGCTTAAGCTCAAGCTTAAGCTTTGATGCCTGAAAGCCTGTTTTATTTTTTGATATTCGATTAGTCGTTCTGTTATGTAAGGAACTTTGATGAGTATTTTCTCTGTATTCTCTAACTGGGACAATAATTTCAACATGGTCATGTGGGTTTTGGTTTGTTTTTTTTTTAATATATATATATAAATATGGGGGGAAGTATCATAATAAATCAGCTTTTAAGATAGTTATGTGGTAAATTTCTTTTCTTCTCCTGTGGAGATAAAGACTGGAAGAGTTTAAAGTACTCTGTCCAAAACTTGCACCACCGTGTATGATGTGAAGTCACTGAAAAGTACATGTGCTGAAGCTGGGTGGGTCTATTTTTTAAGTTTGTCTTTGGTTTTAGCTATTTTCATAAATATTGTAATTTATTCCACCCAGTGTTCATAACCCTTTAAATCACAGTGCAGCAATGAAATGTTCAGGCTTCAGGAGAAAATGGCTCCTGGGGAAAAAGTCAAACCTTCTGTACTGTTATGTGATACTGGAGTATAATGAGTATGTAAAGTACCAAATTAAAAAATGTTCATAGTTTATTATAGCTGAGCAATCACTGAATCAGAAACAGGTTTCCCTTTCATTGAGCATTAAGGACATGACCTGAGGCTGATAAGCACACTGCTGCCTCAGATTCAACGTTTGATTTAGGGCTGGAGTAGTTGCCAGACAAAAATCAACCAAGGATTTGTTTGTTTGTTTAATCAATAATTTTCCAAGCTGCTTATATTAAAGTAGTATTGTAATGAATTAAGAAATTAACTAGGTTTAAGTTATGCATTTACATTTATCATACTCAGTTTTTCTCCTAGCCACAGCAATACAAATCATCCTTTGAAGACAGCTAGACCCTACACAACAATTCCTTATGGTTGTGTATATTTCACCACAGTTCTGCACACTTTTGGTGCTCATTTGTCTTCTCTGACACCTCCTCCTCAGTGGCTGCAATATTTGTTGTTGATGGAGAAATTACCGCTGAATTAAGCGAAATGGATGTATTGCCCTTAAATCTTATGAGCTACCCAGGGCATCCTTGAGGCTTTTGCAAAGTTCTTTCCATGTGTCAGAACTCTCAGCTATTCCATTACTGTGATCAGAGAAGTTTAACGTTTTGCAAACATGTTGTGTCCAGCATCAGGACATGTTCCTGTGTGAAGCTCTCCACCTAGTCCCTGCCTGCTGCAGGACCACGCCTGGTACAGCTGCCATCAGTGGTCACAGAATCTTCCACACTGCCAAGTGTGCAGGATGGAATTTGCACCAACAAGGATGACTGGGATGACAGATATGTGCCCAAGTCCTGCCTGATGGGAAGTTGAGGTGTGTCGAGGGTGTAGTCCTGTATATAATCCTCAGAAGCAGTCACAGCTCCCCTGGCCTCAACAGAACTCTTGACATTAAACCCTGCACGGCTGTTTGGTACAGCCTGAGCCACTCAGCCACTCTGAGCAGTCTCTTCTCTCAGCCATGGGTCAGGATGTTCTTGGGTCAGGCATGCGGCCAGGCCCAGTGAAGGGAACAAGGGCCAGACACAGCCCTTGGATGGCTGGACAGAACCATGGGGCAGGGTCTGGACCCACAGGGCATTTGAAGGCAGGGCTGTGAGGCAGCAGGGCTGAAGCTGGGCTGAAATGCAGCTGGCAACAGCTCCCAGGATGGGAGCACAGGATGCTACTGTGTGCCCCGGAGCCTGACCTCAGGATACAAAAAGGAAAAGGGGCTGCACTCCACTGTCCCTGGTTGAGACAGCCAAGGCTCAAAACAGCAGGTCCACAGCACCCACTGTTGTTCCTGGGCAACACCTGTTCCTCTCCATCTGCCTCCAGAGGATTTTTCTGTCACTCACATATCCTAGAGAAAGACTGTACGCCATACATCAAAGTTAATGTTTTATACACAAATTTTTGAGCTACCAAAGAATGACAAAGTATAAGTAGACCTACGACAAAATCAAACAAGCAAGCAGATGTTTTCCTTCCACACAGGTAATTTAAAGATTTTGCGAAAATTCAATTTGAGTTTAGAAAAACCAGGAGAAAGCATTCATAACATATTTTTCTTTCAATTAATTAATTCTTAATGCTAGGAATTAAAGTTGTTTCTAATATAGCTTCTTTTTTCTTCTTCTTGTCTCTGATGGAAATATACTACAGAATGAATTAGAAGAGAACTAATATGAGATGCATCATTTGGAAAGGTAAATTTCTGAGACAGACATTAGCAAGCAGGAAATAGAGATTCTGAATAAAATTATCATCTCAGTCTTAATTGCATTTATTGACACAATAGTAATATTCTTCCCATTTCTTAGGTTTCATCCCTGACTGCTGTGATCACAATGACCCCACAGTACCGTTTGTTTGACCACACTTTATTGCATTTTCCATGTAAGTAATTCCTGTTCTGTTGCAATGTCATTCCTAATGTACTCTAATAGAGAAGTAGAAATGCTAATACAGAGTAATGCAGCAGGTGGGGGTAATTTGTTGACTTCTTTCTTGTGATTGCTGAACAGTTCACCCTTGACATTTTCCACACATTTTTTCTTCTTTTCTTCTATTCAAAAATGCTGCTTTTTTGGTTTTATCTTATTTTTTCTCCTGCTCAGTGCAGCTATAGATGTATTGATTTATAAAGTAGAAGCATGCACAGACCAAGACAGAACATGTATCCTAGTGGTTGGGGTTATAAAAACCCATGAGAAAATCGTGTTTGCACTAAAAAAAATAAGTTTTTCCAATAAGAAAAGAAATTGCATTTGGGAATGAAGACATCTTGGTAGCTCTTCACTCTCTACCTTTTCAAAGGAATTTGGCTAAAGTGAAAGTCTAAGTTAAGGGAGTACAAATTCTTTTAACTATTTGCAATAACCGTTCAAACCATTCAGGGGTTTTGTTTTTTTAAATCAGAACTAAATGGGTTTTGGCAGAACCCCAGCATTCTTCCTTCCCTCTCCCCAACCAAATTCCCTCCCAAACTCCCTTTTCAGTCTGTTTGAACCCGGACTTTCATTACCCTGTATGTGGGATGTTGTACCCCTTCTTTGCAGCACACATGGGATAAGAGTGATATTTTGACTCATCTAAGTTCACACAGTGTATCCTCAGACTGTGTTGGACCCTTTGGTACTTTTATATAAATGTACCACTATCAGACCGCAGACAAAAAGCACTGCTCTGGGCTCTCTCTTTCTTCTTTCCCATCTGTGTCAGCCACAGTCCAGCCCACTTTTTTCTCAGAAACTGTAGATAGTGTTTTGTTATGCTTGGGTCACTTTCAGAACAGCATTTTTCTTTCTCTGATGCTAGTCAGTAACTTTCTTATAATCAATGAATGTCACTCACATTGGCAGGTTATTTTCATTCATCTTTACCAAGAATTCATTAGTCACTGGAGCTCTCCATAAAACATCCTGATTAATAGCCTCTCTGTTTTTTGGTTCAGTAGAAAATTTCTGTTGTATTTGGTGAATTTCTCAGTCATTTAAGCACAGGATCTTAGAAATCACAGAGCTGAAGACTTTGTCTAGTCCTACCTGCACACAGGCAAAATAAAAATTTTTATTGCTCTATCTGATAGACTGCATTTATTCCAACCTTTCTTTTTCTTCATATTCTCTTTTCCTAGATGCTTTATTAGTCTTACTACTGCAACTTATCATAATCTTCTCTAAACCATGGTGTTGGACTCTGTTCTGGTCAAGGACCACTAAAGCCAGGAAGAGCTAAGAAAAAAAAATTCTTTCTATGTCTTAAATCCAACAGTCATCTTAATTCATTCAAGAATGAGATTTTCCTGTTGTGCAACAGGATCCCACTAGTGGCTTCTATTCCTTTTGAGGTCTATGTTAAGCCTTTTATCTTTTCCATCCAACTGCACAGCTAATACCTTTTTCAAATGTATGTATCTTATTTCTCCTTTCTAAGTTCAATGCTTTGCACCTGTCTAAAATCAATCACACGAAATTCAAGGAACATCTCTTCTCAAATCCTCATTTTTGACCTCTGAAATGTGTTTGCCACCCTTCCCAGACTGATTTCTGCTATAAAGTTTATATGTATTACATGGATTATTCAAAGGCTCTTATACCAGAATAATGCATTGACTTTCAAGAAAGTAATTTAATCAGGTTTATGCGATTAACTGGGTCTTCAATGATCTTTTGCCAAAAACTGCTGCTAGTGCAATTGTGTATTCACATAAGTTATTTTCTCAATTGTCATTTCTACAGACTTCCCATGTGCAAAGCCAATCACTGTTTTGTTTGGGATTTTTAGCAGATTCTTTTTCAATTCAGAGTAGTGTATTATATAAGCAGACCTCTCTGCCTGCTGTTCTACGTTCCCAATGAAATGGAATGGGATATACAATCTTATCAATACATCTGCTGTTGTCCTTTCACCTGTTTCCAATTTCACTCCAGCAGCTGGTTCTCTCCAGACCCTCCTGTATTCCACGAATGATGTATTTGCTGATGTTTTCTGCAACCATCTTCCCAAGTGCTTTTCATATTTCAGTACATTAAACCACCTCTCTGGTTTCTTGGTTATCTCACCAATATCTTGGCTGCTACTTCCTATGATGATTCAACCTTTGCACACATTATCGCTCTGCATCTGGCATTCATATCTTCAGTCTTCCAAAGTTTTGAATTTATTTGGTTCAATGATAATTTCTATCATACCAAGCATTTGTAATTGAATTTGGGATGCTTTCTGCAGATTAGTTTTCCTCTCTTCCACTTCCATCTTCGTATTTGGCATAGGCATATCTAGCAGGAGGACTGACAGCATATAAAGGCCAATTACATACTTCTACAGCCTATTGCAGCTTTTCACTCTGCCCAGGATACAGAAAGTTAAGTGCTGGAGTTGCTTGAATAAGTCATTCATATATATATGCCAAAAAAATAAGGAACCAAGGTATCTCAGCAGGGAATAACTCCAGTTTACTACTTGACTTCCAGAAAGGAAAACAGAATGACTTCTGAAAGGAGATTGCATTGAATGAGTGAGCAAATTAGAAATTGGAAAGATGATAAGGGAAAGATTTAGGAAGTCTAACAATGCTTTGAAATCCTCTTAGTGCTTTCTGTCACTGCCATAGCCAGCCTGCTGCTCTGCTACTTTGTTAAATCAGCCCTTCTAAATGCAGTATTTGTCAGTGACACTACTCGCAATTTGGTGCCAGTTCAATACTTAGCAGAATAGCTAAGGACAGCCGAAAAGACATTTGCAGCAGGAAGTTTTCTTTTCATACCAGCTGATGAAGCCCAAGGTTATCCATGGTGTATCGGTAGATTGGTTAATTGTCAATAAAATGAGGCTAATGGTACAGTTCTTTACAGAGAGCCTATTTATTATGTTTAACATCCACAGACTTTACATTCATTCTGCAGCATGTAGCAGAGCTAAAATGAAGGGTCTCCCTAGTTCATCTCTATTTCAGTTTCTATTTGCTTTGAGCTTTGTCATCCATTTCAATATGTATTGGCAAGGTACACCCACTTTGATTTAATATAATAGACCAACATAAGTGAAAAAGATTGTTCGAGTTTTCCATAAAGCAAACAAACAGATTTTTGCATATTCTTGGCTTAAAGAGCAATATAGGAGTAGCCCATTTTTTATTGACATTCTTCCTATATTAAGGCTTCATGATGAGTTTATTGAGTAGAATCTGACTCTTAATATTGAAGATCCATAAACCAGTAATGGCATTCATTAAGGAAACTTGTCCATAAATGTTTGATTATGAGCACATACCTATATTCTATTCAAATCAATGTGATTAAAGGATATGCTTAAAATTTTGCAAATTAACCAAGGACTTTCTTAATTCAATTGGAACCTAAGAGAACTTACTAATGAGAAAATAAATCCTTAGTCAAATTTTGTGCTTTAAAACATATTTATACACAATATGATCATATATACTAACTTCTTATAGAGGTACTATATTTCTTTGTGATTTTGAACTTGGATAATGATTATCTACAATACTGAAATCTGTACAGTGTTCAAACCCTTTCTATAATCATCTGGAAATGGGATTACATCTGTTTATGGATTTTTTAACACAATCTTTTAAATTCCTTTGTTCTATCCAGAAAAATACATGTTGAGGAATATATCTGGTCCAGTTAGCTTGGCTTACAAACTACAGACTGAAATGCAGATTGAGCTCTGGGCGGGAGCCTGAGATAAGAGGCTGTGAACTGCCAACCTTCGGTACAAAAAGCAGGATAAAGATGACATCCCTCAGGGAGATGGACACTGAGAGACAGGAGCCAGGAATTGCCAACCTTTTGCATAACAAAGGTGAAGACCATTGACTGCCAGTGCGGTGGATGGGTGCATGGACAGAGAGGAAGAGGATACTTGCCCGCAGATGGATGTGAGGCTATAAAAGCCCAGGGGTTCCTTGACTGGGATCCTCCCTGGGTGCACCAGCTCAGGCTGTTCCTGTGTGACTGTGCTGTGAATAAATGACTTTATGGAATGAGACATCTGAGACTCTGCTGTGGGAAACCCAGGGTTGAACTGGTGAGGAAACCTGGTCTGGCTGTGGAGGGGGTGTGTGGGGAGCCAAGGGGGACACGTTGATCACAGGAGCCACCCCTTGTGGAGGGGCTTTGACCCAGCAGTGGCAGTCTGTGACCTTGGGGTGTGACTGCCAGGGAGTCTCATGAATGGTCAGACTGGGAAGTTTCCTTAACACTGAATGATTTGAAAAAGCACAGAGAGCCACCCATGAGCTGGTGCCATGTTTGAAAGTAACACTGGTCAAATGGATGTGACAAAAGTACATAAAGAGTTTGGACCACCTTAGATTTAAAGTCAATGACATTAGCAGCAGCTTCTGTCACCCACAGATGATCCCAATGTGCTTTATATATTATGCATAGGAACAAGAACAATCCACCCACTACTGGAACACAATTATCTCTGTGGGAGAAGTGTGGCATTCCATGATAGCAACCACATGCTCTGCCAAGGTAATTTGATGCAATTGCAACTTTAAACACATCCAGGAAGCATAAAAATATACTTTATAATGTATAAAAAAATCTCTACAGAAACAAATGAATATACAGAGGAACATACATAAATATGTCTAGAAGGAGATGAGGGAAAATGGCATTTTAAAAATCTAGATATACATTTAATTTTTCTTTTTAATTTTTTTTTCATGGAAACAAAAAAGTACAAAGAAAATCCATCCAGGTTTTGCATAACCAAAGGTAAGCAGCACTTCTAAAAGCTTTCATTTTCACTTCATGTGCTCACTTTTGTGTTACTGAGATTTTACTCAATTACTAAAAGAACAGCAAGAGCTGCCAATAATTAGCATGTCTTCTTTCTCTCTCTTCCTCCTCCCTCCATAGTGATACAACAAAATAGTTAGTAACTAAGGGACTGTATATGGTTGCATGAAATTATTAATTTTCTTGCAGTATTAAAAGCATCAATTCAAGTCTTGCATATTTGTTAATGGTATAGAAGTCAAAAATTGTATCTTGAGTAGATCTCATTAAAATTGTCTTCATCCTGTTTATGGCAACACCCTTTGTCCCCAAAGGACTCTTGTGATGTCAATCTATGTGGGCACATGAAATAGATGGACTAAAATTCTGATGTGTAGGCTGTAAAATTTGCATGTCATTCACACTTACCCTTTCTTTTTGACCAAATCTATAGTTTGAAGGTGAGAAAAATTTATTTGGTGACAAAACATTATTCTTTTCAATATTGGTACATCAGACCACCATTTGCTAAAAAAACCCCAGGGAATCAGTTTCTTCACTCTGTGATTCAGTGATATAATACTTTACTTCCACTGATTTCAGCCCCATTGTGTTGCTCTGTTGGAAAGGATCCATTTATGGCTACACATATAACAAAGAAAATACAATTTAAAAAGACTCTTTCTTAAAATTTCTTTCTCTGAAGTCCATAATTTATATGCACAATTAAGTACTGTCTATACATATATTGTAGATACCCACAAATATATGTTAAAAGAACTTATTAGGTTGAGTGCTCGATCGCTCAAAAATGTTGGATTTGAAATTCCTATTGCAATGTTAATTTTATCCCTCATACATATGCATTATGTTATAATCTTTAATTACACCATTACACAACATATTTTCCACAGGACCTCAGCCTCTCTACAGGCCATGAATGTATGATACTCACGTAGTGATCAATATGATGATCAATATTTTCTTTTACCCTCATTATTCAGTGTGTGACCCAAGCTTTACTTACTTCATACAATTCAAACCTTATTTCTGAATAGGAGCTATGATTAATCTCTTAGAGGCTTCTCTAAGAAGTTCATGAGGAGGGTATCCCAGTGCTTCGTTAATGTGGAAGCCCTTACTACAATTATTTTAGTTGGGAACATGGTGGTATTACCCCTGTTGTGAGGACAGGGAACTGAGGTGCAGAAGTCAAATCCATGCATGAGCTAGTGATGAAATTCATAATAAAAAGCATTAGTGTCCTTCAGCCTTCAAAACTCAACCAACAGTGAAACACTACAAGATTCCAGTCCTTGGGCATGTGTGGTTAAATTGCCCAAAATTACATGGATGGTGTCATAAGGACAAGACTAGATATCAGCTTTTATAACAGTTCTTAAGCATAGTTTTAATACCATTCTATTTTTACTCCTTGAAAGTAATTCACTGTATATATGTATTAGGGATTTTGATTTTTGCATTTCTGTAAATGGACTTTTACAATTCCAAACACCTTTCAAGATAGGAAAACCATTTCTTTTTCACATTATGAATAAACCTTGAGATAATCTCAGCTGGTTAGACAATGGTGCTTGTAATGCCAATGTTGTGGATTTGATCCCTGTATGGACCATTCACTTAAGAGTTAGAACTGATGATCCTTGTGGGTCTCTTCCAAGTCAGAATATTCTGTGATTCAGTGGATCACTATACCTGAAAATTACTGCCATATATCAAACATTCCAGAAGAGATGCAAAGATGAACAAATACACCTAAAAGAAAATGGTAGTTTAGGTTTGGGGTTCTTCTGCTATTTTGTTTTTTTTTAATCTTCTAAACAATTCAGCCTGCAAAAGCAATCTAAAATAACAAGCACATCATGATTACAAGGCCAGATTCATAAAAATATATTCTCTACACATCCCTTAAAAGCTTGCAAAAGCCTGCAGCTCTATCTTCCATGGTTGCAGGTTAATTTCTGTAAGTTTTCAGAAGTACATTAGAAACCCAGTCTCTACTTTTTTCTTAGATATCTAATATGAATTGGATTTCAAATCATAAACAGGTAGTAGTAACATTTTGGTAGATTTAAGACTGTTCTTTATACATTTCACTGTTTTTTTCCAGTTTGTTGCACTGAGACATAGGTTTTTCTCTTTATAGATCAACTTGGTTTTAATACAATCAGAAATTTACCAAATTACCTGTATTTTTAATAAATAATAATAAGAATATCATTATGGAAATGTAAAGCTCTGTTCCACAGAGCTTCTGCATGGCTAAAAGAGGAATCTTTTGGAGAAAATCAGAGTGGACAGACTGTTACAGAGTTACCTCTGAGACAAGGGGGAGTTGTAAATAACGTCAGGCACATAAATGTACATACACAAATTCATGTGTAGATATGGTTACAGAAAATAGCATGGTTAAAAAGCTTAAATAAACATGCATTGTTCATTTATAAAGGACTTAAAAATTTTTCAAGAGCACAATTATATCAGGTAAAAGAAACTTCTATTTTCTGTTGAGAACTAATTGAAGGTCAGCTATTAATAGTTATCACAAAACAGATTGTTTTAATTAAATCTATTGAACTGAATGTTGTTTATTTGACACAGATTTGTTTTCCTCTGTTATATAAGCAGAAATAACTCAATGACAATAGTTATACAAGTTTTCTTAGTGTCAGCTTCAGGTTGGTGAGAAAGCTGACATTTATTCCTAAACAAAGTGAGGTTTAAAAAAACTCACAAAGTCTTATTTGGGCAACTTACTGTGTAGAGGACTCCCTGTGGTGTGTGGCTCATTTCTGTGTATGCTGTGGCTGCTTTCATGGTTTTTGCCAACAGCCAAATAAAAAAAAAAACAACAAACCCGAAACAGAAAAGAGCGCTTTTCTGTCAGAATACTATATAATGCAGAGGTGTGTGATGTTACTGGCAATAGCATCTAGCTGCATCCACTTTTATCATTAACCCTCCACTCATTCATTTCCCTGAAAGAAGTATCATCACCACTAAGCCTTTTTCCCAGAAGAGTAGCTCATAAAGTAATCGTTTGGCACTCTTTATGTTTATTTTGCATAACTTCTTCTTTCCACCCTGTATTTCAGTTACTTAAACATCACAGCCTCAGCTTGTTGCTGCAACAGAACAGCTTGATTGAGTTTCCAATTGTTGTGCTACAGTTAAATGTAATTCTAATCCATATATTTGAACAGTGTTCCAGAATTTAGAGACCGTCAGCTAGAATTCACATTGTGACGTGCAACTCATCACTCTGCAGATGAGAGAAAAGTAGGTTTTGAAGATTATTGCTTTTACAATAACTGCACTAATGTTTTCTAACATCTTGGATTTTGCATGAGGTTTTTAGCAACGTCTCTACGTTAATAGCATCAGTAGTTTGCAAATAAGCATATTTCTCCCATCAGCACTATTTGTCATCTTAAAATTTGTTCATCAGAAACTACCCTTCAATGACTGAGACAAAAGAAATCATTTAAGACTGAGGTAAAAGAAACTAATATTATTTTGCTTGAAGAAGGAGGTAAAGATTCCCTAATGAATGTGCAAGCACCTGTGGATGCAGTTCAAAAGGTACTGAGGAAGAATCTGCACCAAGTAAATGGTTAAAGTCTGCTCCCGAAATGACTGTGATATGCCTGTGTTTAACAGTTTGAGAGTATCTTAGAAAGAAATTGTGTATATAAAGGTGTCATGATCATAAAAAACATCTATTTTAATTTTTTTTTTTTTCAGAATGAATAAAGCTTAGGAAACTTTTCCTTGCATAGACTTTCCAGTTTCAGTTTCCCATGCTTCCACAAGGTTTTTCTGTCTTTATCAAAAGGCTTAGTGTAAGAAGCTCGGAGCATTTAGACCTACCTACATTGATTTCAGTGGAAGAGAGGTTCACATGCTTCTAGATTCTGGGCCTTCATCTCCTTATATTACAGAAAGGAATTATAGCACAGAAGTGCCTGAACCACCTGTCAGCCAGTCACGTGGACAGGAATGTGCCAGGAAGTGCTAGAAAGAGCTGCCAGCATGTGTCTGAGAGTGATGCAGCAATTGTGATGTTGTGGAACCTACCAGTCAATAAAAACAACCTCAGAATCACCACTAAGCCAATGCAGCTGAATCACTTTCCATAATTTTGGCTAGTTCCAGGGTCTCTGCACTAGTTTCATTTTATAAGAGGGTTCAAAAGCAGCACAACTTAAAGTCTGCATTTATTTGTAGAAACAAATCCTATGATGGGATCCGGGAGGATTTGCCTTATTAAAAATAATGTTAACTGCTACATATCTAGAGAAATGTTCCTCTTCTCATAGACAGAAAGAAATAGGTAATAATAAAAAAATCTTGAAGTTCAGGTGTATTCTAATGTTCATGTCAGCATCTGCTTGTAAAACTGTGTTATAGCTGGAAATATTTTGACAATGTTATAAAAGCAGATTTTCTGGCACTGCATTAGTTTGTTCCTGGAAGAACTGTCTTCCATAGTATGGTACTTAATATATTTCAGAAGACAGATTTTCAAAACTCTTGTTCTATGGGCATGATTTAATCACTCAAGCATTCAGTTATTTTAAACTAGAAATATATTTTTAAGAACTTGTATATAATTTAACACCATACATTCCTCTGTTAAAAAAAAAAAAAGGAGGAGAACTTGCAAGATTTTTGTTTTTCCACAGACAATTTCCTATTCGCAATAACAATTCTAAGATAGCTCAGAAATGCATAGATAATATCACCATGTAACCTCTTTCAGATGAAAGGTAAAGTACACTTCTCCTCTACTATAAACCCAAGTAGCACAGTGCACATATTAAACATAAATAAATCAGCAAAAACCACTTCACTACACATATGATTGTTTTCCTCTGGGAGAAGATGAGGGGAAGCGTAGACCACATTTGAATTCATCATCACATTTCTTATTGGAAAAGCTCAAGATGAATGTGACATAAAAACATGAATACATTACTGCCGTAGCTCTATTCTGGTGGGAGCAGAATATTTAATTGCAATCAGGCACCAAGGAAGAGACAGATCAAGAAAATTCATACTTGAACTGAGTTTTTAAATTAACCAAAAGATTGTGGCTTATAGATCAGGCCATATCTAGGAAGCACATAGTTAAAACTTTTAGATATTTTATGCCCACTTTTTCCATGACTTAGGAGCATCTTCCACCAGCACCCACAATGGTTGATATAGACATATATTGCATCATACTTTATCTGTACCATCTCTGTCTAATATATGTGCTCTAAGGTAGCCTTCTTTGGTAGTATCTGAAACATAGTTCGTATCACCTCATGAAAGAAACAATGAGGATTCTGATTTTAATAACAATGGCCATAAAACATTCAACTACGCAGTAATAAAGCTAACTTTGCATCCAGAATATTTGTTTGCCTGTGAGTGGGTGTATAATAGAAAAAGATGGTTATGAATAAAGTCGCTTAAGCAGTAACAGAATTCTCTGCTTTAAATCAAGCTGCTAGCAGAGTATTCAGCAGGTTGCATACTCCTTCAGACAGAAAGCTGATAATGGAAATTAGTATTAATCACGTGCCATTGCTTTTTTCTGAGAAATCATTTTAGAATCTTGTTTTCTAATCACAGGATGGACCAATGAAAAGGAAACCTTTAAATAATTTAATTTTCTGGGTATTACAGCCAGAATTCTATCAACAGCACTTGTCCCAGACACCACCACTTGACATTTTGGAAATGCCTGAACTTATGTCCACGATTGCGTTCATGATTGGCTGCAGTAGAGTTCATTTCCTTCACAGTGGCTGGGATGGGGCTGTGTTTCAGATTTGTGTTGAACACAGGGTTGATAATATAGACACGTTTTTGTTACTGTTGATCAAAGCTTACAGAGCCAAGCCCTTTCCTGCTTTTCATACTCACATGCTTGCAAGGAAGCTAAGGGTGTACAGGAGCATGGGAAGAGACACAGCAGGACAGGTGACCCAAACTGGCCAAAGGGATATTCCAGACCATACGGCCTCATGCTGAATATATAAAGTGGGGGAAAGAAGAAAAAAATGAGGACTTCTGTAATGATAACATTTTCCTTCCCAAGTAACTTTTCCTGTTATGGGGCCCTGCTCTCCTGGAGATGGCTGAACACCTGCCTGTCCATGGGAAGTGGTGAATTAATTCCTTGTCTTGCTTTGCTTTGCCTGTGTGTGTGGCTTTTGCTTTGCCTATTAAACTGCCTGTATCTCAACCCACAATTTCAGATTTTACCTTTCCAGTTCTCTCCCTGATCCTGNCTCATGCTGAATATATAAAGTGGGGGAAAGAAGAAAAAAATGAGGACTTCTGTAGTGATAACATTTTCCTTCCCAAGTAACTTTTCCTGTTATGGGGCCCTGCTCTCCTGGAGATGGCTGAACACCTGCCTGTCCATGGGAAGTGGTGAATTAATTCCTTGTCTTGCTTTGCTTTGCCTGTGTGTGTGGCTTTTGCTTTGCCTATTAAACTGCCTGTATCTCAACCCACAATTTCAGATTTTACCTTTCCAGTTCTCTCCCTGATCCTGGTGGTGGGGAAGAGAGCAAGTGTCTGTGTGGAGCTTTGTTGCCAGCTGGGGTTAAATCACAACAGCACTCTTTCCTAAAACAAGTGCTCAGCAAATCTTTCTAAAAATACAGTTTTAAATCTTGAGAAATTTTGGACGTGCTTTTCTTTTGGCCATCATCATACCCAGATCTTTTCTTTAGGGGCTCCTATTGTTTTTTAAAATACTGAAGAGTGTTAATGTCTCTAGTTTCAGTAAAATTTTCCCAAAAGCAAACCATGGTCTACAAGACAAATTCTAAAATGCCTAATCCCGGCAGTCATCTGTTTCACTTCCATTCAAGTGAAGCTGTGCTTCAATACTCCACAAAATTTGTATGGACTTTACTGTCACTACTAAAATGTTCTATTATGCATTGTGACTCCCTGATGTGTCTAATTGTGTTACATTGTCAGCTTTATGAAATCTACTGTAAAAAGCACTTTATTCTTCTGTCTTTTCTGTGATGTTGTGCATTTCTTTCTTGTATTAAGTGTTTTCTAGTTTTCTATTAGATGTTTTCTACTTTAATTAGGTGTTTGAAAATCTTTTGGCTTTAAACTATGTAGGCTATAATCAAGCTGCAATACTTGATTTTGATTTTTTCTTCTGAAAAATATCAAGAATGTGATTGAGTAATTTGAGGAGACTGTGTATAACTAAACTGTAGAAACGCAATATGATACCAGCTTCCAAATGGAAACGCTCAATGCTCAAATGGTCATGAATATAAAATGTTTTGTCCAGATTTCTTTCTTTTTTTGAAAAGAACTATTCTCAAAGTTAAGCTAATGTGGATATATAACAGTCTGCTTTATTTATTTGATAATTATGTTTATAAATTTCCAAAGTTTAGATAGCTTTGCATTTATGCTTTTCTTTTTTAATTTCTCCACATACTTAAGAAACCTGCTTACATCCAATTATCCTAGGTTTAGGCATACTGTTTTTCTATTCTTTGAATGACTCAATTGTCTGATAATACTGAGATTTTTTCAGACTTTCCCAGACATGTATTCTTTATACACTTTGAAGCATTTTTTATCTGTAACATGGAGAAGTCGTAAAAAACTGACTATTTTCTATTTTTTTTCCTTAATAATAACCTTCATATCAATGTGGACAAAATGCCACTTTAAATCAGAAAATGCCCATGGACTTAAAAAATATGAGAAGGCAGTACACATTAAAATCAACATAAGACCATTGCTACATTTGAAAAAGGTCTTTTATTTTAAAGTTAATATTTTATAGAAAAGAATAAACTCGGATATTTTGAAGATCTATGGAAGAAATATGTATAAGAAAACAGGAAGGAAAAGAAGACAATGGCATTTAAAATATGAAATGCACTTTGCTACCAGCACAGAGATTAACTGTGACAGGGACATCTAGATGCATCATGAAGAGCTGCACATAAAGAGCTGTACAGAGAGAATCTCTAACAATGCATGAGGACATCTTCTGTTGATCCAACAAAACCTATGAAGAATGCTTTAATATATAGTCTTTTGTAATGTCTCAGGATTGTCAACTCATGAATTTTTTAACTCTCACAATAGTAAATGTTGTTTTTCAAGCTTAAACTCCTTTTGTCAGATAATTCTTTATAAAGAAATCTCAAATGTCTTGGGAAGTTTGTCATGTTTGGGTTTGTAAACAAAAGGCAGTAGGTATATACATTCTGGGTTTAAAATTAAAACAGCAAAGAAAGACCATCTTCAAATTAATACTATTTTGAACTCATTTTAGTATCCTGGTTCTTTTGGTTTTGCATCATATCTTTGAATGTCCAGAGACTGTATCATTTAATCTATTGTTTTACAAATTTACCAATTTACACTTAGACATAATCTTTTGAAGAACTGTCTCGCAAAACACAGTATCTATGGAAATCTGACTCACTTCTAAGAATAAACAACCTTCTCATATTATAAAAACAATTCAGATTACACTGAAACTCTCTTAAAATCAGAAGCCAGTTTCAACCTGAAATTGCCAGTTTAGATGCACAGTCAAATCCAGATGAAGAAAGGCAGCTACATATTGTCTCTGGAATTACTTCTCTTTCAGAAAGAAAGTATTAATTTAAAAGGCTTTGAAGTAGCTTTTTAATGGGATATTTGACATCTTTAAAATTTTCTGTAATGTTCTGGAAGTCCAAACACGAATTTAGTTTCTTCTACCCCTCTCCTCAACTGACTGCATCTTTATACCCTGTAGGTTTGTTTTTCCATGGGTTGTTTTTCAAAATTCCTTTGAGAGGCAAGAAGTGTTTCTGCAGCATTTCCAAGAAGAATCAGAGAACCCTTTGTGACTCCGTACAAAAGATCACAGGGGAGCTGCTGTACACACAGATTTAAATCATCCAGAAGAAAGGGCAGATAGTCACACGGAATCTGTAATCAGTTAACATAAACCATCCAACTATTAGTTCTCACTCCAAGAAAAGGAGTGGAGGGATAGAACCACTCCTCTGACTCCTGGGCCGTGACACAATGTGGGCAGTATGCCTTCCTTCCTCCTGGAGCTCTCCACTGCAGGCAGGAAGTCAGGAGAACAAGCCTTAGCAACAGATTTGCAACAGGATTATAACACCAGGCAACCCACAAAAGAGATGTAGGGTATCTGAAAGACTTGCATTTTGCACGTTCCTGGCCTTTGATCCGAGAGACTCTGCCTGTGTTTGAATTTGAGTTGAGGACACTATTAAAACCCTAAATACAGTAGCACAAGAATGTTGTTTACTGAATTCCATGTTAATGACTGGTTGTTCTAAAATATCACTGAAATACATTTAGCAGTCTTACAGTATCAGGCAGGAATCTTCCCTTTCTCAAACAACACTCTTGCTAAATTCCAGAGTAATCTGTCAGAATCATCTCACAAAGACTTTTTTCTTTTTATTTTCTTTTTATTTTTTTGCTAATAAATCTCCTAAGATTTTTGGGCAGATGGATGCAGTTTGACAAAGAAGTATCGTTTGGAAATAACTATATACATCAACATTTTTCACAAAGTATCATTAGAGGTATCATTTAAATGTTTGCAGAGATACTACAGAGACAAACCAATTTTATGGAAAGGCTAATTCTATCTCTGACAATTTTATTTGAGTCTAAATATTTTTTATTGCCTGCCATACTCATGGTGCCACTGATTCCTAAATACTTTGCCATATGTGATTGAAAATGATGCCCATCATTTATTTTCCCTTTTCTCATTTTGTAGAAAAATAAAAATCAACAAAAATTAATGACATTTTTCAATCTTCATTGAGAAATAAGAGAGAGAGGAACCTACAGATGTTACTGACAGTTACCATGGTTATAAAATGTGTTTTCTTTCATCAAGCTCATTGTACATTTTCTCGTGTAAGACAACAAGAAATAATTTTATTATATCTATAGTGTCCACGGCTTGATAAAATAAGAAAGACATTACATAATTAATAGTTTATGTTACACTCAGGACAGTAGAAAATCCATTACATTCAAATGATTTCATAACATAGTCCAAATATTTAATATTCAGTATGATCATCCATCAAAATATTTATGTCAGATTAAAATAAAATATCAGTATAGATAACAGATGAAGTTCTAAAGATTAAGCACATGAAGAGAGGAGAGAAAAACAAAACAAAGCAAAAGCAATGCAGGAAGCAACAATCATACAAATCATCTCCAGCCAATAAACTGTCAGCTTCTTTATCAAACTCAGTCTGAGAAGCTGAGGAATTAGCTTCAGGAATAGCTTTGTGTCATCATCACTTACCAGATAAATATCTTTGTTTGAGAAAACACATTGCAAAATAACCAAATGAGATTCAAAAAAATCAGAAAGAAAAAATACATATGTAACCCATACTATATTAAGAAAAACAAAACTCCTTTGAAAAAAAATTACTTTTGGCCAGTTCCAGTAAGAACATAACCAACTTAAACTGTTAGGAAGTTCTGTGCTGATCTCTATTGCCCTTTAGTGTTATATTTTGAGGCTGGTGTCAGAAATATTTTTTGTATCAAAATATTTTTATTCAGTTCTCAGTAGTAGATTAAACACTATGTCAAAAGAAAGTAACAATAAGTTTGTCGCTTATATAGTATTGCCTGTAATCAATCTAATCCCTTCATATGGACTTCAGATTCCCACTGAAATCTCAAGTGTCTGCTTTCAGCACTGTTTATCACAATCTTTGTTCTTTGCTAAAGTGTCATTAAGTCACATTACAGACTCATCATTTCCATCTCTCTCTGCTAAGCATCTATCAGTATCCACATTTCACTCTTCCTCCAATGCTTCTACTTGCCTTTCAACTTTCATTATCCTCATTAGAAACACATATATATTTTTGCTTTCATCTTTTCCTTTAAGGAGCTGAAGGATGACAAAATAGTTTTCAAAGGGAGCTGCGTCAGAATAAGCCATTTCTGATGAGATTTTTCTACCATGCAAAACACAGCAGAAAAGAAAACAAGAAGAGACAAACTAGACCTATGTAAAATTAACTTTGCTTTCCTTTTGTAAAGATTTTTCTAAAAAAACCACAACTTTTTATGAACCCTAGTGAAGAGTTTGGGAAATATTTTGAAAATATATATTTATGGTAACTCCATGGTTCCAGCGATAATTGTATTGATTTAAAAAATTCTGGGACACAGACTGTATATTCCTATGTAACTCATTTAACCCACTGGATAATTTCACAGAGGGGTCTTGAAAAGATCTCACTAAAACTGAGTAATTTCTACTTCCTATCAATAAAGTAGACAATTTTGTTCCTTTGTCAAAATGTGTTTGTAAAACTTGTCAATTTCTATCTCTCACTACAGTGAAAATGAAAAAGGAAAAGAAATCCTGTGAAGACTGAGTACATGAAGAAAAAATATCTTTTTTCATGAGTTTTATATAAACATGTTTTGTCAACTGTTTCGCCAATTACAGCAGAGCTGTAAATCTACCAGCATGTGCTAGCTTTGAGAATCTCTTAATTTTGCTCACAGCGTCCAAGTGTGGAGCCAGAGATAATTCTTTCTTTCAATCACTTCTTATATCAAATAACATCTTTGCTATTTACAAAGTTAAAGAAATAATCTGCTTTTCTTCATAGAAATTAAAAAACCTGCCTTATATACATTAAAATAAATATCTTAGAACTTTTTTAATATGGAAAATCAAGAATTCAATCAAGAGCCTATAGAAAATATTTCCAAAGTCAAATCCACATAGAG
Source organism: Dicaeum eximium (assembly GCA_013396995.1). Classification (NCBI taxonomy): domain Eukaryota; kingdom Metazoa; phylum Chordata; class Aves; order Passeriformes; family Dicaeidae; genus Dicaeum; species Dicaeum eximium. The sequence continues at coordinate 253,563 of VWZP01007282.1, forward strand.
AGCTGAGGTGTGTCTAAGTTTGTAAATAAGGTTGCCCAAATCAGACATGCTAACTACAAGACCTGTCCTAGAGCAGTCAAGGTACCTGTAGTTCTAGGCCAAAGGTTTTAATTTCCATCCTTTTACCTATTATTGGTCATGAAATTGCATCTTACTCATTGATAATTTTGTTTCTTTATGAGCCAGTGGCGAAGGATCTAGATGATAGCTTCTTGAAATACATGTAGAGGGTTTCAAGGACATGTATGTTTGTTAACATTTACAGATAAACCATACATCTACTCTGTTCGTGAATCACAGACTTATGCAAGTGTCCCGTGTTTAGTCATAGTCTAAACCTTTAGACTAAGTATATTATTATGTCTGTGGATGGTATTATTTAACATATTTCCTTCAACATTTGCCTGAAATAGCAGTCATACATAAAAATCTTTCTTTTCCCTGATGTTTTTGTTGTCCTTTTGAAAATAGTTATTACATTAATTCATTCATCTGATACTAAAGCAAATTTAAGCAGTAAGCTATCAGTTACAAACAAGATCAACAATCTTGTATTTGATTTTCTTTAAAGCTCTAGGGCTAAAGTAATTTTGTCCTGACAATATATGGCTATTAATTTGTTATAAAACATTTTTGGGACAGTTTCTCAGACTTGACTCCCATAAAGAAAAACTTCTTTAATGGCCATCACTCTTAATACCAATGCAGAGAATTCTTTTATCTTTTATGCAGGACTTATAATCTTCTGACATTCCTTTTACACATCAATATTATGTTGGTTAGATGAATTTTGTTGGCATGGTTTCTGCTTCTGACATATTAAAAAATAAAATATATTATTTATTTTTATGCTCCTAGCAAATTGCTCCGCAAGATTTTTTTAGCCTGCTTTATCGTGTACTTAAGTTTATGCTGACAAAGTCTACACTGCCTTCTTTAGCCTTTCAGACACAGTTTCTGCTTTTCAATTTTAAAGACTTCTTCAGCCTTCTTGAAACAAAACCATTGGCAGTGAGGAATGCGAGAGTCATAGGACCAGGAACCAAACAGACAAGAGGTGCTTGAACCTAGCTGAGCACAAAAGGTAGAAAGTGAGGTCCTGATCTCTTACTCGAGAAGTGCTTTGCTCTTCTCTTATGATGATCTAGTGTAAAATGCATACACTCTGACAGAAGCAGGATCTAGGACCCCAGTCTGTCCTCACCCAGGGGAGGGCAGGGCTGGCTTTCTAGCCTTCTATTTTCTACATGGCAGAATGACTTAGCAAGGTGACCATCCCCATTTTTATTTCACAAATGTCTGGGAAATTATCATTCATTTCTGGCAGAGAGACTTCACTCAAAACTCACATTTCTCATTTTGTCTAGGATAATATTCTTCACAGAAGTTTGTATCCTGCTGTGTTTTGGATTTGTGACTAAAACAGTGTTGATAACACAGGAATGTTTTAGCTGTTGTTGAGCAGGGCTTACACAGCCTCAAGGCTTTTTCTGCATCTCACTCCACCCCACCATCAAGGATTCTGGGGATGCGCAAGGAGCTGGGAGGAGACACAGCTAGGACAGCAGATCCCAAAAGTCAAAATGGATATTTAATACCATATGAAAACATGTTCATCAATATAAACTGGGGGAAGAATGAGAAAAAGGGGGTGTTTGGAGTGATGGCATTTATCTTCCCAAGTCACTGTTAGGCTCCCTGCTTGATGATGGAGCCCTGCTTTCCAGGACATGTCTAAACACCTGTCTGCCTTGGGAAGCAGTGACTTAACTCCTTGTTTTGCTTTATTTCTGTGGGCAATATAATAAGCTGTCTTTCCCTCAAACCACCAGTTTTACCATTGTTGCCCTTCCAAATCTCTCCCCATCCCACCATGGAGAGAGTGCAGACTGAACAGCATTAAACCTCAACAAGCAAAGTTCTGTAAGCACAGGGCAGGCCCCTATTTTAACCCAAATATAAAATTAGACCCAGGGACATCTCTAGAATAAAAGGCTGTAGTTTGCTTTCCCACAGCAAACAGTTGCAATGAAGTGAAATGACCCCAGTTCACCTTCTATTCATCACTCTGATTTTAAGCTTTGCCTCCTTTGCATATCTTCTTTCCCACCAATTTTAAAAATAAACTATGCAAAAGTCTTTCCTGACTTTTAAATCTGCCATTCTCCAGAAAGCTAAATGCTAGAATTAATATATAGTCAATCCTGCAGTAAACATTCATGTTCTTGTACTGGTGTTTCAGTTTGACTTGAGTAATTTTTAAACAAATTCCCCCATTGTTCTCACTAATCACACTTTGTATCACAGCATGCAGCAGTCTCAGCACACACAAACCAAGTTTCTTTTACACTGAAAATAAACAGAGGCTTTCAATGGACTCCAGGTACAAATGAACCTTCAAATATTCATGCATCAGGCTGGTCTGAGTTAGAAACTTTGTAAAATGTGTATTGAATAAGCATCAGGTCTTCAGACTAAGTGCTTTGCTCTCCTTATCCTTGCCTCGTATTACAGACTTTTTAGTCATGTAGATGGAAGGTATCAAGGAATTGGTACTAACATTCCCCTTAGTAGCAAACTTCCCTTTCTGACAAAACAAGTCAAAGAGCTTAACCATGATAGACTCAGAAACATTGAAAAGATTACATAAAGTTTCATTACATAATACTTCTTTCTAAAATGTATATAAAAAATAAGCTGTTTTGATATAATACACTGATAAATCTATACAGGCAGAGCATGATTATACCAACATTTTTGTCTATGTCTGTTATGACTCAATGTTGTATAAATTTTCATCCCCCTGAGCATTCAAATAAAAAAAAAAAAATCCCTTGTACCTTGTCTTGGTATATGTACTGTTATGCCAAAGAAAGCAGTTTAATTTGTTTTCAATTACATTTTTAAATGTATATAAAAACAATTGGCAAAAATAATTCATATATCATATGAAAATATAGTATATAATGAATGAATATGAATATATGATATGTTCTAAGGCTTAAAACATCAACCAAAAATATATCTCAGTATTTAAATGTATAAAAAGCATGCAAATAATCTGGTCTTTTTTAAATGATGGTTTTCAGTCATCTTTTACTATTTGTAATTTTTTGACTTTTTAATAAACAGAATTTTACTGCTGCTTGCCATCAAAGTAGCTGAGATTTTCTATGCTTTCCTTGTCAGAATCATGCAAGTTATGTAACCAGTAAAGTACATTTATCTATGCTGAGAATAACAGACTAAACATTTTCACATTTTATAAGAAATTGTTATTTTACAGTACAAGCTACTTGCCTAAATTTTTTTCAGAACCTAAATAGTTCTAATATTTATCTTTCAAACCATGCAGTTTTCTAAACAGTTTTGTTCTCTTCCAATTACTAATCATTCTGTCAAAAATCTGTGCTGTTTGTTAGCCTGGTACAACATCTGCACAGTTATTCAGAACTCAGAAACACACAGGCTTCCCAAATATCCTTTTATGACATAAAATAGTACTTCCTGAAAATATTTCACACAGTCTACCAAAAAATGCAATTTACTTTCATAAAGTGTCCTTCATGGGAAAATCCTAAGCACACTGCAAATAAAACCAAACACAGTAAATATTTAAAAGGATAAATAAAACACAGTATTAAAATCTGACTTACAACTGGGTAGTGATTTTCATAGAATCAAAAACTATAGAATCATAGAATCATAGAATGTCTTGGTCTGGGAGCAGCCCTAAAGATCATCTAGTTGCAAACCCCCTGCCAGGACAGGAACACTTTTCACTAGACCATCCTATCTGGCCTCCAGGCATTGGACATCCACAGCATTTCTGTGCAACCTGTTACAGTGCTTCACCACCCTTACAGTAAAGAATTTCTTCCTAATGCCTAATGTAATTTTTCAATCTGAAGCCATTCCCCACTGTCCTTTCCCTACATGCTGTTGTAAGTAATCTCTCTCCATCTTTCTCTTAGGCTCCCTTCAAGTACTGGAAGACCACAATTAGATCATCCTGAAACCATCTCTTTTCTAGGCTGAACAATCCCAGTTATCTCAGCTTTTCCTCACAGGAGAGCTGTTCCATCCCTCTGATCATCTTGGTATCCATCATCTGGACTCACTCCAACAGCTCCATGTCCTTCCTGTGCTGCAGACCCCAGAGCTGGATGCAGCCCTGCAGGTGGGGTGTCACCAGAGCAGAACAGAGGAGCAGAATCCCCTCCCTGGCCCTGCTGCCCACACTGCTCTGGATGCAGCCAGGACACTTTTGGCTTTCTGGACTGGGAGTGCCCATGGCTGGGTCATGTCCAGCCCCTCACCCAGCAGCACCCCCAAGTCCTCAGCAGGGCTGCTCTCCATCTCTTCGTCCCCCAGCCCTTACTGACACCCGACCCAGGTCCAGCGCCTTGCTCTTGGTTCTCGTCACACATAATAAAATTCTCATGCACCCACTTCTTGAGCTTGTCCAGGTCCCTCTGGATGGCATCCTGTCCTTCAGGTGTGTTGACAGCACTGCTCCTCTTGGTGTCATCCACAAATTTGCTGAGTGTGTACTCAATTTCTTTATCTATGTCATTAATGAAGATGTTAATTAACATTGGTCCCAGTATCGACCCCTGAGGTACACCAGCAACTGATGTCTGCTGGGACTCTAAGCCATGGACCCTCTGGGTGGGACTAGATGAGATACATCCCAGAGTCCTGAGGAAACTGGTTGATGTAGTTACAAAGTCACTCCCCATGATATTTGAAAACTCATTGGAGACGAGAGATATTTCTGTTAAGTTATAAAAGAAGAACATTGTACCATCTTTAAAAGAGTTGGAAATGAAGACCCCGGGAGCTATCAGCCGGTCAGCTTCACCTCTGTGCCTGGGAAGGCCATGGAACAGATCCTCCTAGAAGCTTTGCTAGGGCACATGGAGGAGAAGGAGGTGATTCAAGACAGCCAGCACAGCTTCACCCAGGGCAAGTCCTGCCTGACCCAACTGTAGAAGTGACCTTCTACGATGTGTGACTGCCTCAGTGGACAAGGGAAGGGCTACAATTGTCATTTATCTGGTTGTCTGTGAAGGCTTTGACAGGATCCCTCATGACATCCTCCTCTCTAAATTGGGTGGGTGGATTGCCAGACAGGTGCACTTAGATAACATTCATATCAAACAGGAAAGCAACATGGAAGCAATTTATCAGATTACAATTTAAAATTTCTAATTTCTTGCTTTAGACATGATTAGAAAAGAAAAACAGCTTTAATTTAATCTTGATTTTTTTTTAACAGCTGGGACAGTAAAAACATGCTTAAAATTGTACAATCAAGACTTCTAATAGGAATTCATTATCACCAAGGTCATAGTCATCATCTGAGGAAGTTAAAAGAGCTGCCACTTGCTGATATGAGCATGGATTATACCTGAAATATCTGTGTTGAAGAACCAATCAATAGCAACTCAGTTTTATCTTTCCTAAGTTTAAGAAATTTTGTTGACATGCGTACTTGGATAGCACAAAAAATTAAACAAGTCATCAAGCAGCCTCCCAGGACTGCAAAGACTGGAACAAATGTTCCAGTGAGCTATCAGCACACATATGACAGACCAGGCCATGACAGTGAATGGAAGGAGAACAAGAAAATATAAAGCAAAAGAGAATCCTGAGGAGATGGTGAGAATCACGGGGGGAAGAACAGGAACTCCACAATTAAAAAAATTAATAAAGATTAGTTGAAACAGTAATTCTTTAAAGCAATAAACTGACTTTTCCAGAAGGAAAATCTAAACCAGGCCAAGTTAAGAAAATCAAATTAAAATTTTGTGGTCCATAGTGTGATAAACAAAAAGAAAGTATTTTTTATCAAAAAAATCTTATCTCAAAAGGAAATATGCATTTCATAGTCAATTCAGAAAAATACCAGGTTGATGAACATCTTGAACATTATAACAATAAAAGGTTAAATAATTAAAATGTAGATATTCTGCACAGATCTTCTTTTATGTTGTAACAATCTTTGTTCATTTAAAGGCTTGAAGAATGAGGAAACCAGCTCCTCACTTCACTGTGGAGGTGACACTAGTCAATAATGGTTTCCCATCATTGGCTTTGAACCTGATGAAAACTAAGATAGGTGCCCTAGGTAAAAAAAATACAAGCAATTCATAAACAGTGAAGTTATTTCCTTTACCAGAATTTTCTAACTACTGTAGCATATAGTTTTGCAAGCATCTGGCTTCTAGCATATTGAATTTTACAGTCCAGTCTTAGAATTAAAAAGAAGGGTTGTTATGAAATGCTAACAGGATTTAGAACTTGTTCAGACCTTTCAAGCAGTGAGGATCAAGCCTGGACTTCCTAGAAATAATTTCCTTTCAGAAATGGTAGAAGAGTAGCAGCAGTTAGCAGACCTTCTCAGGACAGGTGTTTATAGAACTTAGATCTAAGGTTGCTGTGAGCATAACTCAGCTGTGTGATACCTTGTTTTATTCTGAGAACCAGAAGTGATGCTGATTGTGTCACCTTGTTTAAGTCTGCTTAGGGACATTGCCTTACCTTAAATGCTTTATATAATGAACTTCTTAGGTCCATATAAACCTTACATGGCCTTTTCTGGTGATATTCTTAGGCCTTTTTCTTGCAGTGGTACCCTACATAGGAACCATGAAATCTCTGAAGAGAAATGGTCAAAGTTTTGGCTGCATCCAAAGAAAAGCTGTGAAGCTAGTGAAGGATTTAGAGCACAAGTTTTATGACAAATGGCTGTGGGACCTGAGTTTGTTTAGCTTGCAGAAAAAGAGGCTGAGGGGAGACCTCACTGCTCTCCACAACTATCTAAAAGGAGGACATATGTGGTCTCTTCTCTGAAGCAAAAGGTGATAGGACAAAAACAAATGCCTTCAAATTGTGCCAAGGGAGTATTAAATAGGATATGAGAAAAAAATTTCTTCCCTGAAAGGGTTATCCGCAAAAGGGTTATTATTGGAACAGGTTTTTCAGGGAAGAGATTGAGTTACTGTCTTTAACGAGTTAAAATGCAGGTTATGCAGCACTGTCCCAAGGCACATCCACACACAAAAGTAGCTAATGTTCTGAGACTTATAATTAAAATATCAACATATTAAAGCAGAGTGAGTATTAGTTTCCCAGGCCCTGACTGTAAAATAGGACAGAATTTTACATGACTGATGCAGCAATATCAAAGCTGAATAATTGTTAGATAGTGCTAACAGTCAAATATTAAAAAATAAAATTTTGTAAGGAGAGGGTTATCTTCCCCTATTTGCATTCTGATTAGAAATCTAATGTCTTCATTAGTCACAGATGTCTCTGATATTAGGTAATTCCAAAATTAAAAATACATATTTTGGAGTCAATCCAACAGTTTAATACAACAATAGCAGTGAAAAAAATGTATCTTGTATACACAACTACTGCTGGAACATGGTTGTTTTAAGTTTGGGGTTTTTTTAGAAACAAATGCTACAGAAACAGGCAAAAGGAGACCCACAGCCCTGAATTTGTTTTCACTTTTCCCACTAAATTCTTTTCACTCAAATATTCATGTGTATATGCTCTAAAGACTTTAACATAATTCACCTCAATTAGAATGTTTTTATCCTGCTATTTGATGATTCCCAAATTAAAAATTTAAACAAGCTTACATAGAAAATCCTTTCATGGTAAACAAGCACCATTGCTGCTGGCAAGCTGAGGTGCTTGAAGCATCCCCCTTGAAGCTGTGTATGCCTTGAAGGTGTCCATCTGGTTGCTCAATCTCTTCTCAAGGAAAGAATTCATGTCTTCTCCCTGGGGGAGCCCTGTTTGGTTGTTAACAGCTTTAGAATAATTTCCTCATTAAGTCAGAGGGTAACCTGGTCAGGATCCCTTGCAGGCAATAACTGTTCAGTTAAAATTAAGGGAGATGTTTAGTTAATATCTTGGTAAATTGAGGTGTTTGGGAACAGGAAACTGAATATTTCATTTCAAGGCCAGAAAATTCAAGACAGTTTTGATAAAAGACTCATTAGCCTCTAATAAGCTGTCAGTGACATTGCCACAAAATATTTTCAGTGTTTAAATTTGAACATGATGCAGAACAGACCAGTTACCAGTTCAGAAATTTGTAATATGATGATAGATTTAAGTAATCATCACAAGTGGATGTCAAATGCAAATGGTATATCAAAGTATGGTAAAAAAATCTAAAAAAAAAAGGAAAAATAAAAAACAATTAATTCCAGGAAGAATAGATGGGGAACTATTAGAGTTATTTCAAGTTCTTTTCTCTAGTTGCAGTTCTCAAACTAGTCCCAGCAGGACTGACATTCTCTGAACAAGCTAATTTCTTGTCATTTACCAGAAAGGCCAAGGATGGAAGGTGTATGAATACAGAGCTATCACCTTGCTAAAATGTCCCTTTGTACTAGCATGTAGGAAAGGCTACATGAGGGAAGGTTGTCGGCTATTGCTCATTCTCTACCTGTGCTACTTCTATAATTTAAAAAGTGAGCTCCCATATGCAGAGCTGTCCATCTGTTGCAGCACAGAACCATTAAATTCAAAATGAAACATTAAAACACAAGAGGAAGACAAGCACTGAGCCTCAAGGCAAAACAGGAGCAGTGCAGTTCTTACAGACATGTTGGGTACAACACTTATTTGCCCTCAAAATGAGCCAGAACAAACCTTTATTCCAAAGGCTAATGCACAACTTGTGGGAGAAGAGAGACAAGACATGGAAAATCCTCTGGCTGCCAACAAACACAGCCACTGAGCCCTCTGCATTTCTGTTTCACAGGGATTGAATTCAGAAGTAAAAAACAGATGCCATCAAGATCTCTCTTTAACTTTTCTTCTCTGGCTTAGACCCAAAACAGTACTTATTTATCCATTTTACAGGTGTGGAAAAATAGAATGACTGCAGCATTCTAGCTAAATACACACACAGTGTTATACTAATTTATAAATAAATAATAAAACAATTTTTGAAAAAGCATAGTAACTGTTCATAGGCATAGTAAGATTTCTTACTGTATCTGCAGTTAGCAAAATAGAAGTCATCTGTCCAAGTCTCTGATCTGACATCGTGGAGCTCATCGCACTCTGAAGTTTCTCTTCATAATACATTTACTGCATATTTTTATTACTTTTTAAAATCCTGAACAGGAGATAGTACTAAAAACATAAAAACAAGCAAACAAACAAACAAACAAAAAACCTTGCTAAAGTCTGAAATGAAAAAGAACCAAAGAACCTACTCAAAATGTCTTTTTTCTCAATTATTGTTGCCTTTGGATTATGTAGTTGACAACACTTATTTTGAAAGGCAGAAAGGATGTGGTATGACAGCAATTTGAAATAAACAAATAGCAACTAAATTTGATACAATGAGAGATAATGCTTTTGGGAAAAAAAAATCATACCGATATTTTATAAAGAAAGGAAGTTTAATACAGGTGGGAGTTTGAAAGCACTTTGAAATATATAGGGAGGTTATTTTTTCCTCAAATCTTGATAATCATATCATATATTTGAATTTTATTTATTTCTGCAAAGAGAAAGCCATGCAAGAGAAGCGTGGTTGGTTTTAAGTATAACATATAAAGAAGTGCTGTAAAGGCACCACCCCACCCACCTCCTTGTAGATGACCCCCTGAAGCAAATAGATTTGTGTGCAGTGAAGACTCTTTCAGATCCCAAAGGTAGTACTGATCCCACTTCCCTGAAGGAAGCTGTTTGGCATCAGTGTCTGAACTACTAGCCCAAATCTGTCTTTACCTCAACTGAAAATAAAAAAACAATAAAAAATAAATAAAAGGTAGAAAAAGAATTAGAAAGGATTCTGTAAGTACATTGGTCAGAAAAGGAAGGCCAAGTATGGGAGAAAAAAGAATTCACTGAGACCAGTCCTGCAGAGAAGAACTTGGAGGTTCTGGAGGATGAAAAGCTGGACATGAGCCAACAATATGTACTCACAGCCCAGAAGGTTGGCCTTTTCAGCCACCATCAGGGCTACCTTAAAGGAGCATGGCCAGCAGGTCAGGAGAACTGGTTCTGTCCTCGTTAGACCCCACCCAGAGTGCTGCATCCTGTCTGGGGTCCTCAGCACAAGAAAGACAAGGACCTGTCAGCTTGGGTCCACAGGAGGGCCACAAAGCAGATCAGAGAGCTGGAGCATATTCCTATGCAGGCAGGCTGAGACAGCTGGGGTTGCTCAGTCTAGAGAAGAGGCTTTGGGGAGACCTCATTGCAGCCTCTCCATGCTTAAAAAGAGCTTATAAAAATGATGAAGAGTAGGCAGATGGTACAAGGGTAATGGTTTCAAACTAAAAGAGGAGAAATTTAGATTAGATGGTAGGGAGAAATTCATTACTGTGAGGGTAGCGAGGCGCTAGGACAGGTTGCCCAGAGAAGCTGTGAATGCCCCATATGTGGGAGCGTTCAAGGCCAGGTTGGATCAGGCCCTGGTTAACCTCACCTGGTGAGTTGCTTCCCTTCCCATGGCAGAGGGGTTGGCATTACACGATCTCTAAGGTGCCTTCCAACCCAAACCGTTCCATGATTCTATGAAAAACATTAGGCAACCTTCAAAGTACATGTGCTCTATTCTAAAAATACAGTTCAAAAGAACAAACCATTTTGTTTTCTATCGACAATGAGGAGAGTGTAGGATTAATAAAAGCTCTAACTCATAAGTTTCTTCCAAAAGTCTACCCCTCATGCTCATATGTCAGCTTAATCCTCTCTGCAGATCTTGTTCCTTTCCATCCTGTTCACTCACATTAATAAAGAGAAGTAAAGATGTCCAATATATTGAGCGGTGATGAAGTGACAAATAGAGAGCAGAATAAGCTAGATTATTTTTTACCACATCATAAATAATTACTGAAGCTGAATAGAGACTATAATGTCTGTTTCTCTGCATTTTGGATTATAAAGTGTGTTGAATGTATCTAACAAGACCTACAGCACCTTAGGACACACACATCTCGCTTGAACTAGACAGAAGGTAAATCTGGGCTAACCACTAATTTATGTAGGCTATTTTTATGTCTATATGTCCTAACAGATCTAAGCCATATGATGACTCCTACAGCACACTAGGAACCTAATTACAATAGGTTTTTAAACCTGGCCTAAATGATCTTTCAACATCTAAACTGAATCTGAGGCTAAATAGGAAAAAAATTTATTCTGCCCAAAGTTCTGGGTAAGCAGTCGAGTTATCAAACCATCTTCCAAGTTCCAAATACTTGTGGAACAATTTCTTTAATGAACTTCTGTTCTGCAACATGATTTTTTGTAAAAGAGTAACCAACGTTGTTCTTTGATCAACAGATACATTGCAAAACCCAGTCTATTTGCTCTGGGCTCCAGGAAATCAACTTTCTCACCTCTCAGAAGTAGTTCTCTTTCATATCTTCCCTTAGGTGGTTTTATTTTGTCCTAATTTTGTACTGTAGCAAAAGTACAAAAAGGAAAAACAATTTATGAGTGGCAATTACTTAGACAGCAGCAGCTATATTTTCTATTACCCTCTGGATTCTCTTATTCTTATAAGTTATATAGAAGACAGACAAGCAATAGAATTAAAATGAATAAATCTTTTGTTGATCTTCAGAAAAAATATAATGATTGTATCATTATGAAAATTGTACTTCCTTTCAAAATGTCACACATAATTGTGCATAGCCAGACTCAAATGAACCAGTAAATGGATTGGCGTTAATAATGATATTGGATATGCATGCAGTTTCAAGTATTAACTAATAAAAATGATTGATAGTTTTTAGATAATTGCATTTAAGAATATGAAAGAACTTTTAACAAAATGTGACTTGTAGCTTTTCAGAGAAGTTAATTAAATACTTGTTAAACATAATAATTTATTATATCACTGTTGTTTTATGAATAAAATAAAAAGGATAATCTGCATTTTTTATAGTGATGGAATGTCACAGGCCTGTAAACATAAGTCTCAAGTCCTTTCAAGTCCTTATGATTGTTCTTGTCTTCTGTCCATACTATCAATCTGATTTCTAAAATTCTTTCTGGATTCATACTCACTAAGCGATGGTGGCAATTTTGCCCTTACCTCTTATCAAAGGTTTGTTAGTTAAAATCTAAAATAAAATTAAATAAAGTAAGGAAAAAATAATAATAAAACAAAAAACCACTACAATCAGAAAGTGCTTTCAAGGCTCCTGATCCTGAATATTCAGCTGAGATTTTCAAAAGATGATGATGCTTTGCATCTTGCAACAGACAAAATCATTGGTTTTAACTTGATTTGTTATAAGCTATTAAGTGTTCATCTTAGCAATGTCAGTTACTGAGGCAATTATTACATTAAGTAATGTTTGATTTTTCAGGGGCTATGACGTATTCCTAATAACACTGCCTGAGTAAAGTCAGGGAGGAAATGGTCTTTATGGTTAATAATTCACAGTTCAGCTGAATATATAGGGATATACCCCCAGAATCTCTTTGGAAACCACATTGGCCTACTGATATACATGCATAAAAAGATGCAGCAAGAGAGCCTTTTCCACAAGAAACTAGAAAAATAAGTGTTCCTTATTAGCTTTGGTTTGTTAGGGATTTAAAATACCACAAGAGTGATCAATAGGAGGTAATGCTTGGGAGTTTTCACCATCAGAGTCTGTATTGGTTATCACAAATGAAAACTCTCTGGATTTTAGTTCAGTGATATGATTTACCTAAAATGCAGAGAATTCTTGACATGCTGTAACTCCCTAACATAAGAGTATCTAATACTGCACCTGGAGAAGCAGGATGTGGCCCAGCAATCAATTATCCTCACCTACCCTTGTATTTGCAATGTTGCGAACAAAAATACTAGCAAAAAAACACACTGGTCAAGCAGCAGAATGAGGTATTCAGAAGTTATGAAGTGCTGGAAGCTTCATTCATCTATCTTCACACTGTACTTTATGGTGCAGTTCATAATTATGTGATGAGATAATATTTTTACACAAGTTCATTCATCATTTCAAATAGAGAATGTTCTGTAAATGAGAAATTGAGCAAAAAACTTTCACTAAACTATCTTTGGTTCCTTATCTTTGGTACTACAGACTTATGCAAGTGATAGGAGACAAAAACTCGGTTTCCACTTTTCTTAAAGAAGTATTTGAAGACCTGACAGTAACCTCTAAGATCAGAGTCAGAACCAGCAAGCTTTGGAATATTTGGAAAGGTTGAAACAAGATTTTAGAGTGTCTTCTTGACACAGTTCAATTCTGATAAATCAAGAGAGAAGGGGCAAGAATTTATGTGAATATCCTAAGGTACTTGCATAAAGACTGGTTCTCTCACTTTGTATTTCAAAGAGCACTGAGTGATTTTAAGTGAGGAAGAAGATCTCCAAGCACTGAGCTGAAAATAACCTTGCTTTAAATATCCTACAGGCCAAAACATAAAGCATTTAATAAGAATGTTTAAATACTTTAAGGTGTTTATATTTGAGGAATGTAGGGATATTTGTTAATATTTTATTCTTCAAATTCTTTAAATATTTTCTAATTAAATAAGCGGAAAATATAAATATTTTCAGTTCTCAAGGATGATAGATGTGTCCCTTGCAACCCATTTAGCAAGATAGTTGGTAAGACATTAGGTAATGAGGCACATAGGTTTCAGTCTCTGCCCCAGTGAAAATTTAGATTTTGAAGAGAAAAAAACCAAACAATCCAGCAATCAAATCTCTCCAGAAAAATATCAATGACAGAATTTAGGCAACAAAGCAGTCTCTGCTGAAGATATTTGGCAGTGGAGCAAACTTCTAGAGGCAGCAAAGGAGTCTGTATATTTGACTATCTTCAGGATTTTTTTTTTTGCATTTATTTGGGCATAGCAGCACACAGGGGGAATAAGGCAGCAGAACAGGGGAGATACTGCCTATAGTTTTTTGCCTACATGCTCTTCTAAGGGGAAAAAAAATCTTTCTCTTCTCCTGAGCAAAATTTTCATCCTTTAAATTAATAAACCATATATCTCCAATAAATCTCTGACTTATAGATCACATATATATCAGCACCATAGTTATTCTGGTTTGGAAATAGTTATAATGTAATCACATTAAATACAACCAAAACAAAAACAAACAAGCAAAAGAGCAAGAGCCATATGTACATATATATTTATAAAGTTGAAATATTTTAATTGTATTTTTCTTTAGAGTTAGCACTAAGGAGCACCCATACACATTTTTGGGTGTTTAACAAAAACCGTGCTCTTATTAGTAGCAGTACACACTCATTACTGTTCAGATACAGTAACCCTGCTGACCAATAGCAGTATTTAAATGCACACAACAGTTTCCCTCATCTTACCAAACGGGGAAAAAAAGAATTGTTCAAAGAAGGTTCCCACTTCTTACCCATCTTACCAATGGAAAAAAATTCATCCTTTTCCCAAGAAAAAATTAGACAAATAGATCTTGCAATATTTTTTAATGACCATCAAATTTAGATTATTCTGGAAAGGAAATGTAAATTAGAAATTCCAGATTATTAGGAGATACAGACATTTCTCCTTTGGTGTTCTGTGTGTTCTACACTCTATGTGACATAGGTTAAATACCTAAAGTGGCTTAGAAACTTTTCAAATGCCCCATTATCAGCTACTGGTTGTTTTTTTTTGTTTGTTTGTTTTTTCCTTAGTGGAAGACTTAGTTCTTTAGTTAATGTTGTCATTTACACTTTTTCAATCACATGACTAATATTACTGCTTTTATTATCAGATGTATCCTTAATTTACCATAACTGATTACAGGTATATGTTGCACAAGTTATGGATATTTGAAGGGCGTATTTATATTTCAGCAGCCAACAACAAACACATGCCATTCAAGTTAGGCTGAGTATTTCAAATGTACAAACTCAGAAGACTCAAAGCACTTCAGCAAGTTTATTAGATCTGTTCTCTCTTTTTTAATTGTATGAGTTGTAAACTCATGAGAGAAACATTTATACAGCACTTAAAATAGTCAGACTTTTAATGATTATACATATGCACAATCTAAGTTGATTTGATCATCCACTTTTGTATAAATTTTCAAAGGTTAGTGAGAACTGGACCTGTTTGATAATATTACTTCTTTATTGACAATTTATCTACACAATTTGCATTGTTGATTTTTGCTATTTACAGCATACGACCACTGATCCTTTTTTATCATGTGCTGGACAGAATATAAACAAAAAGAGTCAAATCTTTATTTTATGATAGCTTATATCTCGAGGAAGAGCAATATTCTTTAGCAGAAATAGCAGAGATTCTGTGAAGAGGTTATACCATGTGGGCTGAAGGGAAATTTGTTACTCTTGCAACAAAGAACAATGACAAGAAAACAGATTTATCATTTTGAAGTAAGATCAAGGATGGCTCTGTGGAGAATTTTTTTCAGTTAGCAATGTATAATGAAAAGGATTTGCATTGTGCAAGAACATAAAATATCTCTACAAATGTAAAGTGCAGATCTCTATAAAAGTTACCAAAAAAATGGAGGTTAAAAATATATTTTAAAACTTTTGAGGCTTGAAACCACAAAAGGCATCTCACATTAGTATGTGCCAGCCTTTAGAAATTAGTCATTATGTAGTCCTGTAATCACTTTACCTGAAGATATCATTCATCAATGTTGACACAACCATATTTAAAACAGACCTACCAATTTAAAATAGACCTACCAATATGCAATTTTTGCCTTTTTTTTTAATTTTCTCACTTACCTTGATAAAGCATAAGAGTAAAATGTTACCATGACTCTTGAAAGTTCAATTTCCACCTTGTATAATGTATTTGGCTTAGAAATGACGTATACTTGGCACTATTCTGCTTCATCAGTGTTAATCATATTTTCTTTCAGCTTATCTTCAAAGATTTCATCTGTCTTATACATTCAGTACTTCTGGTTTCAAAGTAATTTTTTTATTTCCTTATCTATTTTTAAGTTCTTCATTGTTGGTTATTTAATTGTTTTAACATTGTTAAACAGGATTTTAGAAGGTATCTCCCAAAAGATATCTAATCTATAGAATACAGAGTTCACCTTCAGAGCATGTTAGATCACCCTGTACTTTTAGTTACAGAACATAAAATGGCTAAATTATATTTTAATCAGGATTCCTGCTCCAAAGTCAAGAAAGTCCATCATCATTACCAGAAGTGAAGGTAGCAAAGCAGTAGGGGAATCAGAACAATAATTTTTAGAGGATGCATATTTTGAAGTACTGTACAACACCCAGTAGAGTGCACAATTTAGATCTCACCCAGGATTCTGTGGAACATAAATGCTTTTAATTTTATGATGTGATGTATGACAGTCAGAAGAACACAGAAATTCTGAAATGTCAATGTATACAGCAATTTGTAAACAAGAAATACAGCCAGGAAGTCTGATTTGTTTCTGGAAAAAAACTCAGGCTTAAAAGACTGAAAAGGGAGAGCTGCCATCTTCTGTCTGAATTGGAACTCTATGGAGAAGCAATATTTGTTTGTAAGTACAATTCCATCAAATTTCAGATTTAAAGATGAATATTCCTAATGAAATTTGAAAAAAAATTGATACAGGGACAGAGGTATATTTTCTTCACGTTAGAAAAATAACAATTGTAACCAAACGATACACATATACACATAATCAAAGCTATATTTCAACAAGATATTTCAAACAATTATTTGGCATGAGTGCATCAGAAATAAATGTTCCTGCCTTTTTTCCTCTTTCAAATATGCTTTTATGCTTGCCACAGCTGCCCCAGGATGTCCTACTTTTCAGGAAAATACAGCTGATCTAGGAGTAACATACATATTTTGTATTGATTATAGGGTTCAAATAAAATAGATTTAAAAGAAAGCTTCAACAGAATTGAAGTTCACCCAGACAAGGAAAAATCTATGCTTGTACAAGTGTTTTGAATGGAATCAAAGAAGGATCATTATTTCCATCATAGGATTGTAGAATTATTTCAGACAGGAGGAACCTTAAAGATCATCTAGTTCCAGGCCCTCCCTGGCATGGCCAGGGGCACCTTTCACTAGACCACGTTGTTCAGAGCTCCACCCAACCCGGTCTTGATCAATGTTGTCGAAGTTTTTTAATGCTGATTCATTAACAAGTTATTACATAGGGATAATCAATTAACTAGAATGCAGTAGGCATTTCCCTCTAAATTTGAGGTACAAACATCTTGCTGATTTCCACCTAGAAAACCAAACTTTTTATGTGCAGAAGGTTCAGAGTGTACTTACTCTACCCCCTCATCCGTCAGTGAAGAAACAGACACTTCCAGGAAACAATTCAGACCATTTAAGATATGAATCCACCAAAATATTTCAAAGACTTCAACAATCTCAAGTGGCTACAGAGATCACAAAAAACGATGACATTTTCCAGACCTGACCCAGAAGGGACAACTTCAGCTGTGAGGCTTTCATTTCCCAAGAACTACTTCAAACTGGCTCTACTCCCTCCTTCCAAAGCAATGTCGGAACGTGATGTGAGTGCTGCAGCAAACATCACAGACTGTAAATTACATGAAGATGTGCAATAGGTCATTTATGAAGCATAAGTGAAGCTCTTCCTTAATTATTCTGGAGGAAAAAAAAATCAAAAATTTGTTCTTGCCTTAGGAAAGAGGGAGAGGCTGTGTTCATCCATTCATTTGCACAACACGGCACACCGCCCTTCCAAGACAGTAGACGTACTTCAATACTGCTGACACACTGATAGATCTTGTCAGCAGAAGGCACAAGTCTCATGGCAAAATTTCAGTGGTAAGATTCTTAAAAGTGTTGAAAAACTTCTTAGAATGACCAAAATTATATCACGTATAAGAGATTAAAGAGTTTGTTTTGCAATCAAACAAGCTGCTGCGTGGCACTTCACCCATACACTATCCTTCCATATTGGAAAGGTAGCCACCATTTTGGTGTGTTGTATTACAATCTACTATTTTGTCAACAGAGCCATAAAAAAAGGAAAATTCTTATAGTGGCCAAAATTGTTATAGTGGCCATATTTAAAATTTATGACATGCCAAAATGTAAGGAAAATAGAATGAGTCAGTTTAGGTCAGGCCTAAAATTCATCTTGCCCAGTATCTTTTCACTGAGATATATCTGTTACTTGTTGAATGACTGCTTAGTGCCTAGGGAAGAATATAAGAAAGAGGATGATGAACAAGATCCCAGAACATACACTTATCATTTTCCCAGTGAACTAATTTCCTCATGGAAAAGACCTGCTTTGTCTTATGTTCACTCTTGAATAGTTTCTTGTACAAAATTCCTGGGGAAAATCATTGAAAGGACAAACTTGCTATATTTTAGTTCATTAACAAAGATATGTGAATTGAAATCTGAATTCAGGATGACAATTTTCTTCATTAAAAAGAAAATACAAGCAAACAAACAAAAGAAGCCAAATACCATGAACATATAACCGTCTGCTTCACATCATTTATTATTTCTGAAAAACAAAGACTACACAGTCCATTTTGCATTGTCTACATCAACCGCTGAAGGAAATGGAATAGAAAAGGTAAATCAAGGACAGTAATGGCAGAACATGATTTAAAGAACTACTATGTTTGGTTCACTATGATTTGTAGGATCTTAGTAATTATTCAGACAAATGGCAGGTACCTACAAAAAAGTCTGTAAATCCCCAAAGTTTCATCTGTTTCACAAAGAAATGGTGTGTAGCCAACAGTTCCTAATATTCCAATTGTAAATCTTTGGTTAAAATCTGTGAGACAGGAGTTTGGCAGGGCAAGTAATATTGTTTGACTTGTGTGAATGTTCTCACATTTCTATTTTTCATTCTCTTAATTACAAAATTTATCAAGGTTTTAATCATACCTCACAGCCTTGGCATATAAAGGGTGATGAAATAATGGTCACAGATGCTTATTTTGTGTGAGTTTGGAGGCATAGGAGCAAAGTATGAGTTATCAGGTTATCAGGATTTAAGACTAAATCTGAAGGAAGGAAACAGAGTCTAAAAAACCTTCAACACCTGAGCATACAAAGGGCAACATTTTCCTACTAAAAGGCAGATGTTGAATCTTCTCACTATGGCATTCTACAGTGCTGATTGCCTTGGAGAAAGGCACATACCCATAAATGGATAGGTTCACTTATTGGTGCCATATCAAATATGGCAACAATACCCATGACATTGCTTTCATAATCCAAGAAGAAAGAACGCAGTTCAGGGTATGATGTTTTAAGTGGAAAAAAATATTCTTTCTGATGATCTTACTTGTGAGAAGTGCTCAGGTTTACTCAATGCTGTTACTAAAATTCTTATAGGTAAAATTTCCAAGAATGTTCTAAAATAGTAATATTCATTGGAAGGTTGAAAAAAAGAAGATATCCACTACACTTTTGTCATAATCATAGTGCTGATATCTACTCTCTGACAGACAAAGGATTATGATTTTATTAACAATATCAGGCAAAAAAAAAGGCCCGTTTTCAAAATATATATTTTACTACCACAACCTTTTCCAGTTATAGAATTTGAGGGATCAGAATTATAGTGCAATTTTCCCAACTGTGCACCATTTATACAGCAATCATATTTCTGTTTCCTACTACATATGGCTGCATTATGCTTCTTTACCCCAGGTCTGCAGGTATGTTCAGGATTTGATAATTGACACTGGTCTTAGATGGATAATCCAGAATTTAAAAGACAATTTAATTTATATTCTGCTATGTTCTATTCAGACAAGTCATTATATCAGGTGAAGCCTACTGACTATCATGAAAAATCCAGCCTCACACTGCCCAGACAAATAGAGATGTCATGATGAAAATGGAGTAATTAATGAAGTACCATTTACATTAATAGCCCAATTTATATAGCATACCAGGCTAAGTTTATCGTGTTACTTCACTAATTCTCTGCTCTGATCTCATTTGGCAAAGGATTTTTTTTTAATTTTGACAATTATTTTTGTCATCAGCTCTGTGTGCAGCAAAAAGAAAAATGAGTAATATCTGAATGTAGGTGATTGACCCAAAGAGACTTCCTTTATAAAATATCTCTTTACAATTACATGTACTGTTGATATTTTTTCATAATTTTTTTATCCTTCACAAGATATTTTTGATGACAATAATTCCAGGAGAGATTATGATGATTTCCACAGAGTCACACCTGGGATGAATTTGGTCCTTTGTGTTTTCCTCAATACTCAATTGTCACTTTAACTCTGAGACATTTGTTGGATTAAAAGGGTCTTTTCTTGATCTCAAAGCTCATCTAATCCTGTCTTTTCCTTAGTTATGTGAAATGTAATCACATTCTATTGACTAATCATGTTCTCTGTGATGCATACTCTCTATGTAGTAAATCTATTAATCCTATGGTAACTTTGCATATTATTGTAATTCCCTTAACCACATAAAGTGCCCTTAGTTCTTTCTTTATAACAAATAATAAAAAAAAAGTGGTGTGTATGTGGATAATATTCAAATAATTCAGCTCTAATCCATATTTGAGCAAAAATATCATCTTGAACTTCTTTGAAAATAACCAAGGAATTATTTCTCCAAAAGCCTATTTAAAAGGACCACAGTGACCAGGATTATAAAACAAGCTACATTTTTGAACTAAAAATCATTAACTTTTCTGCTGAAAATGAGCAGGTTTCATTACAATTGTATCTTTCTTGGCAAGTTTTTCAAATCCAGCCTTACAAGATGAAAATCTAGGTCTATGAAGCAATGCTTCCTCAAACTTCTTTGAAGAATGAATGGTTATTTTGGAGGGCATGATCTGTGACCCTCTATAGAGTACTAAGGAAAAAGAGAAAGAAAGTCTGAAGTAATGTCTAATTGGTTATTTATAATGGACCCATGTTTTTATTATTTTGCAAAGAATTAGGGGATATTTATAACCTCTTTTGCTGGAAGACATGAATATATACTACTTTTCTTTCAGGACAAAGTCAACATGTGGCTCTGTAATATTTTAGACCTTTGCAGGGAAAGGGAATTTTCTAGTTTGACTTTTCCATGAATCAGTATGAATTCCTCAGGAAATTATAATTATCAAGGAAACATTACAGTAAGAAATCAGGAACCCCTTCTCTCCTGGAAGGCAAGGAAGAACAAAATATTTGTCTACACAAGCAAGAATGTCCTACTCTTCACTGCATTAAGAATTATACTCTAATAATGGGAGAATACTACAGTTTCTGAAATGTCAGGCAAAGGACTTTTGTTATACATATTCTTCCTCTTGTATTTTTCATTATCATGACTATTTATGCTTATTAATAATTTAAATAAAGACTATTATTTAGCATTAAAAATGTCATGAAAAACATCTTTACAGTGATGATATGTCACCTAATAGTGGGTTGAGTTGTCAGAAGATCAAGGGAAGTAATTATTGCTATCTATTTAGCACCTGTAGTCCACATCTGACTTTATCTTTTGTTGAGCTCTTTGATTTAAACGAGGTATAGACCAAATGAAGATAATACAACAAAGCAGCACTGGAATGCATAGGGAAGTGGAGCACATGATATGTTAACAAAAGCTGAGAAACCTGAATTTGTCTAGATTAAAATAGAAAAGGCTGAGGGAAGATCTAATTGCTCTCTTTAACTACGTAATGGTGAGCTACAGAAGAGGTTGTGGCACACCCTTCACAGAGATGCATCATGAAGAAAAAGAGACCATGATCCTAAACTGAAGCAAAGGAGTTCTCACTAGATACAAGAAAAATAAATTTCAGCTTAAGAATGCTTAAGCACAGGAATGAAATAGGTTGCTGTGGGATGCTTTTTAATGTCCATCTAGAGTTCCAGGTCCTGAGCAACCTGATATAACTGCAAAACCAGCACCACTTTAAGGAGGAAGTTGGATTAGAGGATCTACAAAGGTCCCTTCCAACCTAAAATATTCTATTTGTCCATGAAGTATGAGTATCAACATTCTGAACACCCCAAATAATCAAAATGTGTTTTTCCTTCAGCTATATTATCTAATAATTCAGTTGCACAGCTCTCTAATTTTTTCACAGTACACTTCAATACCGCAAAACTTTTCCAGATCTAGATTGAAGCTTCTCTCCAGCTTCTTCAGTTAGTTTTGAAAATAGCATGATGCTCTACAAAACACAGCATGAATTGTCCCATATTATTTTTTTATTAATTAAAGTCGCAGTTATGCAGTTTATGCACACAGTCCCACAGCTGAGCCTGTGCTTCCTGGATCTCCATGCTCACTGGAGGTATTCGTGTACCATTAGTTATTAATTTACATTTGCATTACACCTGCAGCTTGAGGATGTGTGATGCAAAACTCTGTCTGAACACACCCCCTTGGGATCACCTGTCCCATCCTTAACAAATTAAAAGTCACAGGAGAGAAGACAGGCAAAACTTATGAAAAGAAAAGGAAAGTAAAACTCTACAAACAGGAAAATGTGTCTGAGAGTGCTGGTAAAAGACACAAGACATTTACACAGGACATATTTTGGACCTAAACAGATATTCATTGAGGATGTTTTCAGGGATTTAATCACAGGACCATTTCCTCCTTTTTTCTGCCCTTCTGCCAACTGGCTTCTTCGATGAAGGAAGTCATCTTCTGCCTACCCTGCACTGGCTTACAGCAACAGGGATGACAGCTCTCTTTGGTTATTTCTGAAATAAATTCCAACCACTGGAAAATTATGACAAATATCTTGTCTTTGTTTATTAATCATGAATGTGGCAGAATGGCTCCGTCCTGCACAAGACACTTACCTATTTACACCTCTTCCTTGGAATATTGTGAAAAAATAATGCTTTTAGGAGGCAGTTCATCACAGCTAATTTCAACCTCTACAATAGAATGAGATAAATTGAATATTTCTTTACATACACTACAGAAACAGTTTAGTTAAGGTATCTAGCACAGAAATAGACTTTATAGGTGGATCTCATATTCACAATTAGTGGATTACAAAGTTAGTTACAGATCTACTAGCCTAATATTTATAGGAAGTGGCTGGAAGGGACCTTTGTAGATCCTACAGTCCATCTTCCTCTACAAAGTGGTGCTGGTTTTGTAATTATAGTAATTAGACAAGGTCTGTCTATTGGCTCTTGCTTCTGGGACCCAAACCTTCTCTTTACTCTATCAAGTAGACTGCTCAACCATTATTTATGTTGACTGTTTTAAATACTACCTCCTTTAAGATAAAATATCCCAACACACTCAAAAACTTTAACCATAAACTTCATTTAAGATTAGGTCCATGGCATGGTGTATGGCATACCTATAACTCTTTATGGTAGTGACAAGCCTCAGAGAATAGGAATTTCTTCAGTGGCTTAAACCAAAAGAATAATTTCCAATCACTTAACAATTCATTTTCATGCATCTATCATGCAATTTTACTCAGCTGATTGTCTTATTAATCTACTTAACATCATTTAAATTACTATCACTGTATGAATGACACATAGCTGCTCGTGTCCTATGTTATAAATGTTAGATGCAATTATTTCCATGTCATCTTCCTTCAATAACACAGGCTGTGTGTATTTTGTTAACCCAATGAACAGAAATCTTTCTTTGTCTATTGTTCATCTTATTATCAAATAATCATCACTTCAGTGACACAGCTACACCAAGTAGGTTTTCTCATCTTTAGACCTACATCTTAACTTTCAATCCAAAACAATATGGCCAAGTTCAACATAACAAAAAGCACCACAAGAACAAAAGTATCAGACTTAGCTTATATTTGTAGGTGTTGCTGGAGATAAAAATTGGCTGTTCGTCTTTTAAAAACCTTTGTGTTCTCCTCATTTATGGTGTTGATGATAATGTTCAGAACCATTTTAGGAACCTACGTCCAAAACATTCCACAATAAAGCATGAGACTCAACAGTAGTGTGCAGGCCCACCAGTGGTCAAATCTCTGTCAGTTATTCATCCCTTGATCACCTTTAAGCCATCTAATGGATCCCAAATGGATTCCAGGGACATCAAAAATAGAAAAAAAAAAAGGAGTTTAATACTGTACTAGATACAGCATCATGTGTGAAGCAGCAGTTAATTCAGACAGCAATACTAGTACCCATGCACAGAGTAGGCATTTTCCTGCCTCTCTTACCTCCACAGCCCAATTCAGCAAGTATTCTTCAAGATTGGTTTATTCATAGGAATTCCTGCATAGTAACAATAAAAGGATACAAGCTTATGTTACAATGGGACAGTGACAAAAGATGCATGCAAAATGTAGACAAAACATATTCGTTTTTCACTCTCTTTCCAGAAGAAAAAGCAATTGAGACATTCAGGGTTTGTTGGGTTTTTTTTTAGAGGTAATGTTTTTTTTCATTGGAAACAAATTCTGAATGGAAAGGCAAGTCTGTTTTCAGTTTTCCTTTGTATGTCATTCCCAGTGAACAGCATGGTTGTGCCAGCAGATGCTAACATTTTATGGACATTGGAACAGCATCTGAGGAGGAAATTCATCAGCTTTTACCCTATTCCCTAGCCCACATATCCCAACAGAATAGTTATAATTGTTGCCACATAAAAACCTATTACCTGAAACTTCTGAAAACTTTTATATTCCAAACTAATTGAGGAAGAAAAACTTTCACAAGATCATCTAATCCTGGAACAGCAATGGCTATCTGCCACTTAAAGCAGAATTTGACAAGTACATGCCATTACTAGAAGAACTCTTGAGACTGTTGAATGTTAGAGTAACAGATAAGTTTAATTACTTAGGTAACGTGAAATAGAAGAGGGAAAAAGAGCTTCATTGTCTGGAAGACAGCTTCATAACACACAGAATACAAACTCAAGCTTGAAAGGATGACCTCTTCCATCTGCAGTTCTCTGACAGTGCAGGATGGTTTGAGAATGGAGAAAAATAAAACTCAGGTCAAATAATATTTTGCTTCATACTAGGCAAGTCTCATGTCCAGAGAAAGAAAAGAGTTATATAAAGCAGAATTACAAAATTAGCAGATGAAAGATATATGAATCTGTCATTATTCTAAGAAAGGAGGAACTCAAATGAAACAGGTATTTACCTCATGGGATAAAAAAGAACAAAGAAAATCACTGCCAACTGTTAAAAGGATTGCTGAAGGGTTGCTGCAGCATGACCCTGCCCAAATTAGTCAGTCACAAAAGCATCCCCAGAGAAAAAAATCTTATGAAAGGTAAATCTCATATGAAAAGCAGGAAATTATACAGAATGCAGTGAGCTGAGTGTTGTAGAAGTTATAGGTTTGTCACAGATATGGTATTTTAAAAGCCTCATTCTTGCATTTTAATAGAGTATTTCTGATGTTCAAAGTCATGACATAGCCATAACCACTGGAAAGTGCTGTTGTTATGTTTCACAGAGGCTCAGAGCAAGACCTTGGGTATCAGTAATGCCCAGGACTGATGGAGTCATACAACCCTGACCTGCAAGGGCATTTGGCTGGGAGCCACGGATATATCCTAACACATCCACCTCTCTCCCCATCCAGTTTTCACACAAAATAAATTTAGGAGTTCAGAAAAAAAAGTGTTTGTGAAACACTGCAGTTGCACAAAGTTTCGGTTTTGGATTGTTAGGGGACCAGGATCCTGCAAAGATCACTAGTGCTGCAAAGATCAATTTACACGTGACATAGAAACAATAGATCACTCTAAGAGATCTTAGTCTCTGATGGAGTAGTGAAAAGCTGGGTTAAAAATTATATTCCTGAAATGGGAGATGAAAACAGAAAGGTTTAAAAGGTAACGAATCATTTGGTTTCTGCATCATGGTTACCCTGAGAAAAGAGAGAGGAAACTACTGGTAACAGCTGGTCTTCAATCACTTAATGTTCACAGTATTTTGCAGTTAATTCAGGTAGATGAGGCTCAGGCAGAGTAGACAAACTGCAGAGATTTAATACAGAGATTTGAGAAGTGCTGCTCATTACATAAAAATGAAATACATCAGCAATGCATTTCTAAGCAGAGAGCACAAAAAACCTGAAAACATAGAAGTGCTCATGTGTGAAGAGCTAATGTAGCAATCCAGGCATAAACTGAATCCTTGATAATATTAGATCATGACTGGAATCTGGAACAAAACAGCCTAAAAGAGAAATTAATGTAAGACTCGGATTTAACTCTTGATCAGTTATCAGAATTTGTCTAGCAAAGAGAGCTACAAAGACCAGACAAAGTCATGGTCTGCAGACAGTCCTCTGAGACTTGCAGACATGATAGAGAATCCAGAATGCTGCAAGAAAGAGCACCTGAGGCAGAAACACGTTCAGAGGTCAAAGTATGAATCTATTCAAGCCAGAACATGATGTTCCACATGCTGGGGTAAACAGCTGGAGTCAGCTGAAACAACTGAGCCCCAGGATATGGCAAAAACAGAACTAATAGACTTACTGCTCTCTGACAGTAGTCATCCTTATTTCTCACAGGAAACACTGTCCCCACTCCTACATTGTCCTAGGACTGCATGCAGGGCATATCTAAGATTATTACATTCCTACTTAGTTGTAATTAGCAACTGGGTCATGGAGATTTTAAATTTTGCATTATGCTACATTATATGTTAACTACTGAGCTACTGTTGTTAAGTTCAGCTAGAAAGAACAGAAAGAGGAGAACGTCTTTAAGTAACCCTTATCCAAGCTATTTTAAACTAGATGTAAATATAATCTAAATGTACAAAAGGTTAAGCAGTTACAGTTTACACACTGATGGATCCAGTTTTCACTGCCTAGCTCTGAGGGGTAATGCTTGACCCACATTGTGGCCCTGTTCAGTTAAATTACTACAGATGCAGATGACTAGACTAAACTAATACTCACAATCTGAGGAAAATTCCATCTTTAAGATATTGTTCCAGGCATCATCACTTGTTTCTGAGGCCTGTAGGTTTTGGTTAAGCTAAGGTCTGTGAGGAAAGGTGGGAGGTGGGCATGCACCAAGAGATAAGACAGCTACAGACTGAGTGTATCATTCTCACAGATATCAGCATCTGACAGTTAAGGGGTACTTTGATCTGCAAAAGAGCTTGACAGGCACCACATAAGTTGTGAAAGAACAGGCAACACACACACTGGCAAAAATTCCTTTAGATAGTCCAGGAGGACTGTGTCCATTCCTCATTTCAAAAGACGAACACTTTTCTTAAGAAGTAATTTGGTGAAGGCTATCTTTGATGGTTGAA
Source organism: Dicaeum eximium (assembly GCA_013396995.1). NCBI lineage: Eukaryota > Metazoa > Chordata > Aves > Passeriformes > Dicaeidae > Dicaeum > Dicaeum eximium. The sequence continues at coordinate 280,786 of VWZP01007282.1, forward strand.
AAGGCCGTATCTTCAGAGCATGCATTTTGTTCTTTTTTCCACAACTGAGTTCTCTAAGTAGGCTTTAAAAGACATCATCAGAAATTATCTTTGAAACTACATAGGTACCTAAGTAAACTTAAACTTAGAAGTTTTAAAGACTTTCTTTCAAGTGTGTATGCTTTCTCGAAGCGTGAGATCTGACAAAATTTATATGATATGATGAGGAATATCATGTACCAAATGAGGCAGTCTCAAATGAGAAGTTAAACCAGATCCAGAATAAAGGCCTTTATGACACACACAGAGCATTATAAACATACTTAAGCTGAGGAAACTCACATATTCAATGGGTTTGTCTCTCATATTATTGGTATACTTTGATATAAATTTAATGTTATTTGTCATGATCCCAAATTCATTTTTCAAGCCTACTCTTTCAAAGTAATATTTTGAGAAAGAAGCATCATTTAAAAAAATATGACTGCTTAACCTTGATGCTCACTGACTTCTACAAAAGAGAAATCCATTACCAGACTAGACCATATAAGAAAAGTAAATATATCATCATGGTTATACATACCAAATATACAGTGTATGAGGAAACTACATTCTCTATGCAAAAGAGACAGTCTGCTCTATAATTTCAAACTGAATACTTTTTTATCTTTCATTTTGGAGAGCTTTTATCATATTCACACTTTCCTACTTTGCTAGGGAATAATGAATGACTTCAAAAGGTTATATTTTAGTTGAAAAGGCTTTCATCTGAATTTTAATTAAAAAAAAAAAGGAAGAAAGAAAGAAAAAATTGAGAAATGGGGAAAATATATAGCAAAGTTACAATACAACATCTCCTTCTGCCTCCAAGTGAACACTTGTTTTCTAGCATGGTGTAAATGGCAAAAGGTATACAACATCACTTTTGGTACCTGTGAAAACTGCATAGAAATATAGTTAACACCACATAATAGAAAAAGAATTATCAGCAGTTGGATTTGTTGGCTAGCATAAAGAAGCAAAATAACAGCTCCTAGCTGTCTCACTAGAGCAAATAGAACACGTCAAACGCTAAGAAGTGGTCTTCCCCATGATGAATTTTTAGACAGTTGAATCCAAAATGCTAAAGCCAGCTTATAGTTTCTTCTAGTTTTGTTTCCATTAAAGAAAGACCATTTTTACACTGCCTCAGTCTCTCCCATAAATTATTCCTACAAGCACTTACATGTGAGTAACTTTGTGTGAGCCATTCTCTTAGTAAAACTCTATACATACATTCATAATTATTTGTGAGAACAGGCTACAGAACTGTGTGTAGAACACAGCAAACATTATCCTCTGGTCACAGACAGAAACTGAGCACAAAACAGAGAGCTAAAATAGCTTGTCATTCGAGAAGAATAATGCCCTAAATCCATATACCATATAATGAAAATCCTCTTAATATTACTAAGCACCATATGTCTGCTTACATATTTCCATATGTATTTGAAGCACTGTGTATACAAAGCCCCTGAACACCTTTCAGATCCTAAGTAGCATAACACTGATCACAAGAATGATTATTTACAAAACACCAGAGTTCAAAGTCAACAGTGACTTACAGTGCATCCTTCATGGACAATTCAAGAGCTGAAAAGACAGTGGTTAAAAGTTAAGAAGATGAGCCTTAAAAAGCAATGTTTTTTTCAAATGAAATTTTTCCAATGAACCAGTGTGCCTTTTTCTCAAATGTTTGCTGATTTATGGATTCCTTCAATATAAGGATTTTGCTTGTGTAAAAATAGAAGACCAAAAGCTGACTAATGCTCTGCAGATTTTTTTCAATGAATCTAACAGTAGGCCATGGTATAAAACAAACCAAGTTGAACTTTCAACTGGCTGAATTACATGCAGACAACCAGAAGAAAAACATAACAGATACAAATCTGAATGCAGGACATGAAGTCAATGAAGAAAATTGTGCTTCTTGATGAAGAAACCAAGATATTATTACAATAAAGATGACACTGTAAGTCATAACAAATAGAACCATATTTTATGTAGCTCTGCAGATTTCACATCACATCTCCCACTGAGTTAAAGAAACAACAATCTCAGGGTCAGAAGAATGTAACCAGGACATTATATGGTCTACTGAGTTCAAGTAGAAAAATATTGCAGACCCGTTGCTGTAAATTGTAACTGGTAATAAAAGCAGAAGTCCTGTCCGGACAAGAGAAGAAATTACATATAAAAGACTGCTAAAATGTGTGGAGAACACAAGAACACATTTTTCAAAGTAAAGAATGAATGAAATATAGGCACTATATCCTGCAAGGATCTTCTGAAATGTGTTTTGCATGACAAACCATTGTACTCTTTGGCAATTACTCATTTAATAAGAAATAACTAACAATTATTGAACATGAACCACTGAAATTGTTTGTGAGTTGTAGCTCTGCACCAACTTCATAGTACCAAAAACTTTACCATAACAGCAACCAGCTACATCATTAAGTGGTGTTTCTAGACTGTGGCTCTCATTTGGGCTAAAATTCTCCTTTTCTAAAATGACCTGTACAAGCCTTCAAAAACCCTGGACTCTGAGCACTTTGTCAGCTCTTTGGCTTCAAGAAGAGTAACTTGGTCCTGAACTTCACCCCAGAAGAACCAAATTAAAATAAGAGATTCTTTGCACTGTTTCCTCTAAATAAAACAAAAGTGTTAATACATTAGCCTTGGACCCAAACTTATGTCATTATCTGCCAGATAACTCTATTCAATAGAATAACTTTATAATCACTGCTGTAATTAGTGGTGTTTTCTTCTGTCTACTGCACTGTTCAATTAACACACAATGTACAGGAAGCCTTCCACTTTCATTTGCAAGGCATGTAATTTTTATACTTGATTAAACTTTTGGGTAATATGGGAAAAAAATCCTTTTCTTTTTAGTTTCTGTGTTAAGTATTGTTTTTAGTGGAGAAGGATGTTTGCTTTGTTTAAATAAACCCTTTATTTTGCATTTCCATAAGAAAAATATTATGGAATAAAACAGTGAATATACAGAGAGAGAAGAAAATTCAAGAAATAAACTCAGTTACAGCATCATACTGATAGGCAGGCATTTTGAGATATTGAGAAAAATTTTGAGTCTGCATCTAAAGATAAATATTTATATTTATGATAAATGTATATCTGATTCACCTAGGGATACCTTTCTCCCCAGGGAAAAACCCTGTTAAGAGTTGCACACCTTCAGTTAACAGACTCTAGGCTATAATTCAATATAGGTAATTCAATATACTCAGTAATACATACTGAGTAATTCCATTTCCATGTCCTGAGATAACAAACATTTTCTCCAACTCAAAGTGGAGCAGAATTGCTGAATCCGTTTGTAACACCATAGAGGTTGATTGTATTGTTTATTTGGCTGATGACTTTTTAGTTATGGCTGAAGTAAAAAAAGGTAGAAGAGGAACTGTTTTGAAGTCAAGAAATGTAGCTATTCCAAAATATCCCTCATTTCACAAAATACATTGAGAGATAGTAGATAGTAAGATGTATAAATAAGTTAATTAATCAGGGTCTTCTGCTTTCTGTGAAGAGTTCAGTAGAAGTAATGTTCATTAAAGTTTACAATTCTCAACAGTTTTGAGATTCAAAAGAACTCAAGTGATATTTTATAGAAACCATTACACTACACACCTGTAGGTTGTATTATTGCATGATATTGTGTTATATTTGTTATATATGCATACATATATATATATGTATATGTATATGTATATGTATATGTATATGTATATGTATATGTATATGTATATGTATATGTATATGTATATGTATATGTATATGTATATGTATATGTATATGTATATATGTTTGCTTTCTGGTTTTTAACTTCATAATGCTATTATAGTATTACATACCTGAATTATTTGTCTGCTACAGTAATAATATGACCTTTTATTGTGATGTTTAATTTAAATATATGTGCATTTATACAACCACATATAGATTCCCCAGAAGGAACTTATATAACATTAAAAAGAGTATTCAAAATGGAAAAGGGTTCTCTCTTCTTGTTAGGAAAAGCTAGCCTGCTGCAGGTAATTTTTTGTAACATTGATATAGGTTAGAGGCATTTTACTTCTTTAGAAGAAGAAAGCATATCTCACTATTTGACCAATGACACATCCAACCCTGTTACATATCCCATAAGACTTTAAAAAACTTCTACTATAATTTTTTGTTATCATCTGTCCCAAAGCCAAAAGCACCTGTGACAAAGGAAGTCTTATGGCTTTTACTGAATTTAAAATAAAGTTAAAATCTGGAAATCAGTGACAGAAAGAATCATTGTTCCAACTGTTGAAAGGTAATTGGATTAGAATAATGAGCACATATTTCTGTTTGGTAATTACTTCCCTGAAAAAACTGTTGTGCAAAGGTAATTGCATTGGAGATTTTCAAAGTCATGCTTTCATTTCCATAGCTACACAGTGCAGTTCTGATAATATCAATTAAATTTATTACAAGGAGATAGATAAAGATATATTTTGTAGAATACTTTATATAAACCCAACTGAGGCTACAAGCAAGCTGTCACTGGTAAAACACCCATTGGTCCGTTTGCTGTTACCCAAAACCAACAGCTTAGAAGCCTTAGGAGCAAAGAGCATTTAAGTTTTGCTGACACTCACCTTCGGATATTCTCCTTAGTTGCGTCAAATTCAGATTTCCTCCCTCTGCATGTACAAATTCAGGAACGCTATTTTCTCTGTGATATATTGAGGAGAATATTTAAACTATAGCAAAAAGAGGAGATACTGTTCTAGGAATAGTTTCTGTTCTTGATGTGGCTTGTTCCCTGTTAGATAAGATTGTTTTCTCAGTTGATGCTGGACGTATATGCTGATAAACAGAAAAAAAAAAAAAGAAAAAAAGTTTTGGACTTTCCACTAATCTGCTACTAATGTTGCAGTTATTTAGGAGTTTCAAAGTTTATATCAAAGTCAACAAGCATATCTTGTACTATCAAAATGTTGTTTTGGAATAGGAAGAAAAAAGTATAAAATTATTTTTGCTTTTTCTCTCAGTGCACATTATCCCTTGCTTAAGTACATGGCTAACAGGACTTAGTAAACATCTCTGCAAATTCCAGTAATCTCATTAATTTTAAGCCACTATTTTTCAATGAATATTTTTATTTTAAATATTTTTTACTATTTATCTTTTTATTTTTAATTTTAAATGTACATTACATCCCCTCAATGGATTTCAACAGACCAGTTATGTAGCATCAATAGTGTTTTATAATTACCATTATTAATACAGAGAAAAATCTTGACTGAACAGTGATATGACAAATTAATAGCTGTTTGAATAAATATGATGACCTGGATTTTCCTATTACGTTAAGCACGCTGCAGTTTAGGTATCTATACCTATTTCCTTTTATAGCTGATGAGAGAGAAACAATTGTTTAGCATACAGTACAACAGACCTGATTTAGACACCTAACTCAAGAGAGCTCTTTGAATTTCTCCTTAGAAGCACTTACTTCTCCTGGATGATTCACTGTACGTTGCACATTTCTGCATGTAATCAGCTGAATTTCACTGCCAGGCATTCCTCAAGCAGTGCCCCAAAGCAAAGCAGCCCTTAACTGTGAGGCAGACATCCCCAGAATAGTCACCCTTTTCCCAAGTAGTACAGTAGCACACAATTTGCCCATAATTTTCTCAGCATCAGGCTAATGGCTAGGTGAAAATAGATATGAGTAGGCTAAGAGTATTTTGTTTTAAATATTGTAATAACTTGGTTTTAGTTTCGGCCACCCCAAATGTAGTTTATATGTATATATTTGTGTGTATATATATATATATATTTACATGGCACAACCAGCAAACATTTTAACCTGCCAGACAAGAACCCAGCAGGTTAGGATTTTTCATCAAACATTTCTATTTCTTCCTCCATACATCTTGAAACCAATTCTACACGACAGGGAGGGGATCTTGTTACATTAACTCTATATAAAAGTCTTTAGGGGAGGACGAAAGATGTGAGTCTGTCTCCTTCCAGCTTAAACCTCCCCATCCCAGAGAATTCCCAATTTATGAAAGTCTGTTAGACAATCCCACCAAATTATGCAATTGTAGCACTTTTTCATTGCTACTAGGGAGACTCTTGTCTCATTCTTTGAAGAGGAGCTCTAAGTAAACAACTTACCTTCTAGGCAGGGTACAGTGCCAGGGATCATAAGTGGCTGGAGGCATCTTCCAGTGAGCTTTCAGTCAGCCAGCAAGTTTCAGAGGTGGTCAGATTGTTAGAGATACACCTGTCATCATCGATTCCTATGCTTATATCAAGGTAGCTCCTCAGGCAGCCTAGAGGTTTCCTGGATTCAATGCTGAGTTGCTCAGTTCACTCTAGATCCTACGAGGGAAGAATACATATATCTAACTCTAAACTCTGAATCCCACTTTGTCCCAAGGAAGACAAGTGGAAATTTATCAAATCCTTATTTTTGATCTAGCTCAACTTTTTTCTTCCTGTGGCTCAATACTGTGTAAATTATTTCCTCCAACAGCCTCCACAGAAGCTAATCATTTGCAACAGTGGCTGAGCCATGTAAACACTTTGTTTCATCATGTGAGAATATCTGATTTCGCAATCCAGTCAGAAACTGCCTCTATTCCTGTTTAGTCAGGTCTTCTTAAAAATGGATAATACAGTGAATGTTCATTGAAGATTTTGTAAGGAGGGAGATGGAATATGGGGTTTTAGAATTGCCAAATATTATCAACTATTTTTAGTGCACCAACAAAAGTCAGATAGCTGGGCCAAAAGACAGCAGTTAGACGTAGATGAGGAGGATAGACTTTTTCTTTAGATTTTTGGTAAAAAGTGTGAAAGGCCGCAGAAGTAAACAAATAATGAAACTGTATAGTACAGATAAAATGCAGAAAGTACTACTCTTACGGAAACTGCTACAGGTAGAGGGAGAGATATCAACCAGTCATTTAATCCAATAACTTCTGCCAAATATTTAATAAGATGGAAAGAATTCTTCATCATGAGAACAGATGAAAACCAAAGAAAAACATTTAAAACTGAGTTTTGGCAGAACATGAGATTTAGGGCTGAATATATTGAAAGACAGGGAAGTGAAACACAGAGCACCTTGTGCTCTGTACATTTCAAGTAGATGAATTTCACTGACAACTCAACCCAGAAGTAAAGTAAGTTTCATCTACCTAAAACACATCCACGTCCCTACGATCTTAGACTCAAACAAAATACTATGAATACAACGTGAAATTAAATGTTTGATTTTGATTTTTCAAACAAGAAAAAAAATTAAAAATTAGCAAATCAAAATTTTTTCAGCAAATTTTTTATTTTTCTTTTATTTCAGCAGAAATTCATGAGCTACATATGGTTTATACGTGCCACGATATTTATGACATTTTGTGGAAAATTTGTGTGGTAATAAAACAGTGATGGATTATCAGAGTAGGAATAACAACATATTAGATTAACTAAGGGAAGAAAGCTTTTATACTACACCTAGACAATGTTCTTGGCCAAAACATAGAATTACCTTCTAATTTTAAAGTTCATCTGCTATTTTAATTTGATATATTTAAGTTACTTTGATTTTCATAAAAAGAAGAAAATTGCAGCCGTTAGTAACTCTAATGCCTTGCAAATGTGCTAAAGGGCACAAAATAGCACAATATATGCTGCTTTCAGTATTTCCTACCCATACAAATTGGCCATGCAGTATGTTGACCTATCCAGATGCTCCCCAATTCTGAAATAATTCTAAGCAGACTTGCATAAGAATGGAAAATAGTCAATGTAAATCATTTTTATTCCCAGTCTCACCATTTTTCTTTTTTATAATGTCCCATCCAGACTGAGGTCACACATACTAGGAAATTACTGCAGCATGAAAGCAGGTTATATTAGCTAATTTCTATCTTAATTCACAGCTCATCATGTTGCGGCTTTTATTAGGGTAACCCGATAGAATTCTGATTAAAGAGAGGTTGGTGAAATCCTAGAAGCCTTACCTTTCTTTTGCCTTACAACAGAGTCCAGAAGTAACCAGTGGTATTTATTCACATGGTGTGTGAAACAATCTGGAGAGACAGAGTCCTCTGTCATCTTTGATAGGTTATGTTCTCCAAATTGAATATCAAACAGCCTGTTGGCATCATCAATCACAGAAAAGGATCTTTTTTCCTCTATTTGGAGCCTTAATTTCTTTGGAATAAGAAAAAAGAACTCCTCCTAGTATCCTTCCCTACAAATTCTATCTTTAAGCTGATAAGTCTATATAGACTAAGCAGAGGGGATTTTGCTACTTTGTGAACAAGGTGAATTTTCTGGCCTTGAAACATAACTTGGGTTTTTGCTTTTTTTTCTTTCCTTTTTCTTGTTTGTCTGCAGAGAGAATAGTATCACTTTGTGAAGACACTACAAAAGAAATAATTTCAGGAGTCAGCTTGTCATCTACAGGAAGAAGGATTCACAGATGTTTTAGCTGCAGGTCAGAGTGTGTTTTTTGAAACCACTAATCTACTAAACACAAAAGTACTTTCTTTCTCTATATGCATCTCTTCAACATCAGAAGCAGTTAATCTGAAAACTTTTCTGCTTTTAAAATAATTTCCCAGATACTCAGTTTTAAAGGAAAATGACATACATGGTAACAATTACTTGTACATTAGTGCAATTTTCCTTGAAGGCATCAGGCATTGAAAGTGACCCATAGTATTTAGTTACATTGTTTCTTAAAATATTCCCATCAGCAACCAGAGATTCTCAAATCCTGACTCTTATATTTCTGTATTTGTTTTTTTTTATAAAGGATCAGATGCAGTATTATTTAAATTTATTGGTTTAAGCAAACTCTCTTATGTTTTATGTTTTTCAACATGACCATTAATATGTGCTTTCACTAAAAGATTAAAGATTGTCAAAATTAAGCCCCTTTTTCATATATAGAAGAGGTCTTAAATTGGACAGAAAGGGGAATACTTCATTTAGTAATTAAGTCATCTCCTGTCAGTTCTAATTAACCTGGTCTATAGGCAAGGTTTGTACAGACCTGTTGTGAAATCAAAGATTTCCTGGACAATCCAGTCTTTCTGTGAGGTAGGAACTGATACATGCCTCCCAAATATGGATGACCACTCTCTCTGCCTTGACATATTTTATCTTCCTCTTACTGTTCATGTGAAGCTTCTGGTACAAATCCAGAAGTTTTACTAGGTTTTGCTTTCTGATACTGCATGCAATCTGTACTGCAGTATCACTACAGGGCCTGGAATCATGAAATTTGTGAGCCACAGCTATAAAAGAGAAATCTTAAATACTTGTTTTGTAAACTTGTCTCCATCTCCAAATTTGAAAAGTGGGAAAGACAGCAATCCTTAGCTTTCCCCTAGGGAACAAGTGAACAGCCCCCTGCTCCAGCAATGCTAATCATGACAGAGAAGTTGACAGTGTCATCCCTGTTTTTATCAAGCCCCAGCTTTAGTGTTTCAATTCCTCCCAGCGCAAATAGCCAGAAAAGGATTATTTACACTCACACTCCTCACAAAATAGCAGGTTTGTTTACCTGAAATGTATTTCAGGTGCCTTGTACTCTTTGTATTAAACATCACTGTCATTAGATCAAATAGAAACAAGGACAACTTATAAAAACAAGATGAAGATTTATGGTGTATGGATAAAAAGACAGATCTTTTAATTTTTACTATGGTATCAAAGTGCACTTTTTTCAGTTCTCAGAATGTTTAATACACAGATAAAAGAAAAGTAAGTCTGTCTGGATTTCTCCCAGATTTTTTGTGTTAGAGCAGGAGAGTTATATAATCTCCTCATAAAGCAGTTTACAGACTCTTTCACCTGTTCCCTGTGCTGTAAGACACTTTTCTTCCCAGTCAATCTAGGACTCAGGCCAGGTCAGAGAAATTACCTGTGTAGAAAAATAACCCTACAAAAATATCAAGCTGGGAAAGACTAAAGCAGGGGATGGAGAAAATTTCCACAAGCATTACTACTGAAGAACATGAAGTTGCAACTTAAAAAAACCCACAACTTTTTCCAACCAAGTCCACAAAGTAAAAACAGGTGTATAATTGCATATCTGCAAGACCAACTTGAAGAACACCAGACTGAAGCAATTCTATTGTTGTCTACTGTCGTCGGGAATATGGCCAGATAGAGAACTTGTATTAATATCAAATCAAATTCTAGTTTTTCAGGTGAGATAAAAAAAAGTCCTTCCTTAGAAAATACAGATGTGATATGAAAATATAAAAAGTACTGATGCAATTTCCAGTTTTCCTAAGGGTTCCTATGATGCAGGCTATATTTATCATGTATATCTCTTAGCTAGAGCTGGCAGCATTTGGTCATTTTACTTGTCAGATTTTTGCCTCACTGTTAAAACAGAAAATCAAATTAAGAGACTGCCTTTCATCAACTTTGACTCCTTTATTATTCAGACCCATATCCACTGATTTGAGGATTTTGTTTTACACAGAGAATGAAAGTAAAACTGCAATATCTTGGCTTAAGCCTAAGTAAATGTTCTCTTTTATTCTATTTCCCTTATGGTTATTTTATCTAATTTTTCCTTCCTTTCCCTTAGAACTGATATTTTCATGTCATTCTTAAAAGACTCCTACAACTCCTAGGCAGATAATTCAAAAATGCAATAGATTTTTTTCCAAAACTCTTATTTTTTTCCATATTATGTACTCCACAGACATCTTACTGGGGGTCAACCTCTTTCTGCTTTGGTACACAAATAATTGCATTATCACTTTGTTATCAGGCAAAGGAGCAGCCAACAGTTGAAAGTTTAGGGTCAAGGGAAATCTATCTGTGGCTTTATGGGTAATTAGGTTAGGTTACAAGAGTCAAGTGAATATTCATTAGTTACAGGATGAATACTCAGCATGTAGTAGTAATTTGCATTTCCCCATGCTTCCAAACTTAATTCATGACTAGTATTGACATAACAATCACATTACAGGCATTATTTCCTTCCAGACAAAGGAATAATTGATTTGTAATAATCCTTAAAGTATACCATCAAAACTTTCTAATTTCCTTTAGAAATCTGATAAAATTAATACTACTCTCTGCCTCTGTTACTGCTGACCTTTCTCTACAGTTTTTAAAGTGGACTTACATGACATAGGGGAAGTTATAATAATTGACATAATTTTATTAAGCAACATCATTCCATTTTGTACAGAGCCTGATTGACATATTAATGTCAGCAACATTTATATCTCAGCAGTGAGTTATAAGAATTTTAAAAGCCTGAAAAGGATTGTCCAGGACATTACATAATATATAACTGGAGATTAGATACATGTGTTCTATCAAAAAATTCATTACATTTACTTAGCATCAGACATTCCTCATCACTTTCACCCATTACAGTTTTTACCAAATGCTTACCCAGATTTCATTAGTACAGCACCTATGCTGTGTTTATAGCAAAATTTAACTCCTATACATAGTTTTTTAAATTGAAATAATTAGACAAGGGACAACCAAACAATATAGGGATGGCTGCATAAAACTAATTTGTGATGATTGCATATATGAAAGAATCTTCCCTTCTCAGGAGCTACAAGTAGATTCATCAGCATCTGTAGTAGTTGCTGACTTTTGCATCTTTCATCTTTGAGCTGCAGTCATTTCTATGAGCTCTCTAAGTCTTCACATGTCCCAAGCCAAGGCAGCTAGTAAAGAGTTTTTAGTGCTGAATAGACAGGTAGAGGCTCTTTCTGTTCTTCTTACCAATCCATAAAATAGAATCAAAAAGTCAATAAAGCTAGACATCTCTCCGTTGCTTTGGGGAAGAACAAAATAGAGCAGGTACTTTTGCTTCTTATTTTTAATAATGGAAATTTCCAATTTAGATATTATAACACTAAGTAGATCGAAAACCATTTCTATATTCAAATGAACAGAGAGTCACTATACACATGCAGTTTGAAAATTTTAACTCACTGAAATCAATGATGGGCCAGTCATTGAATTTCATTAGACCATAATTTTGTCAATTACATTTTGCCATCAGTTTAACAGAAAAGGATTAATGGAAATCCATTAAATATGCAGGTCAAATTTCTTCAGAGATTTGATTATTATCTATCTTTTTTTAAAGTTGTCACATCTCACTTTAAGACACAGGTGTATATCTGCATATATTTTATTCCAGGGCCCTTATATTTATCTTTTCAGAATTATATTGCTGAGAGAATTAATTCCAGCAAAAATATTTTTGAGAAAAGGTGTTGGGGTTTTTTTTAATCCAGATGAAGATAATGGCCAGAAGTGTTCACTCAGCCACTTTGTTTACATCTCCAAAAAGATCCATATGTCAGAAGTTATTTGACATGGAAAGACAAAAGAGGATTGAGAAAGCTATTTTTTAAATTTTGCTTATAAATTCCATTAACTGAGCACCTTGTGTAAGAAATAGTGAGTGAAGGAGAGGGAAGGGCACCTTGGAATACAAAAAAAGGAGGTTCTTTCACTAAGGAAAATAAGTATTTGTAAAATACATGGTTCACACATTCTGGAGGAAGATGTTAACTATATATCCCACTGGAATGTAGAATATAATTCATGTTTGGAAAATACCTATGGTTTTGGCAACATTCCTGGTTATAGACTGATTGTGTACACATTTGGCCTGTATCTAGGCTAAAAAGTTAAAAATAAAGCAGCTTGGCAGTAGACATAACAAATTTCAGCAACTTGGCATCCACCAGCTTCTTGCAAAATACTCAAGGAAGCCATAATATCTATTGTGGGTTTTTTTTTTTCTTTTCCATCAATGGGAAAGAACCCAGATCCTTTGCAAAACTGACTGAATGTAAATTTTCTCATGTAGAGGTAGTGAGGATATTGAATTACCTTATAGGTTAATTCATTGGCTTCTTTATCAATTTAAAGAGTTGTCTCATAAGACAATTTATCACTTTAACATTTTCAGCATACTCTGTTTCAAGCTACTGAAAAACTGGTAATACACTGCACAACTTGCTGACCAGATGTACAGCTCAATTAGCAAATGTTGCATGCTGAACATGCATATCAGTTCACATAAACACCCATCAATATAGGATTTAAATACCCCAAAAGTAATTATTTATTCTCTGAAGTTATTGACCCAACCTATAGAAGTAATACTGCCACTGTTATACTGACATACAGTACACACAGAGAAATTTCACAGAAAACCCATTCTGTGTGGGACAGAACAGAAGACACTTTCATGAACATTATTTTTTTGCCCTCAACTTTATTTTCTTTCTGTTCCCCAAAGACAGCCTGGAACAGGATGAGAAGCATAGACATTTTTTGGTATCTGAACCAAGCTTCTCAAAAGTCCCTATTAAGAGGATGGCTTCTTCTAAACCACCCACTTTCCATGCAGGAGCCCAACAAACCAGTGTAGAAACCATGTAGGAGAGGAAGCTACTCAGCAGGTCCTCAGGCTTCCTACTGGGGTTAATAACTCAAGACAGCATGTACAGCTGTTGTGAGAAAACTACACAGCTTGGATAGATAGTGAGGCATGAGAAATCTGGTATTCCCAAAGAAAGTGAAAGGCTGAGTGTGTTATTCCCCTTATGGCCAACTAGAACATTTTAAGGGGGGAAAATAGAGATTTTGAACTAATTTAAAATTATTTATTAAAAGCAATATTTGACCTTTCACAAACCTTTCTTTTATATTGTAGCTGATTTTGAAAAGTTTTTTCCTCAAATCTTATTTTAATTTTACACTGATGAAATATAGAGGAACTTCTATTGATTTACATCAGTGTAACTGATACCAGCATCAGACCCACTGTCTCCATTGTAAGCAAGCCATGAATGGCCATTCTTCATGGTCATATAAAATGATACAGAGGTCTCTTGGCACAATCATTACTTTTTCCATTTTCTGTAGACAAACAAACTCATAAAACAAAACTGGCAGATGTTATAACCCAAGAAAATGAAAGAGGAAAACCCACAATACAGAACAACTAAAGAAATTCTAAATAAAGTAAGACTGTGACAACTTTCTGGAATACACCTACTTGTATTTCAGGATTTGGAAAGTATATAAGGTATATAAAAAAATGCAGTGTAATTGCTGTCCTTGCTAGATCAGAGTTCTGGAAAGAGCAGCAGAAATATCCCAAAACACTTGTTTTGGATGTGCAATACAAGTTTCTTTCTATTTGTAATACAACAGATCTGTATAAATCTGTTCATTTTTATGTGGCTTACATTCTAGTTGTTGGTTGTTTTTTTTTTTAAGTTTGATTTTGATTTTTGAAGTAGCTTAGTATGTGTTTTAGTTACATTCAACATCTGAAATAAAAATGTACTTTTCCAAGTACTAAGAATTCCATATGCATTGAGGACATATTGTGATATAAATTAAAAATTGACAGTTAATTAAAATTCATAATTTCATATAATTTAAGTTCTCAGCCACTGAAAGCATCATTCTTTGTTGAAACTATGATCTAAAATTCAGCCTCGGTCACAGCAGACTGTCGTTGGAAACTTCTGAAGTACCAGCTCTCAGGCTGAAGCCACCCTCAACCTAGTGGGAACAAAAAAAAAGGCATTTCTTTGAAAATATTCCTTTTCACATATATATGCCCAGGCTGGAGATTTACCAGAATCTTTGATTTGAGAGTGGTTTCAAATGTAGCAATTTCAAGGATTCACTTAATAGATACCAGGCTCAGGCTGCAGTTGAAAGTGTTGGTTTCAACATTGCTGGAAGTTTTAGGAATATAGAAATTAATAATGGATTGCACTGAATAAAACACAAACAGCACATAAAAATCCTCACACAAAAGGTTTTTCCCTACTTTCTCCCTATCCTGGGGCACATGGAGCTAAGGCAGACAAATGTAATGCATATTACCAGCAATGAATTAGTGTTTAATAACAGCATCAAACCTCATCAGTAAAGCTGAAAGCTGGCTTTCAGTAGTTTAAACTGGATTTTGCTCCAAGCTCTGCAGTTCTATAATTTTCTGACTTTGGACTTCCTCAGATTCCAACACTGAATCTGATATCTTTAAAGGGAAATGTGCACATACATAAACACATCCATTTCTATTTGCCTGTGTTTGTGGACATCTGCCTTTACCAGTCGTTCTGTCTACTTAGCTGTTTATTTGAGTAGTGACAATAATTGGAAACCAATGTCCTAGAACTATAACTGCAAATACAGAATTAACCAAGCAAGATGTCTTGGTCCTTCTACAACTGTTCATTGAAGCATAAAGCAGGCATAAAGCCCTTCCAAGTAAAATGCAAGCAAAGCTATGGTAAGGTTCAATTAATGGTTTTTAAGTGGCTTAGGACACTGAGTAAAATGAAGATAAGCACAGGAGAAATGGCGCATATGTGTTTATATGTGTTTAAAATCGGTCTCTATAGATTTTAGGCTTTATATGTTCTGGATGCCTTGCACCAGTTGAGGAACACAGAGGAGCCATAAAACTGACTTAACCAGCCAGTTAAACTACATTAACGGGTACTTTGTATCCTTGTAGTGGATGCCTTGGGTCATCAGATTAATTCGAAGCTGTTGGAGTAAAGGAGGGAAGGCAACCTTTGAAGTAGGTGAAATCCCTTAGAGCTTGATCCCCAGCCAATTGACATCAGTAGTAAGATTCCCATTTGTCTTAAACTGCTGATCATAATTAGTCTGATTTAATGGATTGCATCAGCCATTTCCCCTGCACTCTTGAGTTGTCCTGAAAAAGTGTTTGTTAGCCCTTTTTTCTAAATAACAACCAGGGACCGATGTGGCTTAAAAGACACAGCATTAGCTACAGTGATTTTTTTTAAGGTGAGTACAAAACTATGGTTTTGTTGTAGATAGAATTTCTGCAATAAAAATCTGAGCTATATTTTTGGTTGCTTTCAATGCCTGGATAATTCTCTGTTACTGATGATACACCTTGAATGATTTGGGTGTTGTGGTAGTTTCAATGATAAATGCCTAATCTCTTCACTCTAGTTTATGTTCTTTCTTATTCCCTCTCTGTCTCGTGGCTGCAACAACGTCCTTTGAACGGGCCTGCCAAAAGCTTAGTGAAGCTGACACTGCTCTTCTCTCCTTTTCCTCTTACCAATCACTAGAATCCAAAAAGCTTCTTCAGAATAGCATAAATATTGTAAGAGATAAGAAAGCAAAAATTACCAGATGCTTATTCTGGTCAAGTTTCCATAAATTTCAAAAATCCCAGTGGTGGTTTCTGCTGGGGATTTTTATTGATAAGACCCAGGCTCTAAAACTTCATGTCTAACATGTTTCTCTCACACGCATCACCTCAGCCTTTTCACTTTCTCCCTGCTGTTTCGATATCACATGTCTGCACCGAAATTGAAGCTGCCAAGGATGGTTTTCTAAAGCATTTGTTAACCAGTTCTTATCTTTAAAATTTCATTAAAAAGCTAAACCCATTCTTTGTAATATTACAAATTTGAAGGGGTTTTTATATATAAAATTAAAGATGCAAGACATCGTAGTTGTAGGTAAATACTACAGAAAAGCCAGATTACTGACTGGCACTGTTAGCTTTTAAAAACAGTGGTGTTTTGGTTTTATTCTGGACATTTGCTCATCTGTCAATCAAAAATCTTGTTATACATGAATCTGATGTCAGATCAATATCTGACAAGACTTTTGACTGTCAGGACAAATTGTTAGACACGGATGTAATGCCACATCCATGTATAACAAGGCCCATGTAGAACAGCTGCCAGTGGGAGAATCCTGTCATTCATACATTATCAAAACAGTTAGAGCGGCTCCCTGAGATCTCATGTGTTAAGTAACTACATCAGAGCCTGAATCTCATCTGTAAATCATGAGAAAAACTCAATAAAATTACAGGTTCAATTAAAGAAGACAAGAATCCACAACTGTTTGTGCTTTTTGATTCACAATTGTAAAAATGTTGTGGGGGTTTCTTCTCCTCTATGGTCTCTTCAGTATAGTAATGTTCATGTTTTACTTTCCTCCTATCAAAGACATGAAAATGTGTGGGATTCATGTTAGTGTGCTTAACCAATGAAACATTCTACAAATTACACTGACAGCTGATAGAACAGGAGGGGTGGTAGCAAGAACTGAAAGAAGGAGAAAGGGAATGCATGTACATTATACCTAAATCCAAAGTAAGATCACCAAGAAAGCATATTTGAAACATGTTTGAAGTCCATCAGCTGTACAAAAGCATTGTTATGCCATATTTATTTGGAATACTGGTTTATTTTCTAGGTTTGCCCTAATGGCACCAAATTGGTGGACTGATTTCTGCAAAGATAGCAGAGTTCTGAGATCATCTGGTAGTAAAGTCTCCTATTAGGGTAGTAATGTATGCATGTTAGGGTGCATGCAAAAGGGTTCAGAATCTTCACAGTCTGCACAGAAATGCATGTGTTTCAACTGAAAGGCAAGGGGAAATGCCAGAGGAAACAAAACATTTTAGAAAGGTATTTACAGTGAAAAGAGAAGCTGAGCTATACAGAAACAGGCACACCTAAATCTGTAGGACAAAAGTAATGGAGGAGTCCAACAGAATGATTAATTTGCCTAAATATAGGTTATTTCATATTATCTGAGTTACTCTAATGTACCTGAAATCTAAATGTTGAGCTGAGAGCCAGAATGCATGAGAATCCCATACCTTTCTGATGCAATAGCTGGAGATTAGGAGGAGTACCCTATATATCTAGGATGGCTCTAGATTATTCTAGCAAGTCAGGTGAATCACACCCTGGCTCTGCTTTCATTTCTCTACCTGAGTCATGTCTACTCTACCTATTACCATGGCAACTTATCAAGGACTATTCCTTTCTCTGAGCACAGACCATAAAGGGCTAATATCAAATACAGACAAAGTCTAAGCTGCTGACATCTACATCATACTATTAATATTCAAAACCTACAGTGACACTGTATTCAAGATAGATGCCTTCCTACTATGTGTGCATCCCACATGCACACAACCCTTTTCTATCCTTAGGTATTGTAGCTGTAAATCTGTTAGCCTTAAATTAGGTATCCTTAAGTCTATCACCAAGGCAGGACAAGTTATTTCATGTTACAGGTGTTGAAAAACCTATATAGAACTAACCTCTTGTGCTGGTGAGTGACTTTTCAGACAGGAAAAAAAAAAAGGGGGGGGAAATCTTTACAAGCTCAGAGCAATGCTGCAAAACGGTATTTAGAAAACAAATTAAATACTCTTTTCCCAAGCAGTATTGTGAAGCATCTTTAAGTGGATAAATACTACTTTTAGTGCTAGAAATAAAATAATTCTTTAAATGTAATACGTCTTCTCTTATAAAGGGTAATTTGGCCTTGTATCTCCCCGTATTTTATGTCTTTGTACTTGGTTCAACACCAGATCTCATTTGTGCTTCGTTGCATTTAGAAGACAACTGACTACACAGTGTTTCCTGGTGCCAAGAGTTTTAATTAAAACTGAATTGGAATAAAGTCTCTTTTTGGTAAGCAGGATCAGTTTATTTTCTGGACAACCCTTGAAAAACCCCTGATACAGTCAAACTTATGAAGTCACTCACTGTACAAACAAGCATATCTATGGAAGACCTACACCAAAACTAACTAGTTCTGAAGAGATGACTTGATCCATGGACATTTAATGACTGAACATCATGACAAGACTGGACCAAGAGCGGGCAGTGAAAATGCTGTGATTCCTTAAAGATAAAACACTGAGACATGTCAGGCCCTTCCTTTGTGGCATTCAGTGTCAAGCCCAGATGCATTTGTTCTCAGATCTCCTTCTTCAAAAATAAAAGGGCAGGGAGTTAACCTGGTAAACACAGCTTCATTTGAGAGAACTGAATTTCTTTGCAGGATTACTTTACAGTAGTAGCATGCTCTCAACTTTGCTTTACCCATATTTCTGAATACTATACAGTTTAACACATTCATTTTATTATTCTACTAAATTCTGGATGATATATTGACAAACCTGTTTTCAGTTACCATACCTTGTACTTCTTCTGTTTGCTGACAGTATATTCTATTTTTGTAGTTGGTTATGAATTGCCTTAAGTCATCTGAACTGCATGATCCAAAGATGTTCATATTTCTTTCCTTCCCTGATGGCAAAGAACTACTTTCCTTTCACAGCCTTTTTTAAAAAATTATAATTAGTCTAGAGTCTTGCCTCTACGCTCGTTCATCATTCTCTCCTATTAGTCTTACCACTATGTAGGGCTTGAGAGAATTGGCTAGTAAAATCACCAGTAACTCAAGTTTGAAATAAGGCTATCAAAACAGATAGGCTTACGTGCCAGCTCCTTGGACAAAGTGTAATTGTAAAGAACAGGGCAAAGTAGTAATGAGAGGAAAAGCTTCCACCTTTGGGACTCCTGCTGTGCTTCTGCCACATTTCCATACTTCTACAGGCAATTTTCTCTAGCTCAACAAGTAGAAGGCAAAACCAATTACAAGAAATTTCAGTTAATCATTTAATTAATGCTATTGTTGTCCTCTCTTTGTTATTTTGCTAAATATTCATATTACAATATTTTGAAGTAAACATTGTTGACCAGCTTTAGGAATGGTATTCTCCAGTTTAGTGTTCCTGCTAAAACCTCACTTCTGCTCCCGCTCTTCCCTCCCCTCTCCCCACTTGTGGGTGGCAGGAGAATTGGAGGCATAAAAGGCAGAGATCACAGATGGACATAAGAACAATTTACTGGTGAGAATAAAATAAACAGTAACAGCAATGATATTAAAAACAGGATTGTACAAAAAAGAGAGTGATTCGCACGCAAAAATTCTCACTGAAGAGCCCAAGACACAACTGTGCCCAGTGTCATGCCCAACCACTTCCACTGGCTCGGGACTGATGCCATGCTCATGCAACCAGAAGGAGCTTCCCTTTTTCCCTGGAAAAGAGTCCCTTTTCCCCATCCCCAGCAAAGACATGTGATGGTATGGAATAACCTCTGGGCCACAGTCTTGCCCAATTTCAACTACTGCAAAAATCAACCCTTTCCTGGCTAGGACCAGGACATTTGTGTTTACAGTCCTAAGCTGTATATGCATATATACATAATGCATAAGCATATATACATATGCATAAGCATATATGAAACGGATGGCTTTTAAGAGCTTCCTCTACAAAGAAGATGTTACTTTTTTTTTTTTTCTTTTCCCTTAAAAGTTATTTTGTTGCCATGATCTGCAGCTTTTAATGCCGTGAAAGTACATGGCAATAGGAAGGGAGAGGTTAGAAACTTTTTCTCTCTCATCTGGTAGTTAAGAAAATACAAGAAGCTGCTTTTTTGTGAATTAAGGGTGAATTTAAGCAACAGAAGCTCTATTAATGAATGTGATGAAAATTATAGAACCACGGCTGTTTTCCAACAAGCTGTTTCTGAGTTAAGGTATGGTGTTGCAGTTTTAGGAGTCAACTTTCATATCACAGAACAACCTCAGATCTTCTAAACTTCAGCAATTAAATCTAATAGGAATTCCTACTTTTAGTTGTGTGATTAGGAGCAAATAAGAATCTGAACCATTCTTGAAGGCTGAAGGAACACCCACAGTTGCAAAAAATTAATGTGCCAGCTTATCCAGCATGGTCAGAGCCTAAATCTTCAGAGAGCCACAAAAGATTCAGGAAATGGATTTTATTCTTTACATTTTAAGATATCTATAACCGTATTCAGAAAAAGGGACTGGAGTTACTAAAAATATGCAGAATTTAAATGGTTAAATCTAAGCTAGATTTTTCTTAGAAATAGTAAAGAGAATTATCATTTCTGAGGTATGAATACTTTGACCAAATGCAGACAAACTAAAATAAATGTACCTTGAAACTAATTCTCTTAATTGACTACAGAGATCCTAAGCAGAGTGGCCAAGGTGAGGAGAATACCACAATGCACTGAAAACAAAACGCTTCATCTCCACAGGATCATAAGAAATGTTAGAATTAGGTACTTAGGCTCGCATACTAAGAGAAGGATAAATCTCACAGTTATGCTGATCAGGACAACTGCCAGGAACAATCATTTGCAAACAAGTAATGTTTGAACACCTGCCCTTTTGAGGGATGCAAAAACCTCATTCTAACAACCTTTATTAGACTTGGGTTATACTTCCCTTTAGTTTTTTCCAAGTTTTTCCAAACTCTAACAAACATTTCTATATTCACAATAGCTCATCCTCAGCAGATTAATTCAGAGATTTTCCATACACACAATTAGAAATCTTTAATGGAATGGAAATACAGTCTTGAGGAGGTTCAGAACTCATGTTTCTTGCTCAGTGGTGACTGCCCCAGATATTTATCTGATATGCAGAAATTAGGCAGAAGTAAGAAGTTGCTCCACCACCAGCTTTGTTTTGAGAAACTGGAGAACTGTGATGTCTTAGTATGCAAGTCTTGTTTGTCCAGAAGACCCACTGCTGGAATTTATCAAGTTTAGGTATCTTCTTTAACAAAAAGGATGCATAACAGTAGACTTCAGAAGGAAGCTAAATATGTAGTTGAACCTCTGTATGCATGGAAACCACAGGTTAGTTCACATGGGTCATACCTGTATTAGACAACTAAATGAGGCCCTGACACTGGGTCCAACAAGCATAGGAATACTAGATAATATCCTTACTCTCCTGAAAGAGGATGCCTGACTCCAGCCTTACTTCCATGAAAGAGAAGAGGTTACTTCCCAGCCTCTCTTAACTGCCAAACAAGCCTGTGAGTTGTATGGGAGAGTGATATTTTAATATAATTGAGGTACCATTTATTTTAAACAATCATAATTAAATATTACTAAGTAATTCAAACAAATATTGTGCTCAGATACTATTAGGAAATCTTCATTGTAAAATACCCATAGGAAATCTTCATTGTAAAATGAAGAAACATGGGCTTTTCTGTAATTCAGTTGTTCCTAAAAGCAGTTTTATGAGCTGTTCTTTTGCATTTAAATGTGGACTGTTTGAATCACTTTCCTGGACACTAAAGTGTTTCTTCTATAATGTGAAAAAAATCTTCAGGTTTCACCAGTAAACCTAGATTTCTAAAACCATTTGACTCAGCCCCAAAGGGGATATTAAGGCACACTTATCAGACAGAATGAGACTGAAGAATAGCCAAGAAGGACTTGTTAAAACATGTTTATGAGCTTAAGATATACTGAAAGTCAATTGGTCTTAGATTGCTAAGTCATTCAATTTGGCAATAGAACAGATAAAAGTGGATTTTATCCCCACGCCTCTTTGAGGAAGAGAATGTAGAAAAAGGAAGGAGAAATCAGTGGGTGTAGATGAAAATGAATGAACCTATGAGATTAAAAGGTTTAGTATTGTGCTAGAGTCTATGTGTGAAGTGTAGAGAGCTTTAATTAGCAAGTCACCTGCAGCAGCCCATAAAGCACAGTTTTATAGGAGTATGAGATGGCTGGGCTAGTATTTATTATTATCTATTCTGTGTATCTCTCTTATTTACTTAGATGGCAAGCTCTTTGGAACTGACATTGTCTTTAGGCAAAACTATGGGAACATGAACAAGGTTTTCATACATGAGCTTTCTAGGACAATGAAATGGCATTGGTATGATTAATATTAAAGACAGAAGACTTTTTGTTTAGAGCAATCTGAATACATGTTTTTATTTTAGATCTCCCATCCATAATTTCCTGGGAGGCTTTTAGACACACGAAAAAAATTTTAGTTCCCAGTTGAGTGTCAGTTAAATTTACTGTCATTTACACCCAAAAAATGGATTATCATGGCTGGTGTTGCTTCAAAGCCTCCTTATGCCAGGAGAGATATCTAAGTTATTTTTTACCATGCAGAATTCTCAATATCCATCTGGGAAGGATTTCCAGGAATCTGAGATATCATCCCTCAAAAACTGAAGAATTTGTGATAAGCTAGGTACTTGAAAAATACATAAATGGTACTGGAGGTATTTTCAGACCTGAAGTACAAAGAAATAACAATAACCTCAAATAGTTTTGTTTCTACTTTCAGCCTTAGGCTGAGTATTTTTAGGAACTTTGTACAAACATTGCACTGAATTTTATCTGAAAACTGTGTGAAGATAAATATAAGGGGATTTCTTTTATTATTCATATGAAATACAGTATATAAAGTCAATCCTTATCAGAATTATGTAAAACCTTGGAGAAAGTATGACACTACCATCTTTCTTCCCTTATCTTCAGTGCTGTAAACATTTTTCAGAAATAATATTACACATCTGACATGGGGAATAGAAACATATCCAAGTGAAACTCATGCAAATCTACGCCATGAGGCTCTCATAGGAGTTTTAATGACCTCCACTTATAAAAATGGACTACTTAACACAGAAGAAATTACTGCTAGTCTGAATGAAAAGAAGCCTTTGACAAGCACAGTCGTTCACAGATTTACCAAATTACTAATAAAAATCACCGTTGTATCTGCTTTCTTCTGTGAATTACTGATGTTGCTGGAGACAACAAATTAGCAGGTTATGAGGAAAGAAAGTCAAGCTCTGAAAAATAAATGAGATTAATCCTAATATCTTGCTGGACTCCAGTCTTGTCTATTTTTCTTGCGTAACAAAGAACTGTTGGAATCAACAGAATTGACATCAAGTGTTTTCTTGAGTATTTTCTCCTTACCTTTTTTTCTTCAAATATCCTTTATCAATAAGGTCTGAGCCATGGGTCAAGTAACTTCATTGGAGATAAGAAGAAAATAAAATAGGGAAGAACGGAAAGGGGAGCATGCCTTCCTGAGAAATGTACTTCTTTAATATTTTATTTCAAACTGTGTTTGGACATACAGTGGCCTATTAAGAGGCATGGGCAGCAAATGAAGGGTGAGGGAGAGAATGCAAAAGAGAGGAGTGCTGAGTCAAAAAAGAAGGTAAGAAAGAAAGGAAAGAAGCGAGGAAAGGAAAGGAAAGGAAAGGAAAGGAAAGGAAAGGAAAGGAAAGGAAAGGAAAGGAAAGGAAAGGAAAGGAAACACAAAGAAAGGAAGACATAGAAGAAAAAAGCAAAGAAAAAAGAAAACAGAAGAAAAATTAGAGAGAGAGAAGGAGAGAGAGAAAGGAGAAAAAGAACAGGCAGACTTAGCACAAAATGATAGTGCAACTATAATGGCCCCAAGCAAACAAGATTTTTTTATCAAGTTGAAAAAAATTGCAGTTAAACATGGAAAATTCAAATTAAATATTTAATGAAAAGAATATTACTTTGCTGACTGAAACAAACTAGACAGCACAGCTAAAAATCAAAGCCCTGTTGCCTACTTATGCTTTGTCATTGCCTTAAGACTACCCACAGAGAGTACCAATGAACTGAGGTTTCCCAGGTTTTACCTTAACTGTAAATTTTCATACTGTGGTAACTGAAGGCCAGCCAGTAGAGTTCTTTTGATGTTGCTTTCTAGGTGAATGTTTCTAAAGCCAAAGAATTTTAATGGAAAGTATAATTCTATTTCTGCAGTAGAAAACAAAATGTTTTAGATAGCACAGCAGCTTCTTAAACAGGGCCAAAACACATGGAAAGCAGACAGCAGTCAACCCTATGATCCACATACACCTGTCAAAACTGCTGAAGTGCTGAAGTAGGAGAGAAGATGAGAAAGATGAGAAGATAACCCGGAGAACACAGCAGAGTATGGAAAATCAGCAGGCTACCAACAAGGCTTTTTTTNNNCAAAAATTTTTTTTTTTTTTTTTTTTTTTTTTTTTTGGTATCTCTCTTACAAGTACTAACAGTAACTTCAGGGAGAAAAATAATAAACTGAATCTAAAGATTTATTAGGTTCCACTCAGCTGGATATTTAACCTGAGGCAACTTGTTGGTCGTGTGTTTTTGAGCGAGGCTATGACTTGACATAAGAGTTGAGATTGTCCCATAACATCCCTTTTCTGATACATTTTTTTTTCTTTTAACAACTGTCTTGACATATGAAATGAACAGCTTTTATTTCAGGCAGCATTAATTCCTGCCATATCCTATACCAGTGAGACTGAAGACACTGCTCTGTGTTCAGAGAGCATCTAGCATAACTAAGACCAGTCTCATCAGAGACTAGGAATTTTTCTGTTCATACAATAAATGTAGAAGTAACAAGTTGACACGCTGAAAGAGATTAACTCCTTAAGTACTTGGATACATACAAATCTTCTGGAAATAATCACAAGAAAATTGGTTTTAAAAGAAAATAATTGTATATCCAGAAACTGTGTATCCAGAATCTTTGTGATTAATTGAATGTGAGAGACCTTCCTCTTCATTCTTTTTGTCATTCCTTTTTCTTTATTTTAATTAACTTAAATTTAAAGGGGTTTTAAACTATGCTGTTGTATCTGTTCTCTGTATCCTACTCTTGGCCTTTGAGGTACAGCTTTATACTTTTTACTCCCAAAAAATGAGTTGCTATGGTCTGTCTACTTGTTGCTTTTAATGAGAAGTATTAAATGGAAAGGCATTTGAAAGGAAATTGAAAGTATTTTAATTTTGAAATGGTTACCAAAAATAAATGTTCAATAACTACAGTTTAAAGCAATTAGGAGAAGAAGTATACCTACATAATTTATTTTGATGCACTTATTTATTTCGATTAAAACTATGTATTTCCTAAATATTTGTTTCTTAAAAAAACAACAAAAGCTCTCCCTTAAAAGAAATGCTGAATAAGCAGTTATAAAAAACATGGGATTGTTGGTTGTATCCATTTCAGTAAGAAAAACTGTGTCAGTGCATTAGATCAAACAGTGGCCTTCAGATCTTTTTATTCTTTAACTCTAATCATCCTCCTGGCTATGCTGACTCTCCCAGTCACTGTTCAGGCAAAGAAATGGAACAGCTCATGTCAATAGTGGGTTTCTTTGTGGACTTGGATAAGATCTCTGTTTTGCCTTGTGGATCTAATTAGCATAAGCAATGCCCTGTCATTCAGTCCCTGCTCTACTTACGAAGAGGCAATGAATGTTCCTGCGCTGCCAAAAGCAGATACTGTCCCCTACTCTCCTGTCATCTTCACTACACAAATGTTAGTTCATCCAGTCACCACTTACCAAATCATCTAGCTCCCTTTGGAGCAGGGTTGGGATGGGATCTGAGAGACTTCCAAGAACATCTTCCTGAAAGCTTTGAATTGCTCCCCACCAAAGAGTCATCTGTCACTATGCTGGGAGGTTCATACCCTCAAATAATCTCATCTTTCATGTGCCATGATAGGGTATGCATAACTTGCATCAGTTTCATGACATAAAAACACATTCTGCAAGCTGAAGTATCACAACTATGCCTCCTACTCACCTCTGCACACACACATAAAAAAGAAATTTTTATCTGAGGTTCAGAGAAGCCAAGGACCTAGTGCTTCATAGAAAGGGTACATCAGTCTGATCAGGAAAAGGTGAGGTGTGAGCAGAGTGGATGAATCCCTGAGCACCATTTAGTAAAGGAGTAGGAAATCGCTCCCTGAGACTAATGGATTTAATATTGTTGTTGTAGGAAATGTCCCCTCTTGGGCTTCCTGCTGTCACAATGGGCAAGGATTCCTGGCAACAGGTGGACTTATGCCCCCTTTTTTCTGAGAATAAATCTTAGTTTATCAAATCAATCTAAAAATCATGTGTCAGATGAAAATCAGTCTAATTCACCACTAGTCCAAATTCAAACCATGATCCTACCATGAATTGCTAGGTGATAAGCATCAAGAATAAACAAGTTCATGAAACTGATATTAAGGGTTTTTTTTTTTTTTCAGTAAGCAGGGTTAGATCAGTATTGGATATTTTTAAAATACTGTCAAGAAGATTATGACCCATTATCAAAGTTTGAGAATTGGACTTCTCACAGCTTTCCTAATATAGAGCAGAATGTGATATGGTAGGATGTAATCCATCACCAGCTGCTTTATTGAGACAAGTAGTTTCCTAAACAGAAGAACTGAGGAACCCTGGCCTTTAATGAGTTTGTGTCTTGATTTCCTTTTAAATTTTTAACTTCTACTACAGCTATAGGGCCTAAACCTGATCTTTGTTAGTCTTATCAGACTTCTTCACTGGAGAAACTTTGATCAAAAAGTGGAATTTTTGATGCTTATTAATTCACAATCTTTGATTAACTAGTTTCCCATAGATTAGGACAGTTACAGTGTCTCTCTCCTTGGGCATTGTTTTAAGGGAAGATGAAATCTTGTATTGCTTCAGTCAGGAACAGCCTAATTAGACACTCTTCTGAATTCAGTTGTTTGTGAAAAAGTTGCCTTTTTTTCTCCTAAAATCTGTTCAAAACAGGCCAAGAGACTCATAAGGTTTCAGAACAAAATGGATACTATCCTCTTGTCCTGTCATTTCATTACTCCCCATTCCTTCATGCAAAAAGATTAATTCCACAAGGTTCAGTTAGGAAATACAGGAAAAAAAAATTCTTTTCATTCTTCTTTATCTCATGAATCCAAGAAAGAGTGCTTAAGATTTTCAAGAAAAAAGAAGTATGGATAGCACTTATAGACTGTGTTAGACACTTCAGAAAACTGTAAATGTCTTAACCATGATATCCAAGATAATATTAAGGTACCCAAGGTAATACAAAAACATTTATCCAGCCTTTTGTAAGACCCCAAAATGTGTTTGCATGTATGTATGTGTATACATATGTATATTCAAAATTTATGTATCTTAAGGGATATTACAAGCATGCTTGGATGCTTAGACATGAACATGAGAATCCAGAGACTTGAAAGCTCTCAATGCAGGTCTCCCGGTCACAATGGGACTTGGAGATGAAAACATAACCTTGGGAAAAATCAGATATTGTGGTGGATGGAAGCCTGTGGAGGATTAAAGCAACCTCTGCTTCAGCAAAATGGATTAGCAAAGACCCACTGCCAACACATTTGGATCTGTATCCTACCTAAACTTCATCTATAGGCCAGTCACAGTTCTTTACATCCATGTGTTTCCTTCTAAAAACTGTTCTAGAACAGAAGTTAAAACAATGAAAGAACAAACTCTGAATTATATTTTAAACTGGCAAAAAAATTAATTAATCTCATCACTCATTGGAATCCATGCTGCAACCAGTTCCACTGGTGAGCAGTCTTCTTCAAGGCTGTGAAATTCTGTGCACCTCTGTCATACATATCAACAGGACTTACTTGCCTTGTGTCCATTGTCCCAAATCATTGCAGACAACAATGCTTTGTACTCCTACATTCACATTTCTTGCTCAGTGCGTACCACCTATGTTAGTTCTGCCTTTCAGAGACTTTATGAGTCTCCAGAAAAACATTTTTGTGGACATCAAGGGCTGCTGTCCCTCAATATTTTTGCTTTTCTTTTCCTGCCTTTTTTACACATCCCTTTTCACCCTCTTCATTGGTGAATTGTCTATATTTTATCTGTCTGTATTACATTTGTGATTTCTTCTCTGCCTAGCTTTGTATCCTTCATTGTCTGTTCTCAGCACTATCAGACATTTTAAATTCTTAGAATGTGCTTTGCATAATTTTCTTTGCATAGGAGCTTTCTATACTTGTCTCTACTTTGGGAGATATCCATCTGTTCAATTCTCCCGAGAAACAGGTCAGAACAAAGGAAAAGGTTTTACTCAAACTGATGGGGAACTGAGTACCTGTGACCTTCGCTTAGGTTGTTTTCTTTTTTAATTGACACATCATTCAGAGGTATTTGGTTCTGCCCACAAAAATAAAGAGAAATATCAGCAAATTGAGAGGAAGGATGCCTTTGCTTTCAGGCCATAATAATGCACTTCAAGTGTGTTAAATAAATTTGTCCAATCTAGTGCTTAGTCCCTTGGACAATTCCTTCAAGCTCCTTTAACAGATGTAGGTTCTTTTTGCCCGTTTTGGAAAAGTGAGATTAAAAGAACTGAGACAAGTGAAGAGCAAGAAGAGAGGGACAAAAACAATACAATTCATACAGTGCTAAACTACTTGGAAACAAAAAATCAGTTTTAGCACTACTGATAAGAATACATGTGGAAAAAATAATAAAAATCATTAATACACACAAAAAAAGTTTTATCTAGACACTTTGATAAAGTTCATATTAAGAATTATGGCACCTCTTTTGCCCTCGTGTCTGTTCGTATGACTCTTCCTATATCTTCTTGGGTGCACTGTACTAAAGACATTACTAAAGACATTATCAAACTGTATCACACATTATCTCTGTGAAGTGCTGCTGCAGACCTAGAGAGGCAGAGAGGTAAGACACAGCACAGAACACTGTTTTTCTCGTCCTTCAAGTTCCTGATAGCCACACATTTCTTCCCTCTCTTTCTTGAATGATCACCATGTTACTTGATTTCTTTAAGACTGGGAACCAGGCTTAGGGTAATGAGGTTGCCATAAACTTGGAAAAACTAATGACAGAGGCAGGCAGTCCTATTATAGTGCTGGGTGTTAAGACTGAGACCTGAACATACTGCAATAAGTATTCATATTCAGATAAGAAACTGTTTACAAGTTAAGAACAAATGTGACTGTGCATTTCATAGATGCATTTAATTTGTGTCTACATTTTCTACATTCAGTATAAATGTCCCTTTTCTGAGTTCAAATCCCTTTTCTGAGTTCTGCATTCTCACAGTTATCCCACTGGCAGCATGGGTGAGAGCTAGGCTGCAAAAAGGCTGATCTTGTCTGTATGAGTTGCTGTCACACTAGTGATCACATCCTGTAATCTTATTATCTTCACCATGTCAGCAGTGATTCCATACTGAGACAAAGCTCAGAACTGTTACACTGGTTCTCTTCTAAGTACAAGACCTCCCTTGCCTACAGAAATAGCAGGAAGGAGGGATTATGGTTCACAACATTCAATTTTTGCTTACAGAAAAAGGATCAAAATTATGCTGATTAATGTAACAAACCTCAATATTCTTACATTTTCAGTCAATGAAAAATTAAATTCATGTGAAATTAAATAAATACAATCAAAATGAGGACTATCTTTTTAGCGTTAAAAACAAACATAGAATCATATTCAAACATCAATACTCTGAGTCTGCTACCTCTAGGATTGTTCTTATTAGCGAAAAAGGCTTCATAGTGGCAAGTGGCAGGCAACATGAGAATGAACATTGCCACATGTTGCCTTCTAAGAAAATTCAAAAGACAAATTAGGCACCCTGTATGGGAACGAACAAAACAGAAACAAGAATTTATTCTATAAATACATACGTCAGAAAAGAAAGGCCAAGAAGAGTGTAGCCCTCTAATAAACAAGAAGGAAGAAATGGTGATATATATGGAGAATGCTAGGGTACTCATCAAGTTCTTTGCCTCAGTCTACACTGGTAGTCATGTTTCCCACATCTCTCAATTTCCTGAAACTCCAGGTGATCACTGGGAGAGAAAATTCCCACTCACTGTCAGCAAAGAGCAGTTTTGAGACAAACTGATTAAATTGAATGAGTACAGTTCTGTGGGGCCTGATGACACACATCCCAGGGTCCTGAAGGAGCTGGCTGATGTAGTTGCCAAGCCACACACTATCATATTTGAAAATTGATAGTGGTCAGGAAAAGCCATGAATTTGAAAAATTTAATTGTTCACTCTCTTTTTTTAAAAAGGGGAGAAAGGAAGATCCGGGGAACTACAAACCGGAGAGCCTCACCTCTGTGCCTGGGAAGATCATGGAGCAGATCCCTATGGAAGCAAGGCTAAGGCACATATATGCAAGACAAGAAGATGATCCAAGAAAGCCAGTGTGGCTTTGCTAAGGGAAAATTGTGCCTGACCAAGCAGGTGGCCTTTTACGATGGAGTGACTAGGGGAGATCAACTCATGTCATCCATGTAAACTTCTTTAGGGCCTTCAACACAGTCACAAAGAGGGGTATCAAGTGGATAAGAAATTGGATGGATGGATCCATTCAGGCAGTTGTGGTCAATGCCTCTATGTCCAGGTGGAGGCACATGATGAGTGGTGTTCCTCAGGCTCTGTCTTCAGACTGGTGCTGTTCAGTGCCTTCGTCCATGACAGACAGTGGGAATTAGTGCACCCTCAGCAGGTTTGCAGATGGCACCAAGCTGAGCAGTGCAGTTGACACAACAGAAAGAAGGGATGACATCCAGGGAGAACTGGATAAGAAGGTCACCCATGGGAACCTCATGAGGTTCAACAAGTACATGTGGGTCAAGGCAAGCCCAGACAGGAGTACAGACTGAGAAGTCATCAATTGCAGTCCTGCAGGGAAGGACTTAAGTGTTTTCATGGATGAAAAGCTGGACATGAGTCAACAGTGTGCATTTTCAGCCCAGAGAACATGAGACCATGGCTAGCAGGGTGATGGAGGTGAATGTGCCGCTCTGCTCTGAGACTGTAGACACTCGTGAGACCCCACCTGGAGTACTCTTTCCAGATCTAGCATCCCCAGAACAAGAAAGATGTGGATCTATTAAACTGGGTTTAATAGAGGATAGCCACAGATTATCAGAGGATGTCTCCTGTGAAGACACCCTGAGAGAAGTGGGGTTGTGCAGCCTGGAGAAGGCTCATGGGAGACCTAAGTGAGACCTTCTGGTACTTAGAATGAGTTTTTGGAAAAGAGGAAGGGCATCTTTTTACAAGAGCACGAAGTTATATAACAAGGTAAAAGAGTTTTAAACTAAGATGAGAGATTTAGATGTTAGGAAGAAATTATTTACTTTGAGGGTGATGAGTCAGTGGAACAGGTTGTCCAGAGAACTTGGGGATGGCCCATCCCTGGAAGTGTTTAGAGACAGGCTGGCTGGAGCTATGCGCAACCTAGTCCAGGGGAAGGTGTCCCTGCCCATGACAGGAGGGTTGGGATAGGTGATCTTTAAGATCCCCTCCTACTCAAACCATTTTATGAATCTATGAAAACCATGACCTGTAAGCACAGAAAAATTGCTGGATTGCTGGTTTTAAACAACATGAGAAGTGTATATTCAAATCACATCCATTTTCTGCAGTGTCAGTAACCTATAAAAGGTCTGGAGAACACCCCTCTCTACTCATAATTTGCATTTTGGAATACTTGCTTTGGTCGTGGTATGTAAAACCAGGTAGACAGATGCAAGAAAAAGACAAAAATACAAATGAAAGAGGCAGTCACAGTAACTCTTCTTTTCTACATAACAGATTCTTAAAAAATGTGAGACTGGTTGTGTACCCTTTTTGGCTTGGTAGAGCACACACTGGTATCTTTTGCCTTTCCACAAGTTCACAGATTGCTTGGGGTGAGGAAATTAATTTTATGCTCTGATTATTGAAGCTGTTCTACAAAGAGGGAGTAACAGACTTCAGCCTATTATTAGTGCACTAAGCTGGGAGGAGAGTTATGGGTTCTAATCCTTGCTCCCTGAGCTGGGTCTGTATTTTAACCTATGTGTATTTAATGCAGAAGGTACAATTGCAGCCAGTGCTGGGATTTGTAGCATTCACACTGAGAGTATGAAATCTCTTAAAAAACCATCCTTAATTATAAGAAGGCTTTTGAATTACAGGGAGACTCCAACAAGGATTAAATTCTATTCTCCTTACTCTGCCATTTAACTGGGTGAAGACTAACAAAGAAAGACTATAAAACCTATAAGCATCCACTAAATTCTGAAGCAGAATAAAAACAATGTATTTCAAAGAGGTTCATCATTTTCAATACTAGATGTTTAATGCTTCGCCCACTTCCTTTGGGCTTTTGTCCTGGTAGATCTGTCATTGAATATAATTAGACATTAGAAAGAGCTGTCTACCACTCCTAGGTCAAATCTTGAAACTTTATTGTCAGACCAATACAATACATTTATTTTTAAGAAATGGGCTGGAAAATTTCAGCTCCTAGTTCTGTCTCTCTCTCTCTCTCTCTCTCTCTCTCTCTCTCTCACAGAATTAGAATTAGAGTTAGAATTAGAATTAGAATCCTAGCTCTGTGGGTCTCATTCTTCTCCCTCAGAACTAGAATTTGTCTAAGAAATGTTGACATAATCATGAATAATTCCCACTGGAAGAACTACTGACACTCATTATGGTTTTCTATTCTGAGACTACTTTCTTTTTCTTTTTAATGTTAAAAAACTACTTTTTTTTTGTCCTGAGAAAGGCTAATCTGAATGGTGTATTCAAGAAAGGGTGACCAGTAAGTGCTCATAGAAGCCCTATTTCTCAGGAATTACCATTACCTGAGTGATTTCGATGTTATATAAGCATGCAGCACGACACTGAATCTTATTTGTGATTGGATATTACTAACTGTTATGAAACTTCTTTCTCAATTTTTTGTTGAAATAATATTCCAGATGCTGCAGTTTCATCAGTTTAGCGGTAACAAATTTTGACAGATTTGTGATCACAAAGAACTCAGATTTCCTTTTTGTTAAAGGGACTCTAAGGCACGAGGGGCTCAGAAATCAACCTGTGCAAAATAATGATAGGGAGTAGCAGAAACAGTAGCTCATGCTACGACATATAAGGAACTCCCTGTAGCCAGAGCAACACAACTGCTTTTTGTTCGTGCAGCTTTTCCTACTTTTCCCATTAGCAGTGTATTCATTACAAATCAGTGTTAATTTTGATACGTATTTGTTTTTCTCCTCAATGTGCACAGGAAAAACTATTAGCAGTTTGGGTAACAGCCAAAGGACAGACAAATACGAGGAATAATCAAATAATTCTAATTTCAATGAATACAGGATGCTTCTACGGTACAGAAAAGCTGGAGATAAATTTCCAGAAAGATTCAGAATCACAGAATCATAGCATGGCCCGTTGGCCACACATCTTTATGATGCAACCTGGGATACAGTTGGCTTTCAGGGTTGCAAATGCACATTGCAATCTCATGTTGATCTTCTCTTTAGCCAACACTCACAAGTTCTTTTCAGGGCTACTCCCTATCCATTTCCCACCCTGCCTATATTTGTAATTGGGATTTCCCTGACCCCGATGCAGGGTTCCGTACTTGGACTCCTTGAATTTTATGGCCCATCTCTCAAGCCTGTATTGACCCCACAACAGAGCTTGGTGTCATCAAGAAGTAGTGATAGGCTCAAAGGTAGATGTCTGTGATTTAGATATCTGAAATCAAGTAAGAGCAGTCTTAGATTAATATTAGTGCTAAGAATGAGTAACAGTTTCTGATCTCAATCTACTTGTCACCACGGCTGAGTTTAGCCCAGAATCAGGACTGAAAAAGCAGAAAACATTACCAGCAACAGAATCTTCAAAGACCGGCCATAAAGCGGGAGATGTCACTTTGCTATCTGGGAGATGTAAGAAAGGACACCAGGTTATACCCATCAGTGCTGACCTACCAATAGGTACCTTATACTGCTGAGTGTGTCACTTCAAACTGCTGCTTCTATTAGAACTAAACTGCTAACACACAAAACAGCAAATCAAAACCAATGGATGAAAGGTTTTGTTTTTTTTTCCTAAAACATCTCTGATGCTTCTTCCTTTATTTTGCATGTGCTTTCTTCAGGTAAAACCATGGATCAGCAATCCTCTCCCCTGTCTCTTAAAATCTATTGATTTAAAAACTCAGTATGGGAAGGATAATATCATAAGGGACTTCTTTGTCAAAATTGTTAACTTCTCTAAAAATAACAAGATAATAAAAAATACTTCAGGAGGCTGTACTGGCATCATGAAACTAACTATTATATGCTTACCCACTTTGAGTGCATAGTTACTTAAGAAAAAGAGAACAGAGCAACATTCCTCTGACATATAGTATCAGAAGAGCAAACAGATGTGCCATGATAGCACAAACCATGAAGTTATACTAGCTCAACTGTTCTTTCTTAACTGCAAGTGGGACAGCCCAAATCAGTTACCATCATGTCATTCAAACCTCAATTATTCACATTTCCACTCTAAAAATGTCACGTGCTTTAGCTTCTTGTAGGAAATAAGAGTTTTTCATAATACAACAAAGAGAATTTTTGATTCATCATATGCCATAAGTAGTTAGAAACACCTTTTTAAGCTTAATAGAAATAATAACAATGAAAAAATTACAGTTTTCAGAAGTGCAAGTGGTACTGTGTACTGTTAGGCACTTGCAGAGGCATAGATTCAGTGTCTGCTCAGTATCAAAGATAATAAAACCATGTATATATAAAATTTACATGTCACAAATCCCAGGCAGTAGCTGACCATGAGCTTCCTGATTCTGGTTTCTGGGTTCTATTTTCTGAAGAAGTTCTGTTTAATGAGTCAGTCACTGACTTTTCTTCCAGATCTGGAATGGCATGACTATCCTGCTATACTCAAAATCCTAAGAGAAAGTCTTCAAAGGATGGAAATGTTCTAATCTTCTCTGTGGAATACAAATGTTAAAGTAACTTCAAATCAACTCACAACTGAAGGCAATGTAGCACTGAATAAAGGAGAGAAACAGTACACCACCTGATCACTGAGCCGTCAGCTAACAAGAATAACAGGAGACTATGGTTTATCCCTGTCACAAGCCTCTGCAAAAGAGAAAAGGATCTGACACATACCTATTAGTTTTTTACAGCAAACCAGAGGAGAATTGGAAGTAAGGACCCTAATCCAAGTGCCAAATATAATCTTACATTACACTGTAACTCAAATTCCCAGTCTACATCTATTGTACAAGACTGTCTGCTGGAAAAACAGCCTGAGTAGCAGAGGGAAAAGGCAGTGACAGGCTACTTAGACAATGTTACTTAGCATAATATCTCTGTTTGTCTAGCACTACTTAATGTCCACAAAAGAGTGATTTTAAACTTTACCTATCTGCTTCTGTTAATTTAATTTGAACAACAAAATTCAGGATAATATTTAATGTATTTAGAAAAATATACTCCAACTGACACTTATAAAGAAAATGGAGTGTGAAGCACATATCCTTGTATCTCTTTTCTTCACCTGAGAACAAGAACACTGACAAAGAGGTAGTTTCTCCACAAAGCCAGGCAATTTTCAGACCCAGTATTTCAATGAGCACTTCTTTTTTTGTCATGTTGGACAAGCTTGCTTGACCATGTTGAGAATTCTTCTCTGTTATTGTGTATTTTTCACAACACTTCAAAGGAATTCATTACTTTCCTCTTTTTTTTCCTCACTTAGAGATGACTCTGGACATCTAATTACAATATGTCACACTATGTCAACGATCCTTTGACTCCTAATTTAGAGTAGAATAAAAGATGATGGTATATTACAAAGGCCCTGTAGGTAACACAATCAAGACCTCCTTTAAGAATTTTCTATTTCAGCAGATTGTACTTCTCTGTCCTGAGCTAATGGAACAAAAAAGGGTTTGAGGGGGAAGGTTGAAGTTTTCTGTTGGGGTTTGTTGTTGGGTTTTTTTTCTTTTTTTTTTTTTTTTTATTGTATTATAAATGGCAAAGTCCAATCCACAAATGGATAAGATTTAAGCTAGGTGGAGTTCTAGAAATGAGATATAATTCTTGTTTTTGATGAGTCATAATTTTCAAGGGAATAGGGTGTAGCTGAAATGGACTAGCTCTTGAACTTATCCCATAGGCCATTTAATTTATGGCTTTCATCCCTTTTACAAACCTGAGGAAAAGTGATCTGACCTCTAAAAAGCACATTTTCAGAACATCCCATAAGAGAGCAGGAAGGAATGCAGATTAAGAATGCAGTTCCAGCACCTTGCTCTTTAAAATGCTTTTAAAGCCTGTCCTATTCATTCATCTTTTAACAAAGATGAATGCACATGACAGGTTTTATCCTAGCTGGCCTAGTAAGGAAAAATAATGTAAAATCAATGCCAAAGTGATCAGGGATGAGACCAGGGTCAAAGTTTTGATCAGCTCACGATTAATTAGTCTGTCTTAAATATTACAAACAAATTCTTTAAAAAAACTGTTAGAAAAAAAGAAATATGCCCCTGAATCAGCTAAGGCATCTCACTGCTACCATTTACTAAATTTTACTCACCAATGAAATGACAACTGGAGAGAAAAAAGCTAAACATAAACTTAGTGGAGGACATGACCACTGTAGAATTAAAACAGAATTAGTTCTTGAATACATAACAGTACCTAGAGTTCAGATACCCATGAGAAAGACAATGAGGTTGGAGGGAGGGGAGAGGAACAAACAATCTAATGGATATGTAGAGTGTTAAGTGCCAAGCTTTAAAGTTCTGTGAGTGTCCTACACTTGCTACAAATTATTAGTGGAAATAGCACAAAGATCCTCAGCAAGTTCTTCAGGCTTTAAATGTCCCTTTGATTTAAATTGTTTTTCAGCATCTTACAGTAGCTGGGCAACCATGTCCAGTGGATATTTCATGTCCATTTGAGAAAATATCTAAGTAAAATTTTCAGAGAAAATGTGTATTTTCCATTAACTTTGTCATTGATGGTTCATGCACAAGGATTCCTTCTTCCTGCCTTGTATGAGAAAGCCAGTACACAAGACACAGCTGGATTTTTATGTAGTCTGTAAACTCAACAGAATTCATAGGGTCTCTGTAAACATGAAAATGTCTTCACATTTTTAAAATATTCCATGCACTTGTGAATAATTTGTCACCTCCTCCAGTGAAGGAATCAATCCCCAACAGAGAACATCTGGTCTTCAGATCCCACATTCTGAAGCTAATGAAGACACTGAAATGCTTAAAGACAAGGGAGTTACCAAACTGAAGATCTCCCTTTGCATCAGCAGTTCCGCTGCCCTCCAGCACTCAGAACAGTGTGTTAGCATATACAAATATTTATATACTTGTGTAAGTGCTGATATATAGCCTCTGACTGACCTTTTTCTCCTTTGCCACTCTATTCTCTCCTCCTGAGTTCTTGAATTTCATGAATCATAGAAAAACAGAATTGTTTAGGTTGGAAAACACTTCTAACATCATCAAGTCCACCCTTAAAACTAGCACTGTCAAGTCTATCACAAAGCCATGTTCCCTAAATCTTTATGTCTTTTAAACAAATACCTCCAGTGACAGCAACTCCACCACCTCCCTGGGTGGCCTGTTCCAGGGCTTGACCCTTCTGGGTAACAAATTTTTCCTAATAAATTCTAAATCTCCCTTGGAGCAACTTGTGGCCACTTCCTCTTGTCCTATGGCTTGTTACCTGGGAGAAGAGACCAGCTCCCCACCTTTGTGGGTTTTTTTTCCTTTTTAGGACACCTTACATGCATTCCTCTCTCACTAATAATCATAGAAGTCCCACTGCAACCAGCAATCTGTCCAAGACAATTGGAAAAGCTAGGCCACATATTTTGAAAAATTATAGACAGTAGAACATCTCTTGATACTGGGAGACTATAGTTTATCAATTTTTTTTTTGTTAACCCTGTCACAGTTCTAGACTGGGATCCTGCTATGACTCTCCCAAGTAAATCCTGAACATGGATTGACATTTAATATGTTCTGAGAACTGTTCCCAGCAGACAGGCTGCATTCATTCTCCCTTCTGTTAGCTAAGACTGGTGGTTTCATTTCTTACCAGCTGATCCCAGTGCCCAGGAAAGTTCATGGTTATGTTTAACTTGTGTTGATATGGTGAGTACATCCTGCAGCTGATGCACATGCAGTGCTTGTTACTGTTACATTAATTTTAAGTGGTAGGACAATTAACTGATTTTTCCAAATATGGATTTTAAAGGGTGCCATTTCAAAACTGTGTTAATTATTAGCAGAGTCAAAAAGAAAACAGATTCAGTTGCCCACGGTACCCACCACCCGCAAGCCTTATTTTTATATATTATATCAACAGGAGAACAATGAATAACCATATTCCTTGCACCATCTACCTGAATAAGGCTTGTATAAATTCTGACACTGAAGGTCATTGTCAAGTATCAAAAATTCTCACACTTTTTAGATTTGCCAGTACAGATACCTAAGGAATATTAAACACCCAAACCCTTCAACTGTAATTACCTTTATTAAATAAAATCCTTATCAGCTGTATCATTATTGCAAAAGAAATTACAAACATCAAGACATATTCATAACAGTACTTGCTTTCTGCAAAAGAGTATTAATCAAGAAGTTTTAACTTTGTCAACTGCACAAATGAAAAGGCATTTTCCATTACTTATTAAACAAAACTCAGTGGAGTAAAAAATACCTTACATTTCAAATCAAGGAACATACATTTTAAAGGTTATTTACACAATAAAACTAACATCTGCCTGACTTTTTCATGTCAACATGGTTTGTCTTAAAGCATAAATTGGTATGCTTATGAAAGTTCATTTTTAGGTAATGGTTATAGTGATGTTGGAATCTATGAAATCAAAGTATTTTTACAAGGAAAATGTGAGCACATATTGTAGGAACAATGACCAATATTTCATTGAAATTATGTACAGTACACTTAAGGATTCAATTAGTTTTTATAAAAGCAGGAATCAACAGGGAAAAATACACTCATGTGAGAAGATTTCAGCCTTACAGGTGAAACAAAAAAAAATTAAGCCAAATATCTGAGCTGATCTTCACTTGACATGATTTCTGCCAGATTAAAGAACTTCAAAAACGTAACATCAAATTTTTGACCCTTGCTTTTAGAGCATTTTCAAAGGCAAATTATAACAATGAATGTTTTTAAATCAGAATATTAAGTAAGACTTCTAAATCAAACTACAGTTCAGAAAGTTTTATGCCAGACTGTTGTCTTACCTGTTATGAGTACATATTTTACTTGCATGATATGCGTGTAATATAGGAAAAGGCAAGGTATAAAATTACTTTCTCAATGTCTCCAAATACTTAACAAAATACCTTGACATTACTAGATGATGATATAGCAAAATCTGTATTCCATCCCGCATCTGGAGTACAGGAGTGTAAAATAGGTCTCACTACTATGTATATCATACTTCTTCTTGGTATTTTGTAATTCTACCCCATGTTTTGAACATGCATTTCCTTCTTGAAAATAGTTTGTGCATTTGCTATTTAAACATAGATGCAGGACAAAGAATACAATAGCTTAGAAATTTGGAGTTCCACCAATCATAAATGATTATTCACTAGTAAGGAAAAAAATCC
Source organism: Dicaeum eximium (assembly GCA_013396995.1). NCBI lineage: Eukaryota > Metazoa > Chordata > Aves > Passeriformes > Dicaeidae > Dicaeum > Dicaeum eximium. The sequence goes on from VWZP01007282.1 coordinate 320,850, forward strand.
CATTGCTCTTCTTATAATCTTCTGAAACTTCAAAATAGGTATAGATCTTCAGCAAAGCAAAAGGGAAACCCCTTTTGTAAAACATTACTACTCACAATTATTTTCTATAGCTTTAACACTGACATGTGTAAAGCTGCCTGGAGACAGGTTCAGTGATGGAGCCCTGGCTAATCTTCTGTGATGCCTCTGGTTCCGTGGCCAGTTTGGAAACGAGTAAATGTCCTCCAAAATTTCAGTCAAAAATGGTGCTGGTATTTATCCCACTACCACAGGACAGAAGAAGATACAATTTGCCCACAATTTGTTACCTAATAAGTAATCTCTTGTCTATACAGAGAAGGCATTGGTAGCTGCAAAATCAGTGTGGTAAAAAAAAATTGGAAATTTGTTTTAATAGTGTAATACAGGTTGTTCCTAAAAATATGCATTGCCAAAGGTGCTAACCTCAAGTATCTTCCAAGCCTCAGAAATGGGCAACTTTTGTGCCTCAGGCATTGGCCCCAAATCAATTGACAGCAGAGCATGAGTGGTTTTGAGTAAGCACAGCATTGCTAAACCCAGGAAGAAAAGGTAAGGAAAATAAATCCATTCATTCTGGAAAGGCTCGCACTAAGCGGTACCAAAAAAAGGTGATTTAATGTGTCTCATATGGCTAAACTTTTAAAGTTTCTCATGATGGCAAAGAACAGTAGACAAAATCCTTACATTATCTGGAGAAGTGGACAAAATGTCATGACAAGTGTGTCTATGGTACCTTCTCACTGGGACAAAATAAGCACTCACTTAAAATTGAAACCATGGGATCTGTGACTTCTCCTAAGACTCTGCTAACCTTGATTTCATAAGTCATGGCAAAAATAATCATTATACTTCCAGTTTTAGTAGCTGCTCTGGCTTGTTTTACGAAGGTTAATAATGCTTTCCACGTGGCACTGGCTTTCTGATAGCACAGATTTAACACAAATTACCATCCAAGAAATTAAGCTACTTTAGGACTTTACTTAGAGGTAGTGTCTCCAAACCATGGAAGAATTCCAGTCTCCAAATACCCCATATTTGATGCTAACCTACTTCCTTCATCTCCTGAGCCATCATTAGAAGAATGAGATTGAGTATAATGTCCTGTGCCATCCTGCTTAGCTGGTGAGAAGTGAAATGTAGACAGTCTTTTATTTTGGCCCTAGATATTGCTGTCAGGTTGGGGCAGATAGAACTTGATGGTCTTCAAGGTCCCTTTCAACCCGAGCCATTTTATGATTCTATGAATGAAGAAGTAACAAGTGCAATTATTCATGGCAACTCATTGTAAAATTAATTCCACTTCACCTCTGTCCATTCTGTTCTCTCTTCCTGATTTTTTCTTCATATGTTCTTCCATTTTCTTCTACCTGTTTTCCATTCAGACTCAGTTTTATCAATAGCATTAACCCATACTATGTTTAATGTTTCTTTTTTCCCCATAGGATTATGAGTATTTATTGTGATTCCCAGTAAGGCAGAAAAGAATCCATAATTTTGTCTCTGCTAGGTAAGCTTTCTTCCCAAAGCTTCATGTGCTGGAAAATTAAGTAGCTGTTTTCAGGAAAGTAGTGTTGAGCATTCAGATTTCATACTTTTTTCATGTTAAGGAGGCAAGAGAGTAGAAAAATGTTACATGTATATCTTTATCTGTATCTATATATATTTACACAATCACTTGTTCAAGGGATTGATCTACATTCATAATAAAACAGTGAGTGTTTGGCCACAATATGCCATGCTGATTTAAAGTCACAGATCTAAGACACAGCAGACTGGGAAAAGCAGTCAGAAATAAGAACTTCCTTTTCAAAAATGGAATTTCCATTCAGTAAAAATTGTTGAGATTCTGAAATAAAGTCACAGTCAAATTGAGGACAAAACATGGAGATTTTTAGGAGTTAATGGGTCAAATAAATTTATTTTTTAAAACTTTCATTTCAACTCTATCCTTAATTCTCTTTGGGTAAACTGAAGTCTCTGCATTATGAAAAAATATAAGCTGACATCATTCCTTTCCCAACAATTGACCTTTGAAGTGACTCCTTTTGTCCACAAGCTCTGCTGGAATTTTGCAGCAATATTGCACTGTTTTATTACCAGCCCATAGCTGCTCACTTTTTTGCTACTCTTCTGTTTCAGAAAATTCAATGCAAAAAACACTCATTGGCACTAGAGGTTGCTAACCAAAAAACACTCATTGGCAGGCACTAGAGGTTGCTAACTCAGAAGAAGTGTTTATTTTTTGAGGTCTTTTCTCCAGTCATGATTCATAATATTCTCAAGGTGGAATTTATTGATATATGACATATCCAGAAAAAAAAAAAAAAGAAATAAAAATAGAGTCAGTTTTAGAAAAATAATTATTTGTCTCTTTGCAAGAAAATTCTTAATTTAATTGAAATTAAGCACTTTCACACCTTAATGAAATTCTTTCAAAAATGAAAATGTGTTCACACAAATTGTTGGCTTTTTCATTCAAGTAATTCAAGAAATGCACACTGGATCAAGGCCTTTGTATTCTACCTTGGGCAAAGACATCTGCAGGTAAATGTAGAATCATAGAATGGCTTGTGTTGGGAGGAATTTTAAAGATCATCTATTTCAAACAGTCAGGGACACCCTCTACTAGACCAGGTTACTCAAAGCCAAATCCAAACTGGTCTTGAGCACAGGGATGGGGCATCCACAGCTTCTCTGGGCAACCTATTCCAGTGCCTCATCACCCTCATAGTAAATAATTTCTTCCTAATTTCTAATCTAAACCCAACCTCTTTAAGTTTAAAGCCATTCCCCTTTGTTTAGCACTGTGTGATCTTGTCAAAAGTCCTTACCCTGCTCTCCTGTAGCCTCTTTAGGTACTGGAAGGTGCTGCAAGGTCTCCCAGGAGCCTTCTCTTCTCCAGGCTGAACAACCTCAATTCTCTCAGCCTATCTTCATAAAAGAGATGCTCCAACCCTGTGATCATCAATAATAAAAATCCTGGACATCTTTGCTGGATGAAATTGAAAACTGAGAAGAGGATTTCTTGATTTCAAAGGTTAATCTCAAACATCATCATCTTGCACAGATAAAAAACTATTAAACACATGCAAGGAAAAATATAATAGTTCTGTAAAAAATGTTGGTTGTAAAATGAAATAGTTACTCCATTTCCCTAGTATAACAATAAAACTCCTGAGATCTGGAGGAAGGCCTCCTTATGCACCTAGGAGTCCATAAAAGTCAAGAAAAGTTGCTTATCAAAGGAGCTTGAAAATGAAAGCACAAAGAGATGTGTCAAGCTGTAGGTCCACAAGTTCAGCAGCTTCTATGCTGTAGGGCACACTGCACAACAACACTGGCTTGCAGCAAGGGATCATTCATGGCCTGAGGTCTCTAAAGAAGCCCCAAAGTTAAAGCTTCCAAAGGAAACGTGACTATTTTTGTGGTGAAAGGTAAAATATAAGAGTTATAGTAAATATTCCATATTTGGTCTGGACTGGACTGCCCAGTCCTAATAAAAATCCATATAAAGGAAAGACTGCTGGCTAGCTCACCAAACTCTGTCAATTAACCACCTGAAAGTGAGAATCAGCCATGACTTGGCTTACTTAGACATAGATGGAAATGAGCAAGCAGCACAGCTGAAGGCTTTTGTTAGACCTAGTGTACTAGTCACAGATTAATAATTTAATCTCCTTCTGGCTTTCTGTCTCCAAGGAACTGATGAGCTTTGACACTACTCCTTTACCAGAATTGCAAAACTCCAAACCCTAGGAGAAGTAAGAGTCAAGAGCTCCTTAAGTTCTCCCTCACTTGAACAGTTTCTTACCCATAATGTATTTTTCAGCAGGAAGATATAAAGTTACTGTCATCTAATGCTATTAAGTCATTTACACAATTAAAAAGCAATTATGAATGAGTATTGTTGGATTAGATGAAAATACCCTGTATCACTTGTCACGCATAATACACTGTAGCCTTGTTGCACACAGAGTTTTGAAAGGTGAAATAAAATGCAATCACTTATGTAATTAAATGTAGACAGGAACACAAAACGAGAGTGGAGCTGAATATGGTTTGTGATAGGCAGTTTGTATGTCAGCAGACAATGAATTTTACTTTAATTACCAATTTTTGGAAATTCTCAATTGCTTTTCATAGAAATTATTAGCACATCATATCCTACTAAATAGTATTTATTAATGTAATTTAAAAACCTACTGTATTAAATATAATTTAAACATCCCATGTAAAACTCAGCTATTAACTGACTACACACTGGGCACTAGGAAAAAAAGAGAAAATAAAGGTTTTTACATGAATTGCAGTGCTTTAAGATTAAGGTAGCTGTTCTTGAGTCTCCATGTACATAACCCTTTGAATTAAAAAAATTCTATCATGATTAGACTCCTTGCCTGCCTGAAAGAGCTAAAGAGCCAAGATTGACAGCTCAAGCTGGAGCTTCCAGAGGAAATGTCTAGAGCTACAGAGTAGGAGGAAAGAACAAAGTATTTGTAACCATGCATCAAGCCAGTACTTGAGGGGAGTAGAACAGAGAGGGACAATGGGGTAGAAAAAACAATTTGGAAAATCACCTACTTGGAAGTGGAAGTTGATGTATCAAAAGCTGCATGAAAAGGAATTTTTTAAAAAGCAGGTAGTCAAAATTCTGCCTTGGAGTTCATGATGTATCACATTGCTCTTTTGGCTTGCAGAGCTCTCCAGGCTTGCACCAGGTCACTCACACATTAGAGAGGCTGCTAATCTCAGAAACATGTCCCTTTTCAGCTCTGGAATGTCACCTACGTCCTTCCAGGTCGGCCCAAGGTCAGGTTTCTGGGATCCAGCTGGGACGTGGATGGATTGCAGAGGCCTGTCAAACAGCATAATGGTTTCCTGGTGTGATCTGCAGAGTGTTTCTACATGGCAGTGTGACCACTGTTCTAACAGAACTAATTTTAAACAACATTGCCCAAAGAAAATTCTGCAGGATGTGTAGCTCCAGCAAGGACAGTGCTGTGCCTAAAATTGGAAGTACAGTGAAGCAGACTGATGAGATCCATCAGTTCCATCAGCTCTTCCTTCTTCACTAAGCCCTGCAGGTATTAATAGTACCAGCCCCTGCTCTCTTGTCACCCAGACTACTTCAGGAAGCCAGCTGATAAGGCTGGTTTCTCCTATACTCAACGTCTACTGCACAAGGAGTCACAGACTCTCAGGGCAAAAATGATCTCATTCTCAAAAGATCTAGCATTAACACTTAAATTAAATAATGACTTATTCATTTATGTGAAATTTATTACATTGTATTTGAGATATAAGCACTAAATTTACTTAAGTAATGTTTTATTAATTTTAAAAAATTACTTGAAAGAGTAACAAATTCTACTTGCTACTTAAATAATTTAATTCCTTAACAGAGTAATTGTTTTACTTTACACTTCAAAAAGTCTAAGAAACTCAGTTGTTTCATGCTGTGAAATAGCTTTTAACTTTTTTTAAATACCACGCATTGTTCAGAAATGTTTAAATGTTATATGTTAAATCTTAAAGTAAGCTGTCATGAACTCCTCAAAGCAGAGAGTGATAACATATATATAAAAATACATATTTAACCTCATATTTTAATCATTGTTCAAGTATCAAATATTATTTTGCATAGTATCCTAATATTTAAATTAGAGTTTATTTTACTATAGATGGTAAAAACTAACATGGGAAATGTCAAGTTACCTTGGACAGATATCCTTACCCTGGAAAAACAGAAAGTGGAACTGTTAACTTTGTATTCAGTCCAACTCTTTATAAGTTGAACTCGATGATCTCAGAGGTCTTTTCCAAGCTAATTGGTTCTGTGATTCTGTGAAGTGAGAATTTGTGAGAGCATCAGCCCTAAGAAACCCAGGACTGAAGGCTGCCTATTCACAAGAATGAAGTAAAAAGCTGAAAACTTTATCTTCTTTCCATGGGAAAGTTGGGTGCCTTGAATGTCATTTGGAGAACATGCCAGCCCCAGCCCGCATTCAGCCACCCTCCCCATGCACACTGCTGAGCTCCCACTGCAAAGGCAGTGTCCTGGGAAACCTACAGTGAAAGGAAACAAGGATGATCAATGTCATCCTCTTTCTTCTTGGGACAAAATGAGGTAAATGGGTTTTTTCGTCTTGGAAGATGAATTAATTGAGAAGGATATAAATGTTAATGAGGGATACAATCATGGATGTCAAGGAGGATGTGAATACTGAAGGGGTGGGGAGAACTTCATGGAACTCTGTGAGAAGCACAGTTTGGGCTGTCCCATGCTGGGCACAGCTGGTTCCAGCTGTCTCCAACTGACCCATATCAGGATCCCACAGCCAAGGGCTGGAGCCTTGGGTTAAACATGAAATGGGGAAAACTGCTGCACAATGAGAGAGAAAAGTTAGAGAGTGAGTCCTATGAGTAACAGCCGAGGGAGCTGGGGTTGTTTAGCCCAGAGAGAAGAAGGCTCAGGGACCTGAAAGGAGGTTGTAGCATGGTGAGGGACAGTCTCTTGTCCCAGGCAACAAGACAAATAGACACAGCCTTAAGCAATGCCAAGGGAGGTTTAGGTTGGACATTAGGAGGAATTTTTTCACAGACAGCGTGATTAGACATTGGAATGGGCTACTTGGGGAGGTGGTGGAGTCCCTGGAGGTGAAAAGATTTAACATGGCATATGGTGTCATGGTCTAGTTGACAGGGTGGTGTTGGGTCGTAGGTTGGACTCAGTGACCTCAGAGGTTTTTTCCAACCTAACTGATCCTGTGATTCTTGGAAGTGAGAATATACAAGAACTTCAGCCCTGCAGACACCCAGGCTGGTGAAAAAGGAGAAGGTGTTCCAGACACCAGAGCAGAGATTCCTCTGCAGCCTTTGGCGCAGACCTTGGTGAAACAGATGTCTTTCTGCACCCATGGAGGTCCATGGGTGAGCAGAAATCCATTTGCAGCCCATGGAGGAGCCCACACCGCACCTATGAGCTCTTTCATCCTTTTTTCTCCCCTGCCTTATTGAAGAAGGGGAGTGAGAAGGCAACTAGGGAGGTGTCTGGCTGCTGGCCAAGGTCAAGCTACCAAACTCTCTTGAAGATTTTGAAAAATTCTGACAGGTAGAACTCATTTGCCTAAGAAGTAAATTGTGCACTGATAAAAGAAAAAAATACGCCACTGAAGAGCAGGTTAAATAAAGACAAATAATATGAAGTTTGCATTGTAAAGGTATTTTGAGGTGGCAATATCATGCATACTTTCCAGCCTGTTCTTTGAACTTGGAGGTGCAGCTCCCCCTGAATGCAAGGAAGGACCTTAGTAAGAAAGTACATATCATCTAAGGAGCTATGCCACAGAAGAATATGTGTTCTATAATTTCCAGGAAAAATAAATTAACCCAAATATTATATAAAATACAAAAAATAGGTGGATTCTGTCTTCCAGATGTTACAGCACCTGAGCAGAAGAAAACCTTTTCATTCTGCAATATGATAGGAAGTCAAAGGATTAATGCTAATACCATAACAACAGATATGCATGAAAAATGTGTGCATTATCACTCTGCCTATTCCCTTCAATAAACTCCTAAAACTGCAGTTAGGAAAGCACCAGCTTGAAAAGAATGAATGGCATATATGCTGTGTTTCTGGCTGATAGCACAATGTTCAGGTACTGAGACAATGACAAATTCTAGCACATGCTGCTGAGAAAGAATTATACATGTTGAAGCCAATTAGGGCTAGAGTTCCAGTATTGTCTAGCAACCTTCAGATCTTGCATATTACAATTTTAATTGTGGATGCCTTTTGCCAGGAGTTCAAAACCAAATGAATATGTGATATCACTTAACCCTCATCCCCTCAATAAATGTGACTCATCATGTTTCCAAAATCAAACACTGTGTTGAATTTTAAGTGAATTATATCAAACTAAGTTCCAATTGCCTTTTCTGTATACATTTTCTAGTTTAGTTTGGTGAAGTATATAAAATTTAAAGAGCTCTAGGAAAAAAAATTAAGGAGCACTGAAGAGAAGTGTGGTTTATGGTAAAGTCATTCCTATAAACACCTGTGAAACCATTGAGCTTAATTGGGCTGCATCTGCTCCTGATTTTGCAAGTTCTGACTGATTATCTGTCCTTATCTTGTATTGAGTTGTCTATACTTTTTTCCTTTCTGTATGTCTTTTGGGGTGCAGTTACCCAGGATGATACACCTGAGAAATGAGCAATCTAAAAATCTGCAAGCTGTGTGGGATTTGGTAGTTCTCAAAGACAGACATTCAAAAAGCAGACAGATTTACAGGCTTAGCTGGTATGGCTTCAAAAAGACTAACTCTGGCAATAGTGTGGCTTATACTGACCTCACAGAGACCAATAGATTGAGAAGAAATTACAGCTTCCAGGTGGAATGTTTCTTCTGCATAGTGTAAAAACAAGACTGTAGCTGCTTTCTTCAGAGGAATTCCAAGCACCATCACAAGAGACAGTACAAGGCCATATCATGTCCTGAAATGCACTTTATATCTGCTCATTTTATGCAACATGGGTTATACTGATTCATTGTGGCAAAAATCCTACTGACTTCCTGGATTAGACTCTTACTGCATCTTTATGAGTCAGAGCAGCAGTAAATCACTGTTATCTCAATGCATTTAGAAGCAGAGAAAAAGAGGAGAGAGAATATCACAAGGTGGAACATAAGCAAGACTATGGTGAGTATAAGACTTCAGTTCAACACCCCTATTCTGCTGCTGCAGAATGTTAAATTAAATGTAATTCAGTTTGAATGAAAAGCTATCTGAACTCATGGTTTTGCTTCTGCTCATCTCAGAACTGCCCCTTTCTGCCCTTCAGTCCCATTACAAATCCTTTGTTCCTAATAGAGAACAAACCCAATCTTTATTCCCATAATACACAAATATTTGGAGAAATAGCTCATGAAATGGTGCCAATTTTATTTAGAGAGAAAGATCAAGTTGTATCTACATTTTCTTTTATAGCCTAGTAAATGGAACACTGTAGTAGGTAGAAAATTCAGGTTCATCATCCTGCTCAGCATTAGGCAATCCAAACTGGGTGTATACAAAATGTCTATACAAAGGATCTATACAAAGTGTCCTGATCAACAGGAGAAGATGTTTTATCTCACATTCTTCTGGAAGCCATGTTAGAGACAGACACATCAGAAGTATGTTATTAATTTAAAGTCTAATAATTGATGGTCTCCCCAGACCAAGAACAGAAGAATCTGTGGAACTCAGGAAAAGTTTAAAATTATAAAATAAAAAAATAAAAAACAGAGGTTCATCTTTATAATGAAGTTTGTTAGAATCTCTGTCCACTGAAATTGAGCAGAGTTTGACCACTAATATTCGATGGAGCACTGAATGTTTTAAAAAATAATTTTGACTATAATATCTGTTTATTTGAGGAACAGTGATGGCAAGCCCTTAGGAAGATAGAAAAATGGAGACTTTATACAAGATTTTAAGAGGCACGGAGGAAATAAGTGGCAAAAAAAAAAAAAAATTGTTCTTTTAAAATGACAGCAGACCTGCAGCCTGGAGAGAGTTCAATTTTCTCCTGTCAGGAGTTTGAGATTTAAGTAAAAATTAGTGCTTAAATATAGAAGTATTTTTCTATTCATTTTTTGCAGTACACAAATGGCTTAAGTTGATCTGAAATACAGGAAAGCAAAAGCAGTGCATTCTTTCTCTGGAAACATTATTAAAAGTATTGCTGTCCTTCAGAAGATTTCTGATCTGTCAGCAAGAGCTATCCATCTGCTTAAATAAACTCCGCAGATGACTCTTTTTTATTTTTGAGAAAAATTTAATCTAAATTTGATCTTTAAAAACTCTAGGCAGCTGTATGTGATCCATAGCTGTCAAGAGGAGCAACAAAGCTTTGAGAACAAATTTCCAGAGCAGGCAGGTAGAAACCTGCAGTGAATCTGAGGAAGAAAAGGGGTTCTTTCACTTCATAATAACCTTTTTGTTTTAATAATTTAAAAATACTATTAAGAGCATTGTGTAGTTTGTTAGTTCTAAGTTTATTAATATGATTAAAACCTGGGGGAAAACCCTTCATATTATGGTCAAGAAGACAGTGGACTGAAATGATTTTTAAGAAATTCAAGCATGTAAAATACCCATGGTGTGATGGGGATTTTTTTACTCTGGAAGTTATTCACCCATCTCTTCCAAACAATTCAGATGTCTTCATTATATCCTCCAGACTCCTCTCTACTTTTATATTTTCTTCACCAAATTGAATCAAATTCTCTTTCATTTTTTTTCTTCTTGCTACAAACCTCAAAATGTAGCCTGCTGGAGTTCAGAACATTCACTCGAAAAACTATGTGTTTAAAACTGCATGGACCCTATAATGACTAGATATAGGTAATGCAATATCTCCTGTTTCCATCTATGGACAATGACATAAAAATGTTTATCCCTCTTTTGTTCATTGTATGCTTTACATTAACATATTTGTCATAACAACAGATTTTTCACCATACAGAGAAAAGAAATCACACCTTCCGACAGCGGGAAATGTGATCTGTTCTCAAATTTTAAAATTTTACATTTTACCACTAAGAATATAAAAATATTCAATTTAAGAAAATATTCATATTTAGGAGGGATACATTTTTAAAAGTCAAGAAAATTACCTTTTTCTTGAGTCATGCACAAGGAAGACGCTGCAAACACTAATTAGTCTTTAATGCAGCTCAATTTGCTGTCTTAATGCCTCAGGGACAAAAGGCTGTTACATGTTGCTATTATTTATGTAATACCAGAGATAGAAACAAGTTTCCATTTCAGGCTCCCCTTGTGCTAGAAATTGCAGGCTATATAATAGTTAAGAAAAAAAATCCCACCCCATATAATCTTATATTATAAAATTAGATCTCGATAAATTACATAGTTCAAGCAATGGAAAGGACAGTACTCAGAGGATAGCTGTGTTTTAGAGCATTTTTTCTGAAAACTGATGTTCATGTAAACATTGAACCAGCTAATATCTCCAGCCAGACCAGTGGTTAGGTTAGTTAGTCAAAGGTCCTATGGCTTTCTTTTGTTCAAACATTTTCAGTATTCCAGCAAGCAGAATCTTAAGCAAACATAAGTAGCATGCTGACTAATTGCAACCTGTCATAACAAATGACTGGATCTACTCGAATTCAACAGCTCATGTAAAGGAAGTACTCCCAGCTGAGTTGTGCAGATAGAAGAAAAGTCAGTTTTATTTATTTAGTATTCTCTTATTCAGTTGTGTCCCTTCTTGCAGCCTAGGTTATCATCATACAAGTCATATCTTCTGGGGATATATTTTTAGAGCTGCTAGTAAAAGAATAACCCTTCTGCTTGAAAAGTTTCCAACAAATAAGGAATCCTGACAAATTTGACAATCTGCAGGAGACAAAGCTGTGTGGTGGAAAACAATACCAAAATGAAAGAAAAATACAAATAGCAAATGTGAGAAAAGATTGTACAATTTTCCTACAACTCTACACAGAAAAGCTTTTGATGAAACAAGAATTTCATTCTTTACGACAAAAATACTAATTCTACGGTATTATGAACCTAAATAAATGGCATTTAACTAGCAAATAGACTGTTAAATAAAAATAATTAAGAAAAAGAGTAGTATTTGAGATTTGAATGTGCCTTTGTCTGAATCAATATTATATATGCTACCTTCTAAAATTATTTTAGCTAAATGAGAATGTAAAATCTACTAGGACTGTTTGGAGATTTTCCAAGAGGAGTGGAGTGAAATGTGCTGCCGCCCTCCCAGTTAATAGGTTTTTCTTAAGGCTTTTCCTAAGTACACCTTTCCCTGACTAGCTTTTTCAAAATAAGCCTGAACTACCTTCAAAACATCTGGAAACCAGTCTTGCTCATTCTCCCAAATTTATATGTTAAAGGGAGTTAAACATTCTCTGAACAAGGTGTGCTTCATTGCGTTGTATTTTGGAACATCAACCAAGCCATCAAAAGGAGACACAAGATTATATCCTGCCCAGCCTACCCATTGGAATTATAATCCTGAAGCACCAATATCCATTCATATTGTCCCCTGTACCCATCTGAGCAATTAAATATGTACATTCAATTTTTCTATTTTAACTTCTTTCTTTTTTAACTTTTCCTCTGGAAGGTATTAATCCATCTCTCCCAAAATAGGATTCCGGAGAAAGAGGAGGAAGAGAACACATTATCTCCATCAGGTTTTCTCTGTTCCTTTTTTTTCCTTTTTGAAGGAAAAGCAATTTATGTCTCCCTTCTCTTTTCCAAAGTTGCATCTCAAAAGCTAAAGAAGAAAGGAAAATCTTGACTACTCTTCCCATCAAGGTGTGGAAGCAACCACGAAGTACTGTACTTACCTAAAAATAGTGACTCCTGACAATAAACTGCTCTTTGCAACCTTAGAATGACTTCTATATGGAGAATTTCCTCTAGCAGTACAAGAAATGGTCTTCAAAATGTCACCATAAAAACTTTCTGTCAAGTGAGGAATCAGATTTTAGAAGTCTGAGGTACAACGTTACACAGACAATATAGCTAATCTTTCATTAACTAAACTAACTTCTCAGGCCTTTCTTTGGAGATTTTTGAGCAGGACTTCCTCAGATGTTTCCCACAATCATCATCTCCTCCTTTTATCAGCCTTGTTAACTGCCAGTACCCCCTCACTTTCTTGTCACTTCAAAAGCTTTGCCACATCTTTTGGGGTCTCCACCTTTGGCTCTCCAGCACTGAGTAACCAGCACATAAAAATGTTGTCTTTTCCTATCCCTAAGCTCCTACCACATATCATAGGAAGTGTGCTGTTTGCCCAGCTATCAGCATCTTTATCTCTGCTAGGTCTATAGGCAAGCACTTCTGCTCATATTTTCAGTTCTGCCCAGAAATCTTGCTGTATCCTGTATCTTAGCAGGGATTTCACTCCAGGCCTCACTGGGCTCCTTGGGCAAACAGTTTCTTCAGTGCAGTGAAGGTTTTTCACTGCAGAAAGGGTAAATTAACAGAACTGGTGGTGAGAAAAGAAATTATAACCTCAGTAAAATGACCTGAGTTTTAGTGCGAACCTGTATGGGGCTTTAGAAAAGAAAGGAATTTGATTATCATATCTTAATAGAAAAACTGATTAGTTTAATAATAAATAATAGTTGCAGCAAGGTATTCTGAGAAAAAGAATAAATTAGAGCAGAAGATAATGGTCATCATAAAAGGAAGCATTTGAAGAGGAATTTTATTTTCAAGATGTAAAAAAAATTGTGATAAAACATATAATTTGCATATATTTACGTCTGTTTGGTAGCATTTTTTACTAACTCATGAATAATCAGATTATTAATGAAAAAAAACCTGTCAGTTTGACACAAAACTTTAAAACATTGCTGCATGTCATCTATAAGATTATTATTGCCTCCTTTCCTGTACATCATCTATGCCATTGTAGTATTTTACTGTGTCACAATTTTGCCACATTTATCCTCAGAAATTATTTTCTGAATACTGAATAGAGGCTCAACAATTCAATTAAAAGTGTAAAGTGGAAAATCTTTTGTGAACCCAACAAGTGTGGAAACTAAGGCAGGCAAAATTATGTGCAGTTTTACTCAAATTTTTCTAACAATTTACACAAATCTATTGTGACAAAAAGATGGTTTAATATATCTTGCAAATACTTTTTGTCATTCTACTTTTGTAGGATTGTGTTAAATCACTTTGGAGTAGAAGAGAGTTGAACCTGACAGTTCCTGTGTATTGGGTAAGTTCCCTCTTTGCTGTGTCACCACAGGAAAAGTGCACTAGGTAGGGAAAAACCCAGGAATCCATACTGTTGTTTCTCCTTTCTGAATCGGGACCATTTTTGTCTTAACTTCCACAAAAGAGGGACCCAAAATAAATCTATAAGTTCAGAAGGGACATTTTGCATGGTTTGAAATAATTTTCTTGAGATAAGCCCTGAAGTAGATTCCTCTTCCTATGATACCTGAATGACAGGAAATTCCTTCTTCAATTCTGCTGAAATATTTATCCTTCTTTTCGGCACAATACACAATAAAGTTTGACTGTTTTGATTTTAAACTCCTCAGGATTGGAATTATATCTTCTTGTACACTAGTAAATCCATTGCACAATGGAGTGGAAATATTCATGGGGTTCCTGGGGAACTACTGTTCTAAAAACAATATTAGGGAAATTTCATAATATTTTTCAAGACATGAAAATCTACCTCATGTAGATTACAGGCTTGCTGTATTCCCATTCTGAATTGTGGCTGGGACCACTATCTTAAAACTACAACAGTAGCAGTAGTAATAACAAAAGAATTTCAAGCTTATATTTATCTAAAAAATATCATAAGCACAAAAGAAATATTCATACAAAATATGCATATGAAATATAGTAGATATTTTGAGACAGAGAAATAGAATAGAGGACTGGAGCTCAGTTGTTTTTACTGCTAATGATTTTAAATAGGGATAGATTAAGAGACATCTTATATAAAATTGAAGAAAAATACTAATAGATACAGTCCACCAAATATCTCCACCACAGGTAAATATAATTAATAGTGTCAAATATTATTTATAGACACATTACTTTCATCTGATCTGGCACTCTAGCTAATAGCAACTAAAAATAATTATAGGCTGAGATTTTGCAGAGAGACAGTGACCTCATTAATTGCTATAGATTGTGATAGAGATGCTGGTAGCTCCCTGCAGTGAGTCATTATGGAAGTGCATCAAATAGCAAACAATGACAGCTAGCTCATAGTGAGTGAAGTCTGACAGATGGTCAATAAATTCTAAACTGACACATTCTTGTAACCAAAAGGTAGGTTTGAAGTCTTTTGAGGTTCTAACAGTGCTTCTCCTGAGCACCAAATCTGGGTCATAAAAGTTAATATCCAGTTCAAGCCCTTCAAATATAAAGGAAAGGAGAAAAACCCAAATCCTCCAGCGAGTAATCAAACTGCAGTAGGCTCAAGTTTCTAAACACAGTGACAGTTCCTCGTTCACTGCTGCTAGGAATGCTGCATCACTCCTAGTCTGCCACTGCACCATGCTGTGCACCACCACAATGCATTTTATGCTAATGTGATGAGATGTCACGCAGTTTGATATGATGTGGAACAACACAGTGGTGAAAACTTATGGACCAACATAATTACTTTCAGATAAGAATTATTAACTCAGCTGGCAGAACTCAGATCTAAATGTGCATGATCTGAGGATAAATAAATAGATTAGATAGATTTACTAAGAACAATTTGCAAGAATGGATATTCTGCTGTGTCTGACTCTGCAAACAGCTCTATCTAAAGTGCTTCTCCCTATACAATAGTACTCACATGTATTCATCTCCCTTTTGCCCTTTTCAACACTGCCATCTTTTATTAATATTTACTTGTTTTCTGAGTTTTGCCCTTTATAATTAATTAAAACAAACATTTTTGGGGGTGTTGGTTATTTTTTAAATAGCTGAATTGGCTAACACTTTTTAACTGAAATAACTCTCTTTGGTAGTAGCATTATTGAAGGAGTAATCACAAAACTGGTAATTAAAAATAGATGACTAGATCCTCAGTAGGAATAAAGCACTTTTCAGCTTTATAGCAGAGCCTTCCTTTTTGCAGCACTGTCCCTGGAGTCCTCATGACCCCTTTATTGAGGGACTTACACTGGACCAGGGACATATACCAAAAGAAAACTTGCAAATCACGTTTGCAAATAACAACATGTTGACAGTTGATTTTGCTTGTAGTTGCTGGGCTTGTTCTCGGAAGGACTGGAGAGGGTAAGACAGGCACAAATCTCAAAGTGAGTATATGAAAAGAGGTACTCTGCTTTCAGAAACTGAGAAAAGGGAAAGGGAAAGGGAAAGGGAAAGGGAAAGGGAAAGGGAAAGGGAAAGGGAAAGGGAAAGGGCAAG
>VWZP01007282.1:336911-351748 GCA_013396995.1 Dicaeum eximium
AAGGGAAAGGGAAAGGGAAAGGGAAAGGATCCTATCTAAGAAAAGGAGGACAAAGTAAACAATGAGCAGCAGTAGTAGAAGACACAAGTCATGGATTGAAGTGATTCCAACACAAGATTTCAAGAGGGCCCAATACCCTGGAAGGCCCTAAGGACCAACGATGCAACTGGTAGTTCTGCCAATGGCCTGATGCATCTGGTAGTTCTGCCAATGGCCTGAACACAACTAAGCACGGGCAGAACAGGTGATTTTTTGGTTATATTTAACTTGAAATACTGAACGGCACAGTGAGATGTTCTCTAAAAGCCTAAAGAAGAGACCTGGCACTAACACATTTGATAAGAGATGAAGGCCACTGTACACATTTATCCTACTAAGAACAAAGAGTAACTGGTGACAGCATGGCACTAAGTAAAGAGCAGAATATTCAATCCATGCCCTTCCTCGGCTGATATTCAAAAGTCATTTACTGCTTATAAGAGGAAGAAAAGACACAGCAGCTTCCTAAGTAGTATGGTTTTTCAGTTCAGCTACAGAATAAAGCAGGTGAAGAAAACCCACATCTAGTTCAGCTTTCATGTTAGAAATATTCTTGCTGAGTATTTGAATATGACAAAAGAGAATGAATTATTATACAGCCACTGATAAATCTGTTTATGAATCTCGTAATATGTTTTCTAAATATGGTATCCATAAAAAAGGATATCCTATCCTGGGCTAAGGGAAGACGCTGAAATATTTCAAATACCCTAAAGTATCCTATGTCTTTATATTACCTTTATCTGTTATTCCCTATGCTCAAAGAACAATCTACGATAACCAACCTCAATAACAAGAATCAAAACTGTAGGGTTCTGTTTTCAGGCACATTAGCTCAGAAAGCTTGTTGCATTCCAACAAGGACCAAAAAAATTGTTATCTGATATAGGTAGTCATCCATGCAACTGAGGGAGAAAATTACAAATAACTTGTATTGAACTGTTTAGGAACAATTGATAAGCAGCAATTTGTCCAAGACAATTATTCATCCACAAGCATTAACTAATCAGTGAAAACTATGACTCAAACTAGGCTAATCCAAAATCAGATAAAAGAATAAATTCACTGAAACCATATTTGTAAGTAGTGAACCAAAACCAGAACCAGGTGTCCTGACAACCACTTATCACCTATTGTCACTACACATTGCTGGTATCTGTAGCTATTGCTACAAAAGAGAGGAACTTTTCAAATGTGTCTGAATTTGAAAACTGCTTCCTTCCTTTGCATTGTATATTTTTCTTTCTTTTTCCATTTGTTGTACTTGGGAAAAGGAAAGAAGAACTATTTGATTTTAAAGGAAGCAATATTTCAAAGCTGGAGTAGATCAATGAACAGAGAAAAAAAATTATGTTGCTTATCTTTTTTTTGCTCATTAATGTTAGGCTTTTAGGCAGCTTCTTAAAAGAGTTATTAAAAAAAACACAGCAAAACTAATACAAAACTTGTCATTTCTCCCTTCTTATTGCCTGTTCTAAGCTCAGTAATACTTTCATGGGCTGTATTGCAAAGCAACTATAAATGATAGAGTGCTTAAGGATTTCTTCAAGCAGATTGTTATGAAAATGAGTTGACCTCATCCCCTTTTGTCAATAAAATAGGATATTACCAAAAGGCAGCTTTTGCAATTACATGTGAATTGTTTTTCAAGCTTCACAGAAAGGTCGATTCAAACAGTGACAAACATCACCTTGGTAGGCACCACTGCCTACCTCCAATTTGGGAAATCTTTTATTAGCTCACATTCATGCTGAGGGTCAGCTTTTCAGTGTTCTTTTCTGAGAGACTGAGGCATGAAAGCTCTTGAAATCTCCATTTACTTAATGAAAATAATATTACTGAATGAATGATAATCAAGTGATGTTTTCATTATGCCAAGTAATTTTCTGCCAGTATTTCAATTCCCCTTAGCACCATGTATCTATGAGGGTTGTAACCTAAAGGCTCTTTACAGCAACCATCTCTCACTCCTGCAAAGGACGTCTTGACCACGACAGGGTTAGCCATTTGAACATACCAAAGTAGCTGTCTAGAGCTCTCTTTGCTGCTCCACTCCAAAAAAGAAATTTCTTTGTCATTTTCTTTATTGCTACTTATTTCTGCTAAATGTATGTCTTTTATACAGTCATGTTAGTTGATAGAGAGCAGCAATACAGAAGTAGGGTCTTGTAAAGTGAGACCCACTGTCAGGGAGAGGCAGGAGTGGGGCTGTGCTCTGCAGAGGATGGAGGGCTGGGAGCCGGGAGCTGCAGCAAGGATGGCAGGGCAGAGACCCGGCTGGAAAAGGACACAGCCCCTGATTGAGGTGAGCAGGGCAAGTCCCATGACACAAAGCCAGTTTAGCCAGCATCTAGGAGCCAGGCAAGTCCATGGTGATGAGATGAATTCAGAGTGAGGGCAGGAATTTTAAGTCATCAGGACAGAGCTAGGAGCAGTGATATGCGTGGCAGACACAAAAACTCGCGCAAAGACCGAGGTTTAGCTCCCCTCCCGAGCAAAGAGAAGCCAGGATTCAGCTCTCTTCCCAACAGTCTGACTCATGGTCAGAGCTGCACCACATCACGACTGGCTAGGAGCCTTCCTTTCAAATATCTTTTGGAACAAGTCCCATTATCTCTAACACTCACATGTAATGCATTAGGACCAAATGGAGGTTATAAGGGATTCTAAAGATGGAAGCAAGCATTTGTTTCAAGAGGATGCACAGAGCTAGAGAAAATGAAAGCAACACAGAGAATTTGTAGAGTAATGTCCAGGACAGCTCATTGTTGAAAAAAAATCACTGCAGACAAAACAAGGCTTTTCATGGTTTCTCATTGATTCTACTGAAAAGATGCTGTGTATTTCATCTAGTGAAAACCTTTCTGAAGCTTAATTTTATGAATAGGACTTAATAAATAAGTAGATTTGGTTGTAATTATAAGCACTTTATAAAAACATGTAATTGTGGGGATGTTTTGTGTGAACAGAGATGCATCCAGGAAGAACTTAGAAATCTTTAATGAATTTAAATTGTGTTTGACTAATAGTTTTACTCTTGAAAATGTAAGAAAACCTTTTTGCAAAGAAAAATCATTAAATTCCATCACATTTTTGCTTATTTTTTCTTATAATTATTCATCTGGAAATATTGCTAAGTATATCTTTTCAAATAAAAAGACAAATCTAAGAAAAAATTATATTTACTAAAGCCAACAGAAGTCCCCTGTTCAGAGTGACATCTTTTTTTTCAGATTTTAAATGTTACAAAGAACAGAGAGGATTGTTTCATGCTTTTGTCTGGACTTCTGTGTTCAGCTAAAAATCGGTTATGCATAAAGATCTAGTTAAGACATAAAGATATTTCATGAACACTATTAAATAAATTTCAACACCTATAAAATCTTAACATCTTTCTGTTTCACAAAATGATTTGCAGTTCTAGTCTTAAGACACAAAAGCTTATGGAGTGCTAGGTATAACAGCAGACTAAGATTCCCTCGTGAATTCAAGACCTAATGCAAGGTTTCTGACTTTTCTAGTATGTTTCAGTTCTGGAAACACTTTGTGAATTGCAGTAGTGCTAATCCACTGTGGGATAACAGTATATAATAGAATATGAAGAGATGCAATTATGGTTTTCTGTGTACAATTCAATAATTCCGAAATGCAAGTGATTCTTTTTACAGACAGACATTCCTCTCATAGATTTAATGTTTATTATGAGCACAGATATGTGCCAAACCAGAGGTTATGTCACCACCACTGATTGCACTATACTTTAACTATCTACAGATCAAAGAATTAATGTAAACTCATTAATTTTCCAAGAAATCAGGTTAGCCTATAAAGAAACTTTCAACTTTCTAGCATAGAAGATAATTTATTAAAGCTTGCTTAGATACTGGTATGTAGCAGATACAGTATGAACATGTTGACATACTGGGACTATTTGGCTGGGCTGATAAAAATTGTTAGATCACCTCAGGATTGGATTAAACCTATTTAGATAAAGATACAGCAATTTAGTTTGTCAAAAAAGATGTAGTAAAGTCTATGAAATTATCAGAAAAATTGTTGTGTGGCTCATTGTTTATTTTAGGTCAGGAGGTTAAGAATCATAACAAGCAGATGCATCATTTGGAGTGCTGGCCCAGGCTTAGCAGGTTTTCCTGGTTCAGTCCACTCAATATGGTGAGACTCATGTTCAAAAAATTAAATATGTTACTTCTTCCAGAAATACTAGCAACAGGCCTGGGAGTCATAGGGTTAGAGTAACTAATATGACTGACAGTCTTAATGGGACACCTCAAATGAACTTTTTCAAAGATTGGATTAATTAGTTAATGGATTAATTAGGTAATAATATACCCCAGGGAAGCATTATTAGCAGAAGCATGGGTAATGTGTTTTAGGGATATGCAATAATTAATAATAAAGGTAAGCTAGAGAAGTCCTTCTGTAACTGTAGAAAATAATAGCTGGCAGGAAAGGTAACTCGATGCAAACGCAGCATCACCAATCATATTGCCCCATGAGCTGCCCAGCCCTGGCAGCAAGTGCTCAGCGCTGGGAGCCAGCCAGACCATTCTGGCCGACCCCGGCACATCGGAGTGCGGTGTAATTTGGGAACCACCATATGGCAATAAACATGGCTACACAGATAGAGGGCAGCCCCTTCATCACAATGTTATTAGGCACCAATGTGACAAAATGTGAGCAGACTGTCTGGGGCTGCCTCGCTGCTGCCTACATATATTAAATATGTTGGCATAATGTTTTGCTTTGCAACCTCGGAGAGATAAGCATCCTGTCTGAAATTATTTTCAGAAAAAATATTTCATCACTGTAGTCAATTTTAACACACAAATCCTTCCACTTGCATGGTTAGAGAACTGATAGGAGTCTGAAGGATATTGCTGAAATGCCTTCAGCCTGCACAAAAGCTCAGAGTTTCTTGTGTGTTAAATTGGTCACATTTCCTTCCACAGAAGAAACTGCTTACACTGTTCTCACTTGCAAATATATTTGCGAACACAGAAGAACTTAGGTTGACACATTTAAAACAGAGATATTTGAAGCTTGATAGAACCTGATGCATGTGTTATTTTTTTTTCTTTTACCCTTTTTATTCTTTTTTTCTTTTCTGCCATGCACATCAGTCAGGACACTTCAGTGTGCACCAAATAACATAAACCGGCCTCTGTTTTCTCTTGTTTTTTGTATTAAGTCTAAAGTGTAGCTACCTGCTGAGACAATAAACATGACTTCCCATGACTTTTCAGTAAATGGAGCTCACTTCTGAGGCCCTGGGGCATAGTCAATCTAAAATATAGATATGAGGGCTGGAATTAGAAATTTCATGATCAGCGAAGTGTACTTATAGCAGCTACATTTTGAAGGGGCATTCTTTCATCTATTAATTATATTCCACTTCCCACTCTCACCAATACTAGCGACTCATCATTTTACATATTTAATGGAACATGACTAAAAATACATCAGAAAATTAATCGGTATTCACACTGTACCAAAAAATTTTCAGACTTTCCGTTTATTTCTTTCAGGCAGGCTGCTAAGTCTTCGAAAATCTAGAAACAAAAGGAAAGGACTTACAAAAAAATTATTATGACAAGATAGCTGCAGGATATAACAGAAAATCAGTGTTCACTGCATAGCATAGTTCAATATAGAAAGTAATTTCCCAATCTTTTTCTCTATCTTTGGCTGCCTACTTCCTTGCATGTCATATATCACCATACAGATTTTGCAAAGTAGATAGCACAGTGACACTACCAGGCTCCCTAGGCCTCATCTTTAAAGTTGAAAAGATATAGAAATAGAGGTGGAGAAGTATGCTGGTTTGGTTTAGCAATATTTTAATTTTGCTGATCCCTCAAAATAAAGGATACAAAAAAGTACACCCAAGCAAAAAGAGTATGCTATAAGGAAAACTTTTTCTTTTACTACAGTTTTCATGCTGGATATACCAAAACTTTAGCATTTATTTAAAAATATATTTCCACCTCTTGTATCTGTGTCAGGAAATCCTTTTAAATTATTAAATTTTAAAATGTGAATTCTAATTAGTAGGACAAAACAAACAGATTTTTTTTAAAAGGAAATTTATTTATTTACTCGTAGTTTTTGATCCTCAAAGCATCATTCATCTGCTTTCAGGAAAATAGGATTTACAACTGCCTGTACTGGAATTAAGACTGAGGGAAAGGAGAGTTTGGTAATTAGTGCATGATAGATTTCTGGTTTAGACTATATCATTAAATATCTGGGTATATTCACCCTTGCTGAAAAGGCTCCCAGTATGCATGCTTCCAAATTAGAGGCTGTAGGAAATACTAATTAACATGGAATATATATTGAAAATTGACTACAAGTGAAAGATGCTTTTGTGTTTCTCTGAAAAAAATATTACTGGACAGGATGTCATGAGACGGGATAGGGAAAGCAGGAAGAGAAGCTGCTTGAAAAGAATACAAAAGTTGCATAATCTGCCTGACAGGTAGAAGGAAAGAGACTATGAGATTTTGTGTGCCCAGATGTGAGGGGAGAGGTCATATCTGATTTAGTTTTTAAATCAATCTAAGTTAAAGAAAGTGTGCAGAGAATGAAGATTTCTCTGGGCTACTAAAAGAGCAGGACATCGAGATTTTCAGTCTAGAAGTTATGACCCCAATCCAACCAACACTCTTGACTGGAAAGTTATGCATTGAAATGCAGGCAAGGTAATTTTTTTTTGCTAAATCTATGTATTTTCTGAAATAAGTAAAAACGCCCATCAGAAACCCTCTTAAGCCAGTCATTTTTTTAAATGTTTTACCTAATGTTCATACCTTAAATCCTGCTTTTTTTGTTCTTTTAATGTAGCGCAATAGATATTACACAAAGACTAAAGCTTTTGGAAGCATGTAATTTATTATGGAACCTGAAGATCAAAATGTCTAAAAGACCTAACCACATGATGAACTATTATTTGGAGGAGAAACTACAATTTCAACTGTCTAAGCACACTAATCCTACCTGTAGTGCTACACAGTCACTCCCCTTTGCTTGCTCTAGCACTGTGAATCCTTAATTATTCTGTGCAAAGTGGGAAAACTCTAAAAGCAGGACATCAGAAGAATCTTGCAAAAAAACAACCTCATGAACTCAGTGATAAGAGTAGGAAAAAGAAATATCTTCAGACTCACCTAGCCAGGGAAGGGCCAGAACTTGATTCACCTGCATTTACAAGAGTGTCTGGGATACCTGTGGGGCTGTTGGATAAAAGAGAGGAGCAATCACTCTTTGTATAGCACTATTTAAAAAGAATCTCCAGGTGCATTCTTCCAGAACAAAGCCACTTCGGGTCAAAGTAAAAAAAGTCATGTGCACTAGAAATTCATAATTTTAGACACAGCCCTTTGTAAAAAATAATTTTAGTAAGTAAGTTCTCAGGAATAATTTCAGTTTTACTGGATCCATTTCCTAAAAGCACTTAAGAACTTCCACAGATTATGCTGCTTCTAGATTTCATTTTGCAGAACTTGACCTATAACAGAACACATGCAAAATGAAGCAAAATCCTGGACTGAGATGGAAAAAGGAATGCAGGAGCTGATGAGTCTCTTGTTATGTTTTTAAGGTGTTTGGAAAAGGCCACTATGACCATGCTGCAAAATACAATCCATATTGGTAACTTTCAGATCAGATAGAAGCCCAGCAGGATCTGTAGAAAAATGTAGAACAATCTGCTTCTGGAAGCCAGGAGTGGCTTAACTTGAAAAATTATAGAGCTTTAACCTTGCATTCTAAGTGCTTAGTGGAAACAAGGATGCAAATAACACTTTACACTATGTTAATTCATACCCTTTCCAGGTATGAGCAAGTAAAATTTTTAATAAGATGATAATAATATAATTCATATTGCCATTATTAGTATTATTACAGGCCCAAATGATGTAGGTTTTTTATGTTTATGATATAAATTGTCACCCAAAAAGAGAGGTTTTTCTTTGTGGGAACACTAGAACATTTCATTTATTACTAGAATTTACTGCAATAATATACCACAAGCTTGCATTTTAATAGGGATAATTAAATAAAATGTCAATCTAGTTACCTATTCCTAAATTGTTGGAGGATAATTGCTAGGAAAGTTCTGTGTCTAAAGTAGGTTGCATTGGAGGATTTTACATAGAAAATAAAGCAATACATTATGGAACATGATTTTCAGTTAGTGCGCTTTGCATGGAGCACAAACTCCACATTATCATCACAAAATTGTTGGATACATAAAAGCAAGATTTCTGCCCTAGAAGAGAAGTGTCATAATTCAATTTACTATTTTTTTTCTCCATTTACACTTAGCGGTTTGGGGTTTTTTTCCTTTGCTTTTTAACACTCAACAGCAATATGCCTTCTCCATAACCCCCCAGATCTCTACATGCATCTGAAAACATACTGGAAACTAGAGACAAGAAAGCTGATGTAGTGTTTCCAGCCTGACAAACATTTACATTTTCATTAATTTTATATTAGTACATGAAATTAATTCACCAGTAAATTTTATTGGAACAGATGCTAAGTTTGTGAAAATCTCAGGGATTTATATTCAGTTGATTTTTTAAAATCCCTTTTACTTTTGTACTTAAAATTTACAAGGGTTTGTAGACAGATTTTTTTAAATTTTCCCAAAATATTAATTCAAACTGCTGACAGAACTCCCAAACTATATGTGACTATAGTCAACTATTGACCCTAAAATATTAATTCATCTATGACTCCTCCAGGTTGATAAATAGGGTGTAAGTTTCTTTCTAAAATCATTGCTATTATTGTTGTTGTTGCTGAAATTTTTTCATTGGGCTTGATTTCAAAATCTGGCATGTTGCCTTCTCTGTATATTAAGAGAAAGAGCAAAATAAATAATTGCTTGTCACTTCTGTACACTTTACAAACTCTCTGTAATGTAAAGCCCACATCACTTAAGTAGATGAGACAGAGGTTAAGAGTGAGGTGTTTTAGTGAATTATATGGGAAGTTTGCACAGTGCTAACACTTGGCACTAGCTGAGACTTACTGTGGCCTACTTGTATGGGTACTGGCATTTGCCAGACAATTTGACATGATTATATGTTAATGTTGCAAACTGCTTGTGTGAAGATATATGATAAAAAAAAAAAGTGAAAGGGAAGAATCAGAAAGAAAAGTGGTAAATAAAGCACTAGCTGAATATCCAATTACAGATCAAAGACAACCAAGGCCCAATTAAAGCAGCAAATTTTAATTTCCTGAAATAAGAAGATCCAAACTGGAATTGCACAGAGCTGGAGAAGTGAGAATCCTGCTGCTCAAGGTAAGCCAGCATTTAAGGTGTGTGGGTCTCAGCAGCTGTGAAACAAAAGGATAGGATTTAGGCTTTAAGCAAGAGTCCAAACAAATCTAACATGAAGTGACTATTCCCTGGGGAAATTTCAACAATTGGAGATATAAGTACAAATTATATAGATTAAACAAGAAGTAAAATATTTTTGGTACTTCTTCCTACAAAGACAGGAAACATGGAAGCTTGAATTGTAAGCTATGAAGCACACTGTTGTTATTTAAAGTAGACACAATGAAAATTAAGTCTCACAGCTTCATGCCCATTTTCATGGTACTGCCTGGAGTTGGCATTTGAAATGCTGTATTTCAAATACTTTATTGGAAATACTAAACAATTTAGTTGGTACACCTCGATGAGCGCTTGATTAATTGCTTTAAGTCATAATTTAGCACCAATAGTGTAAACAAAAAATAGGAATGCAGTTATGCACATAGCCTTTGGAGCCATGTGCAGTTATGCACATACACACTGCTATGACTGGAAGTCATGACCAGTGCCTGCTCCACAGTTATGTGTCTATGAATCAGAGTTGCTTTTCCCTTGTATGAATCAGAGTTGCTTTTCCCTTCACATATTGCCATCCAAATGAGCCACACTGCTTTGTGCAAAGGGAGGTTTCATGACTAGAGTTTTATTATGGCTATTTCTGATAAAATTTCATTTTGAAAACTGCTTTTAAAACCATTTAAGTACCCATTAGCTCTCAGTGCAGTATATAAATTAGATAATTGCAGAAAACAGCCCAATGAAGGTTTCTCTATGGTCTTGGAAAGCGTGTGTTTCTAGTTAATCATCCAATGATATTGCTTTGTCTACTTTGCATGGCAGGTGAAGAAGAAAAAAATGAAGCCATAAAGAGATCTCATTGACACACCCACGTTAATTACCCTCCCTTTTGAGTATTTATTTACATAGATACTTTGCAATTCTTCATAAGACTTGCAAGTACTATGTTACTATATTTGATCATGTCTTTGAAGCTTTTCATTGAAGATATTATCACTGCTAACCATTTTCCCAGTCTCAGAATAGAAATTCCTTGCAACTTCACTTTGCCTATACTGAAAAAATATTTAAACCACACTTTTATATTCTCTGTTGACAAAATTTTAGTTTTTGCAAATAATATTATAGGAAAATGAGTATCAAATTGGCTTTAATCATCAAGGTTGATCAAGATCATTTCTCTGAATACTGGTTGTATTCAAATAACTGGGAAAATGAGGGAAATTTCCATGAGGAAATGAAAAAGCACAACAAATAGCAGATGTTGTCAGCAAAATGGCACAGATATTGAAGACTGAGAAAAAGTACTACAAATTTCATGGTCAGTAAGGTGGGTTGCAATGCTGTCTCTGTCATCAGCAACTGGATATTTTCTGCCTTGTAATCTTTAGTTTTTAGAATAAGTCTCTCTGGGTTTTCAGGTTTAAATCCTTTGGGAGCAAGAGATTGTAAATACTCCTCAGCCATTAGAGAATAACTATTCTGTAAGGTATATATGCTTTGATGTTCAGAAGGGGGCCCATAGCAATTTTCCATACAACCAACCTCCATATAACAAAAGAGAGTCACATTCACTGTTGTTATAGACAGTTGTAGAAACTTACTCACATTTCCAGTTTCCAATGCCCAGCTACTACATCTTCAGGGATGCAGAATTTTGAGAAAATGAGTGTGTATTTCATGTCATCAGAAACAAAAGATGTTTCTCCAAGAGGAGATGAAATGCAAGATCTTGCCTTCCTGTAGCTATCACATTTTTACCAAGATTATAGACAGAACTAATGGATAAAAGGAAACACACTATATAATGAAAGACATCCTCCCTACAGTTTTCTTATGCCTAGAGGATGAATTGCTCCAGTGGATGTCCTCCCTGCCTTTCATGATGAGGTCAAGAAATTTGCTGTCACAGCCACTGCTGTGATGAATGATCTGACTGGTAGTGACAGTAATCAAACCATAGACTCTGTACAGCTAGTTCGTGCTAGTCTCCCAGTGGCTTGAGTCACTGTACTGGCAGGGAATCTGTCTGCTTCTCCTACAGACATCTCCTTGTGTCCTTCTCGAAGAAACTTTTCATGAAAATATGGGCAAAACCAAAACAAGTCATGACAATTTAAAAAAAATAAAACATTACATTGTATTTTTAAAAACCAAGTGACAAAAACTTTGGAATATTTATTAAAAGAGTGCATAATGAATAATTAAGCTACTAATAATATAATCCTCTTAAAAGCATAGAATCACTGCTTGAGAAGATTAGGTGTTTAACAGCCCTCAGTACAATGAAAGTGGTATAAGGGAAGAAGCTGAATTTCCTTCTCTCTTTCTCAATTTTTTTGTAACAGATTTTCAGCGCATTCACTTTGACTATATTTTAATAAGTGTTCATTAGTTGAACATACAAAAATATCTGTATAGAAGCAGGCAAAAGGTTAGTATAAAAATATGACATTAGCTAAACAATGGTAAGGGTTAAAGAGTTAAATTTTGAAACTGGTATGATGGCAAAGTCCACTGAAAACCTGATGGTGAAGACAGAACACAGGAAAGGAGATGACAGCTGAAATGAAAGAGACTGATAAAAAGGTTATACAAAAATAACAATGGAAAAATCTATTAAACCTACTCTATTCACAGAAATAAATTTCAACTTCCATCTGGTTAAATGCTATCTAAATTAATTCTTTGAATCACAGAGGAGATAGAGTACTAGAAATAGAAAGTACTTATAATATTCTTGAATCTAGTTAACAAGTCAAGTTCTATTCAGTTTCTCACTATCTAAAGTTCTCTCTCCAGGCCTATCCCATAGCAGGATATTTAGCACATCCTGAGTGAAAAGATGAGCATTGCCACTG
Organism: Dicaeum eximium; assembly: GCA_013396995.1. Classification (NCBI taxonomy): domain Eukaryota; kingdom Metazoa; phylum Chordata; class Aves; order Passeriformes; family Dicaeidae; genus Dicaeum; species Dicaeum eximium. Next base: position 349,182 of record VWZP01007282.1, read on the forward strand.
GCAAGTCAAAAAGGAGCACATTAAGAAAATGAGACTGTATTTGGGAAAAGAACAACTGAGAGATGGCTGGAGGCAGCCTAGTGGACTGTGGGCTTCCCAGCAGTAACTTGCAGTTTTGTTTTGCATGGCAACTTTGTTCTGTAACACACTGAGCAAGACACAGATGTAAGCCTTAGCAGGTGAAGTTCTCAGCTGTATCAGGAGGAAGAATGGGTGGTTTGTAGTGAGGAGTTGAGAGAGCCAGATTGGGCAGGACAATGAGTTTTAATTATGTGAAGACAGCGATCTTGTCTTTTTCTAACATACTGGGCTTTAGGATAAATGCTGCTGTGAATGTCTGGTCTCTGTCTAAAGGAGTGCTCTGCATGAAAAAAAAAATCCATAAGTTATGTAACTCCTGCTTCAGTGAGCTGCTACTCTGATCCTTGACTTGACAGAACCAATTTGCTGCCTGTTATTGTATTTAGAATGCTTTATTTATGTACCTATCTATTATGTGCATATATATTTATTTATCTATTATTATGAAAAATAAAATCTAAAGATCCAAAACAAAACACACCATTCTGACCACATTTTGGGGAAGGGAGAAGAGGACCAAAAGGTATGATATCCATTTGTCTAGGTGTAACATTGTCCTCTAATGGTAATCAAGGCCAAATAACCGGTCTAGGAAAAAAACATATAAACCTACAAGCAACAAAAGCTTTGATAGCTTTTACAACCATGAAGAAAAAAGCATGAGATGGATAGATTTTGGTCTAATTTTAAGTTCTTTTATTGTTGTTCAGAAAATCATTTTGGTCCTTCTCATGGAATTTTACTTGAGTGATCATCTACCAGATAGACATTGACTACCCTGTCAAATAATGGAATCATTTATGTTTCACTTTAAATTAATCTTAATAATAAACATTCATGGAAAAGAGCTGAACTACATTTATTTGCTACTAAACTCAGACAGCTACATTTTAATCTCATTATAATATGACCTTCCAAAGTTTCTTCTGCTTAGTCCTTTTTGAGATGGAGGAGAGAACTGGTTGCTTTCTTTTGTTCTTAAGTGTATTTAAGGCACAAAGAAGACGCATTTTGTATTTAGTTTGCCTAGGTACAATGGGTATAGGGATCAGGAGGGAAGGGACGACAAAAACAAGAATAAGCTTTGATAAGGATATGAAAATAGCCTTTATAAAATAAGGATAGACAGCATTGCAATGTAATTTACCCCCACATAAAATGCAAAATAGAACTCTGTGTGTAATAAAACATTAGTATCTTTATTGCCAGCTTAATCTTAACTAATCTGTTCTTACATTACTTCAATAGCTAGAGTAATTCATCTGCATGAAATTTAAATGAATAAGGTTAGCCTTGCAATTGAAACTATACTGATTCTTACCCTTCTTCTATCCACAAAATCCTTCATTAATATTTGCATATGTTCCTAAGTCAGTTGCAGGCAGGATCAGCCTCCTCAGAATGTCAGCAGCCCAGAACAGTTTTCCTCTGAACATCCCCTTCCTTTGTAATACATAAATACAATCTTCTGGGGCTCTGTAATTATCCAAAATGAGCTTTAATGTTGCAAATTACTTCAGCACCCCTATGATTTATCTGTTGTAAACACACTTTATAATATTTATATTCCTATTAGAACCTCCACTAATAATGAGCTGACAGAACATAAATATTTACATGATAGTACATGGACAAATGCATGATACCCTCATATTAGTTATGTTTCTTGTTCCCTCTATCACATTTGGAAAAAAAAAATAAACCTTTGCAATTTGCTGTCTTCACAAAAATATCTTTGAAAATGGCTCAGAACATTAACAGAGCTTCACATTTGCCACACTTTTCTTTAAAAGAATGGTGTTCCTTCATACTTATGCAGTCTGGGTTATTGCTTCTTCACATTATGCATCATTACTCTGAGTAGGTGTCTTATCAGCAGCTCCAGTTGTTGTGGAGACGATTGGAATTAAGCACTGGAAGCTTTTTATTTATCTTACTTGCTTTATTCCTACAAGATTTTCAGCATATAAGCTTCTTTGTTCAGCTCAGAATTGGATACATTGCCAGGCATTGTAAAATTTACATCTTCCTTTTTTTGTATTTGTTCTTAAATTGGATTGAAAACAAAGTACGGCTTTAATTAAAGCTCTGCTTAACAATAGACAATTTTTCCATACACTGGAATTTCTGAGCAGTTGTGAGGATTTTGCAAAGGCCTAATAGGTGACATTCACCACTAAGCCCCAAGTAGAACTGCAATATACTTACCTGTGCTAAGTGTCTGCCTGACAATACTCACACAAAGAAAACTGTAATAATGCTGTCGAAATACTGACTTAGCCAACAAAACCCATGGAATTTAAAGTGAAGGTTACTGGGTATGATGTATAATAACATACAAGTTCAAAGGATAAATGTTGATGTTTAGGGAAGTAAAAGGAAAGAAAGGAAAGGCAGGGAATGAAGGAAGGAAGGCAGGGAAGGAAATTGCAGGAAGAAAAGAAGGTAGGCAAGAAGGCGGGGGGCAGGCAGGAAGGCAGGCAGGA
>VWZP01007283.1:0-18997 GCA_013396995.1 Dicaeum eximium
TACAGCACCTTCCAGTACCTAAACTGAGCTTATGAAAAGAGGAAGATGGACTTTTTACCGAGGCCTGTGGTGACACGTCAAGTGGCAACAGTTTTAAACAAAATAAACCTGTTAGTCAGTCTGAGACTTTGTAACAATCAGATTATGGCTTAATTTCTGAAATAGACTGAAAACTTTTAGTTATAATTTAGGAGAAAAAAAATACAAGCTTTTCTTCTTCTTCTGTGGACAAAGTATCACAGTCCTAAATTTCATTTCATTCCTACATGAACAAGACACTTTCAGGTTTTTTGTTGGGTTATATGCTGTCTTGTTATTACACCAGACTATTCTTTCACCAGCCTCCAAATGAGACTTGCTTCTAAATCCACTATGAAGTCTAGCTGCTGTTTTCCTGCTCAGCTCTTTTTTCTCCCATGAAACTAATGGCAAATTCACTATCTAAAGCCATTCTCATAGCAATTTTTTTGGAAGCATTCCTTCTAAGATGCCAATTAAGGTTGCTAAAATACACTGGTTTTGCCTTAAGGTGTTACATTAATATTTATGTCAAAGTTACATCTACTTTTCCTCAAATTTAAAGGGATATGACTATTAAAATATATACATTTCCCTGCTTAGTAGGATTCCACATGGAATTTCTTTATAATTTGAGAGAGAAAAATCAACCTGATGTCTGCTACCTAACTATAAAGGTCCAAGAAAGATGTTCCTGCTCGTTACGAATGTTTAAAAATTTGAAAGTTTATTTTTATAATTGTTTTTAGTTCTACAGCTAAATAACCTTGCAATTAAAAATAAAACCCGCATCATTAATATTTGTTTGCTACTTAGAAACAAGAGAGTGACTCCCAAGTGATCAAATATTTAAATTAGCCTAGAAATAAGCAACCATCTCTTCTACAGGACATTTATTTTGTATTTCTCGAATTAAACTGAGATATCACTGTAGGCAGAACACTACCAAAATGGCTTTCAAGGTGCTGTTGCAAGGAACATCTACTTGAGAATGACCTCTTTAATCCAACTAATCAGAATAAATTAAAGGGAACACACTGCACACCAGCTAACTGTCAAAAAGGTTTAATCATGCCATGATATAGCAGTTGTTGTGGTTCATGCTAGCTAACAAGTACTGGGAACTATTTCAGGGAGAGAAGTTTCATACTGCCTCTAAAAAGAATACCTCACTCCTGGGCTTGCCACCCTCTGCCAAGAATTAATTCTATTGCAAGTCAATGCCATTCAGGCTGCTCCTGGAGCCACTTTCTGGCTTTCAGTTGGAACACATTCATTACAGAATTTGAAATCAGTCAAACTCTAATCAATATTTAATTTCAAAATGGAGTAGGTTTTTCAGTAAGGCCATAATATGGAGGGTTCAGGAAGGTTACATATCACCTAAGACATCAAATTGAAAAAGGGGCTCAAAACTGTCTTTGTGATTGCCCTCCATGGCTTTCTGTGAAAGTGCCACCCTAAAGATTGCTTTCTCTGGCACTGTGCTCTAGTCCCTGGTGATCCTGGCCCTGCCTCTGCTGGGAGAGAAAGTGAAAGGAGAATTCCACATACCCCACCTGAGCCTCTTGCAACCCGGGGACAGCCTGGTGGGTCTAAGTGGCGTCAGATGCACACAAGAACTAAGAATTATGTGTAAGCCAATTCACAGTTCCTGCCTCCCTGCAGGCTTTTCCACCCTGCTCTGAGCTCCTACACTTCCATTGCAATCAAAATTGGGCTACACTACATGAAATTTCTTTTCTTGAGCTACTTTTGGCTCTTTACAATCATGTCAAAAATTATTACATTTGTTGCAGTTCTGCGATCAAAGTCACCATTGCAATCTAATTTATGTTCGATTATGACTAGGTGCAACCCATAAATACATAAGAAATTTTAATCTGCATTTCAGTCCCCAGTGAGAGTAAAAAAATGTAATATTTATTTTTTTCTTTTGAGAGCATCAAACACCATTAACATGCCACCACCAGTAAGAGCATTTATGTGTCATCTCTGTTTCACAGTTGCTGCTTGGAAAGTCTACAACAGAGGAGCTTCTTATTAGCACATCTGCAGGATGTGCTATGTGTTGTTTTACCTGTTCAGAATTCCACCAGAGTTCACACACAGCTTGAACACAGGGACAAAGAGGTCTTTTTGCTTTGTCAGCTGCAACCAAGCAAGGAAACCGAACACCCCCCAAACCTAACAAGCCTGAACCACAAAAACACCCTGACTCCGAACAGGGCAAACAATCTTTTAATTTCCTCAGAAAATTCAGGGACTTCAGTTCTTTAAAAACAGGGCATGGCTAGAACAGCGTCTTGGAAGAATCTATTTGATTAAGGTATTTCACTTTGAGAGACTGGAAAAAATGCAATTAAATAAAGAATTTAAATTTTCAATCAAACTACATTCACAACAATAGCTACTGTAGTATTTTTCTTTTGGGAAAATCCTCAGTAGGAATTAACTTTAGAAAAGCAATTAGACCCTGCTGGGTAGCTAAATGAATCAACCTGTCTAAACTATTTTTTTACTAGAAATATATCTGCATTCCAGCATCTTGAAACTATAGTGAAAACACACACACACTATGTAAAATTAATCCCCAGGGGACTATAATGGTTGCTGTTAATAATACTCATCTGAACTTGAGGCCTCAAGTGTTGGATATCTGTCAAATAAAGAAGAGAGACAGCCAGAAGCAAAAGGACAAAACAAGGGGAGCATTTTCAGCTTCAACAGGTACAAGTTGTAAATGTGAAATAGGTTGTTAGAAAAATAAATTATTTCCTGCCCTCCTCTAATTTTTCACAATCTGTGTGGTAAAGCCTTCACCACTGACACAATTGACATAGTCTTTACATCTGCATTCACTTACCATGACCTGGTGGGTAAACCAATCTTGCTCTCCCTAATAGCTTAATGCCAGGAGCACTTCACATAATGTAAAACATCTCAACCTCCCCAACCCTACCTCAAATTAAAACAAAAAAAAATCAACCTGGTCATGTAATTGCTTGCCTAACAACTAAAAAGGTGGTTATGAAACTCTTCTGTTTTCCTGAACTTCTGTTTAACAACAAGCTTAGCCCCAGATCTAACCTCTTGGGAACATCTGCAGGAAAGTCCAAATCTCCCCAGTGCATCATAATTTCTTCAGTAAAATTATGCTCAACAGTAAATCCTACCCCTGCTGCAGCATGGTCATGCTCTGAAATGTTTCTGTGTTTTCACTGAAATTAATGAAATCCTCAAATCTTAAAATATGCCGAGCATAAAATAAAGTGACATTTCCTACCTGGCGTGCAGCTAATGCAACTGACCCTCAGCAAAACTGTTTTCACCAGCTGGCTTGTGATTTGTCTTTGCTGGAATGATGACAATGCAGGTGAAGTGAAGAACCCAGTTCTTTTACCATCTCCAGTCAACACATGGTCAGCCAAGACACCTGAACAGGTTTCATGCATGTGTAGTAAATTTTCCTGACTTATGGGGATGAAGAAAGAAAGCTGAAAACTATCATTGTACATATAAATGCACTTCCCCTGTATTAAGTAGGTGAGGGGCAACCTAGTGAACCACAGAGGACATATGATTCTCAGAATTCCTCACCATATACTTTCAGAGAGTCCTACAGGAATTTCCAGCTTTCTTCTTTTTCATTATGTAAAATACCTGTGACCACAATTGTTATTGTGCTGAGGAAAATTAAATTTAGACCATGAAATGTGTGTGCTCCTTTAAGCAAAGTTCTTCTTCCTTCCTTATTTATTTGTACAATGCATAGGAGAATAAACCCTAAATATTGTTGAGGCCTCTGGGGTTTATTGCAGTATAAATGACATAATAATGATGGTATGGAACTTACTGTTGGAGTAAAGTGAGAGGGCAAATGCAAGTACTCAACAACCATGTCCTACTCAGCAGAAAGACTGGGAAACAAGCTGATTTTTCAGCATTTCTCCTACTACTTTTGTGGGCATAAAATAAATATTAAACCTCTGATTTTTCTGTGTCAAAAAAACACCCACATATGGTATTTTGCTTCATCCATGGCAAAGTAAACTGGACTGACCACTGCTAAACACAGGCCAGTTTCCCTGGCTGTCCATCCCACTGTTCATGGGCTGAATTAAGACTGACTCTGCCCTGTTTTGCTCACTAACAGCAAAAGGGTGACTGGGATCAAGGCCCACATCCTCCACAAACACATATTCTGTGTATTTTGATAGCTACTTGTAGGGGGGGTGGAAATCAGCTTCTGAGACATCACTGATATAAATATCCATGCAAAACAGGATTTAATCTGGGACTGAGGTTTAAGCACTGCTCAAAAACAAAGAAAATAAATAAATAATTATGTCTGTCCAGAAGGGAGGTCTTCTGCATAAATATCATATGATCTGTTCTCTATGAATATTTTTATACTTGGATTTGAACAATCAGAAGCAATTATTTTTTAAAAGCAAATCTGTAAGCAATAGTATTGTATTTTCCATGTACTGCATGTCACTGGACCACACAGACAAAATTATAGCTGTGGTGAAATCTGATTCAGTAACAAACAGTAATTATTTTTATGTGTTCTGATACAGCTCAAAAAGCTCTCAGGCAATGATGTGTTTGCAGAAGCACACAAATCCTTTCCCTGTGCAGATACAGCTTTCCTAAAAAGAAGAATGAAGAATGCAGTGTGTCATTATTTTGAAGGGTGCAGATAGCAAGCCTTAGCTGTAACAATGGTGGGATATAGTTAGCAAAGCTAACCAAGAATATGATCAGCATAAATTTACCAAGTTGCATGCTATCAAAAGTCACATGGGGCAGCCAGGAATTGTGAGCTGAGACTTCTTACAGTGCATGTGTAATTTTTAAGTGTGAAAATACCACACGGCTCTACTTATCTCAGAATGCTAATGTACGGATGTGTTAAAAGCCAAAACAAAAAAACCCAGCAACCTTCATTTTATATCAGTTGATCATTTTTACAAGCAAAAGAACACATAATATTTAAAAATCTGGATCAATGATATACTATAAGATACTAAGTATACCAGGCAGAAAAAAGCCTGCCTTGTTACCATATCTCTGGATGTAATTAAGGCTGTCATGATCTGAATGAGCGTGACTTGATCAAAGCTAAGCAAAACAACACCAGTTTTTTAAGCATGAAGAGATAGACACTTTATGAAATCCAAAAAGACATGGGCTAAAAGATATTCCATGAGATGAAAATAGTTTTTTTATGAAGGCTAATTTTAACCTCCTTCTACAATGAACTAGGTCACTTACTGCAAACAAGCAGAAGCTGAAATTCTTAGAATTTTTATAGCTGGCATACAAAAATTAATTTGAAAACGAAGAAAAACATCCTCCCAGTCTTCAGAAAACAGAATAATACAGTTCAAGTGATGATTTTAACAGGCAAGAGAGAGAACAAGAACTTTACATCACTGCAGGATTTCAGATATACCTAGGATATTCAATGATGGCTGGTACTGAAGTCTGTTGCATGCATTGGAGAAACAACACTGAGCTTTGAATGAAGCACCTGCAGAACCTTTGACTCCGTATAAATTTTGGGTTGTTGTGTTTTTCCCCACTTGTCCATTTTCAATATCCTGGATGGATTTCACATTATGTCTTACATCAGTTGCACTGTAATACCACATTAGATGCTTTGCATACAAATTTGCATTCCACATATGAATATAGTACAGGAAAACCCAGATAAAATCTTTCCATTTCAGCTCAACCTGAAGTAAAGTCTTTGTCACCCTCACAATGTCTTTGTATATCATCAGGTCTGGAAAGTAGTGCCAGTTCCATGTCTGTTTCTGAATTTTGAGTAGCATTCTGATTCAAAGTCTCTAACGAGAGTAATAGAAACTGTTAACAATTAAATCTGTAATTATATATTTTTCTGACCTCTGAGATTGTTGCAGGCTTTTGTTTCATTTACAGAGAGTCGTGGAATGTTTAATTGCTCATTAAATCCTAACAGTACAAAGATTTCTTCTCCTTGTCAAAATATTCCAGTTATGGTGTGTCAACTAACCATAAACAAAACACACACTATCACCACTGTAACTTGTTTTGGTCATTCAAATTATGTTGATCAGCACATTTTACCACTTTTATCATCTAGTCTGTTTTATGAAAACTTTGCTTTAGAGCAGAAAGTGTCAGAACATGAAGGCCTTTAAACCAAGCATCTCTTTGATCCAATGCATGCTCCAGAATGCAGGAAAACATTCACTGCCAAAAATGCATGGATCACATATCTATGCAATGAATCCATGTCCTGGAGAGGCTCAGGAGGGCTTTACTGCTTTATTACCCTTATCCTTAGGATAGGTCTTCAAGCCAAGACAGTGGAGACAGTGTCTAATAAGAACAACAGTGGAGAGAAATCATTAATATTTCTCATTCCATGTTGAGGGCCAGTTGCACATTTTGCTATGTTTTTTTTATGTAGAGGTATAATGCTTACCAACACCCCTTAACTCCCTCACATAATAACTAATTCACATAATAAACCTAGTTTTACTGGGGCAGCCATTACTCCACCCTTGTATTTTCTTCTGCAGGTGGATAGATGGAACAGCTGGTGGGCTTCTGCTCCATCCTGCTTTTTCAGGCAGCTAACTGGCTGGCCTCTGCAAATTCCCTGTGAAGGACAGAGACCTGGCAGCAGTCTCCACACAGGGCCATGTGAGCCACATCACACCACTCCCTGGAGGCTTTAAATACTTCACTCAGGAGCACCAGCTGCTGTGGGATGCCAGCAGAGGTAGATTGTTCCAATGCCTCCCTTCAAGAAAGCTTGCTGCAGTGATTAAAATTAAACAAATGAGGACATGTCTGGCTCTTCCTTCAGGAATATTTATCAAAATGAAATATGCGACTGGTTCAGACCCAAATGATATCCAAAGATTTAGCGTAGGAGGAAATGGGTTCTTATTTTAGTAATACTGTTTCATACACGATGAAACAGGATTAAGATTTTACATATGCTCTTTTATTTGTGCATGATTTATCTACAGAAACAGCTTAATGTGTTGGCAGAACAGCACCCATCAACAGAAGAGAAGAATCCCATGGAGCAGTGTATCTGCCTCCAGGCATAGCCAGGCAAGACATGGATTTGTGCAGAAGAATCAGGTCTGTCAAGCAGGCAAAAGAAATTCTATCTTTGGACCCATTAGTAAGCTGACATTATCCACAGTTATTTTTGTTAAGTGAAAATAAGTTTAGGTTGCATGTAAGAGAAGGGCTCCGTTCAGCTTTGTGGAAAAGCACAAATGAATTACAGTGTTGCAAATACCCTAGGATCTGTCTTGTTGGCTAGTCACAGTGTACATTTTCATCCAGTCACTAAAACAGTTGTCATTTAAATACATGTCCTCCTTCAGTTCCCTAAGCATGACACATAACCTGATTTTCTGCCCTGTGAAAAGGATACAGTAGGATAAAGGGTGCATTCAGGGGTTTCAGACGTCAGGGTGACAAAATCATTTGGTGGTCCCAAAGGCCAGAGCCAGTGTTTCTGCTGTAGAGAATGCCAGAGCAGTAGCACCTGCTCTTCCAGCATGGCAGCTTGGAGAGAAAAAAAGCAGCATCTGAGGAGACACATTCTGCTACAGCCTGTCTCCTCATGATAACTATCCTTCAGCAGCTTTGATGTGTCCCTTTGTCCTTATTAACTGAGGCACTGAATGTTTTCAGTGCACTACTGTAGTTGGTAAGTGATTTTCTTTCAGAGCCCCTTTGGAGCTCCCAGCTGGGAAATGAACTTGGCCATTTAATCTGCATCCCATCTGGACCAGCAGGATTCCTCATCCTGCAAATACTCCTCCAGTAATTCATAGCTGCTAATGTCACATCAAATTGTAATGAAGTTAGGCACATTCAAATGGGTTTTCCAGTGGTATTGTCATTGATGTGCTTCTTTATTTATTGAGAAGGTGGTAATAATCCATATGCAAAATTCTTCATTCTAAAACTGAAATGTTAAGACATAAATGGCAGACAGTCAAGCTTATAATGTAAAGAATTTGGTTCCCTAATTACAGCTGGGTAAACTAATCATTTTAGTAGTATGAGCTGTGAGTTCATACAAGCCTCTCTACATTCTCCCTTCAGTCCTTGCAGATGAATTTGGGTTGAAGGGTAAATCAGCCAAGCTATAAGGAGTTCACACAACAGTGATTCCCATGAATCTGGCTCTGATGACAACCTTTGTACTTAGCCCTTTTAACTCCTTTGAGCCTGCAGCCTTTCTCCTTATCCTCCTTACTATCATTTCAGTCACTCCTTCTAAAGCAAAACTTGTGTTTGGAATGACAATTTTTTTAAATTATGACTTTACAGCCTGACTTTTCTGCTTCAGAGATGAACACAGGTAGCTCAACAGAATTATATTTCCAAAGCCCCAAAAGGATCACCTATGTCTGAAAAGACAGTTAACATCAGCCTGACTACTAAACACAGCTCTCAGTTACCAAAAGGATAATCAAAATCATATTAGTATTGACAAAGACTCATGAATCTTGCACTGCATAATTTTTGAGTAAAATCTCTGTCTGCCCACTATGTAACAAAGGTTTGCTTGGCTGAAACATCTGCTCTAGAAAAAAAGAAAGAATTGAGATTTTCAAAAAGGCTAAACACTATGCAGTTAGCCCAGATGCCAAGGTAATATAGTGAGAATATGTGAGGAAACAAGAAAGTCTATAAACTGAACTGAGCATTAAAAATACCTTTGGTCAAAATTTGCTAAGATTGCATATGTGGCACTTCTCTGTGCCATGACTTTATCTGTCATGCAAAACCAGTACATACACAAGATGATTGCAGCTATTTACAGCTATAAATTCAGTCTAAGGATTTGTTGAGACCCTTTCATCCAATGCAATGCATTCCCAACTATCCAAGGAACACTATGTTATGGATATTTTAGTGTATGCTATTGATGCCTTTCTCTTTATGAAGTACAAGAGTGGCCCTACAAATGCTTTTTCTATTTATGAGTACTTGGAAGTCAGCCCATGTAAATATTTGCTGAGATTGAGAGATTTCAATGGCAGTCCCAGAAACTGAATCTCAGAATTTTCTATTAGTAACCTTAGTTTTTTCTGATCATTTTGTTCAAAATTTCAGGCCTCCCAGCAGACTCTTAGTTAAACAGTCAGTTAGCTTCCTAACTTGACAGATAGTATTGAAATGGCTAAAGAACAGTAGAAATGTCCACATAATTTCAGCAAATAGCGCAGAGATGTTGCAGACAATATCTTGCACTTAGATCCAAAATGCTCAGAATACAAATGTGATCTAGCTCAAGAGTACCTGAAAAATGTTGTAAATGGTTTAGAGGGGGGGAAAAAAAAAGTGCATTATGAAAAGTGTAACTGCAAATATATATTCACTTTTCAGCTATTTTTGCTGGAAGTTTTCTATTAGATCCAGGATGATGGTCAGTGGTAACAGGCCAAAGTTTTTCTCCTGAGATAGAGACTCCTGAGAGGCAATTGAGGGGTTTTTTGGTGGTTGCTATAAAGTCTATTTTGCTCTAGTGTTCCATGCAGCTGTTTTGTAATACACTTCATAGAATAAGAAGCATGCACGCTACCATTTTTAGAGCAACACATTTGTTCCACCATCAGAGAATCCCATAATAAATGTGTAAAAGGGAAGAATAATTTCCTATGGATAATATGTAGGACAAAATATAGAAGTCCAGTACCATTTGCATTAACCAAATGGCTCATCTGGATTCTTCAACTCAGAGCAGAGCACATGAAATTGCTGTGTTATACCAAGTATTCAAGTTGCCAAGCAGTCTTAAAACACAGAAGATTGTTAATTAGAAAAAACAACTGAGAAAAGATACACTTTCTATTAATAATTAGGCAGAATATATGTGTTGTGACAAACGCTTCACAGGCAACCTACTCATCAGTGACACATTTAATGGGGAATAACTTGCCAGGAGACTTCTTTTTTGGACTTCTTTCTTCTCACTTGGATCATATCTGGTCACAAAAGGCCTCTTCAAAGATGAAGGGTTTAAAGGTGTCTCCTCTTTCCAATGTCCCTGCTGTGTGTTCCCCACTGTAATTAGACATAGAGTTTTCATGAAATGCTATATATGAATGCAATTAAATTTTTCTCCTTGATTTTCCACTTGACTATGAATGGACACAAAACTAATTATCTTTCAGAGCCTTGCTCTTGCATTGCAGTGAAAGTTTTCTTATATTTGACAACAACTTCTAAAGACAAACGAGTGGGACAAAGAGAATGGCTTCTAACTAATGAAAAATCCCTGAAACTCAACCCTTTTCAAGTCCTTAAGCAGAAAAGATTCTGTGATTGAACTGAAATACCTGCAAAAAGCATGAGGAAACTAAGAAAGAGAGAGAAGCAGAAAAGATTTTAAAAATTAAGGTTTCAGGACTGGATTACAACAAATTTAAACATTTTCAGTTTCACAACAAAAAAAAATTATTGTCAATGTTTAAAGTGTTTGTACGTAAATTATGAGGAATGCTTCTGCAGAGTTGTAACTGATGGCACAGAGATAAAAGGGAAATCCAGACAGTGAGAGAAACAAATTGAAAGACAGCTTCAGAATGATGTGGGGAGATGGAATGGAAATGGAAATCTCCTCCGCAGAGCACAGCACAATTTCATCTCTCCTATGAAACTCATAAACAAGCCCCCAGACACAGTATTTTCCCATCAGAAATAAAAGAATTATCATCCAATCATAAAACATGTTTACTGAACTCCAAAAACCTGTCTCTGCTCATATCAGCTATTCCTAGGAGGGTAAAGGAAGTCACCAATGGATGTGATATGTCAGCACTGCCACCAGTGAGAGCCTTAATCTTCTCTATAATTGACAGTTGATGAAGCCCTAAAATATGTCACTGAACAGGTCTTCAAAAATGTTACATTATTAGGAAGAAATTACTTATTACATTTTGGTCTAATTAAGGATCTGCCACTTCACAGCTTAAATAAGGACTGTGTGACATGAAAATTGTTTCTAACACGAAAAGTCTCCCACTTTTTCCTTTAATATATCCAAATATTTTCCTTTCTTCTGTCATGTTCCATATCAATAGAAGCTCCAACTCTCTCACCTTGTTCTTCCCATATATTTATTATCATTTCATTTCAAGGATAAAAAGTACATTTTCATGGGGAAGATAACTCTATGGTCTACATGTCCTTACTCTCCATCTTTCTTTCTGCCAGAAATGTGTTATCTGCAGCACATAAAATTGCTAGAGCTTCTGAATATTATATTTAAGTTAATTTATTCTTTTTACCTGCAAACCCCTGTTAGGCAGCTTGAAGTGAAATAATTCTCCTTGTACACAGAGTAGCATATGCAGGTAAAGGATGTACTATTGTTAATTCTGTATCTTAAGAGAATTGTGCTGTACACAATATGCAGGGCATCTAAGAAAACCCTTACCCAGGATTTCTGGAAATTGCAGTCTATAACACTCAGTCCTCTTGGATCTGCCATTTGGGTAAGATTGATGAGTAATCATTTTGTGTGATAACAAGCTTGTGTGATAACCTACAGGGAGATTAAGTACCTTTTCATTAAGCAGCTTCAATTACAAGAGTTACTCTATAAGGAACTATGTCAATATGGCAGTAGATTTAGGAGATAGGCCATCAAAATTCTACTCCTTAAACAGATGACTGCTGAAAAGCAAAATTCAAAAAGTAATTTTGAAATAAAACTATTTTTCTTTATTTATATCATGTAAATTATTCTATTTAAAATGTTAATTTTTTCAGTAATATGAAAAATTGCATCATAAGAACATGATAAAACAATAGAAAAAGCTCTCAAACAATATGAATATACATAGGTTGATTTAATAGATCTCATTCCACATGACGAGGTTAAAATTTAAATGTCTGGCTTTATTAAAATTATGGGCTTTGCACAAAACCAGCATTGGATTATGAAAACGTAAAGATTTTTGTTTGCAGAGGAAACATAATACAAGAAATGGCAGGTAACATTTGAAAATGGCTGCATGCAGGATTAAAAGTAAAGGAGAGGTTATGGCATGGATGTAATTGGAGACCTCATCTATCAGAGTATTTTTTAATGCAAGAGTCTGTAATTGTTCCACAATAGAAATGTCACAGAACCTATGTACTAAACCCACATAATTCAAGAAACACATTAGGGGGAAAAAATGCATATCCTAGTTGTCAGCTTTTAAAATATTGTCTAACCCACCCAGAGATAGCTTCACAGCAGATTAGCTAAAAATCTTGCCAACTACCAAACTACCACCCGAATAAATTGTTTTACAGCAGTTGTCTTTAAAAAGTCAGAGAAAGTCTCTCCTCTCCATACATCTAACTGCCAGGAAATCATTAGGCAAAGTGTTAACAAACACATTAACAAACTTGCAAGACCCTTTTGGTCAAGAAGAGGGTTTGAATCCATCCAGGGAATGCGTCACATGCACACCCCGACCCCTGAAACCGATTCAAGCTGCAGTGTCATGGGAACCAGGTCCCGTTGGAGCCTGTAAGTGAAAGGGTGGTGACCGAAGGGGGCTCCCATGCCACAGCTGGCTTCAAATCAAACACGGCCACTACAGAAGGAGACACCTCTAAATAACAATCAAAGAGCTGTTACAAAATACAGCATTCACAGGAAGGCATCAATCTGCACTTTGTGCCAAGATAGCACAATGTACTTCTTGAGAGCTTCTCTAACAGGACAGAGAAAGCATTGGAAACACAGAAACATGTGCTACATCCACTCCTCCTCACCCTCCCCTTTCACAGTTCACTAAAGAAGCACAGTCATTATAAGGAAGAAGAGGATAAAGCAAACTTCACTCTGAAAAGCCTGCGGCCAAGATGTAAGAGCATAAGGGGAAAGCCACAAAATAGCAAAAATTTCCTGAACTCAGAGTATCACCAACAAATGAATTGGGGGAAATAAAAGTTTTCTCTGGATAGGAGTCAGGCTGCCATGAACACGAATATTAAAACTGGCTAATGCTCTCAGATAATGCAAGTTTCCATGTCTCAAATACTCATTTTACCACTGAACTCACACCATATAATGCTCACACCATATGTTTGTAAAGGATAAATAGTCTGGGATTGAACAAAATCAGTTGGTCAGGCCCTAAAAAGAAGCTGTTCACTAGTTACTGACCATAAAGGAAGTCTTGCCCAAACTCAGTGCTGTACTCTTTCATGGGGTGGTGCTCCCCTGTGGACCACTGGGCTTTGCAGAGAACTGCAGGCACACACACATAAATGCAGAATGGGATTTCTGGGGTCAGAAAAGAAATTGCATGTCCACATGATTGTCTGTCGTGTTTTTACTGTGTCTCAAATCAGAGGCAAGACTTGCTATTCCTTCTTTCAACATAGGCAACTATATAGCAACAAATAAAAAGTAAGGTCATCTTTTTACTTTAACTGAAAACAGCAAATTAGAAACTTCACTTGAAGTACTGGTTTCAAACAGTCTTTGAAAATACAGCAGGTACATGGGAAAAGATTTACTAATGTAAAAAGCATAGATGTTTTCTGTCTCCTTAGACCAACATTTCTAGTGATACTGATGATACTAATCTCCTTTCAACTCTACAGTCCTCCAATTAAAACAAGAAAACTCCCTTTAGATTTTCTTCACTATCACTGCTAATGAAATGGGTCATTAACTTTAATAACACAAATGTGTTGCACTAACCCACTCAGTGCAACCAGTGTACAAGATGATATTTTAAGAGCACACTTTGCAATGTAGCAACCAGTCTTTTTTGAATGATCTTTTTTAAAATAAACCCTTCCACAGAAATGGGCTACCAAAGGAAGGCAACAATATACCCAGCTCACCCACTGGACAATTTAACCTTAGATCCAGGTAAGCACAAGTTTATAACTGAACCAAAGTGTGTTTTCCTTTTTTAATACACCTAAGTCAACCTTTCAACCAAAGTAAATATTTTTTCAGAAGTAAAGGAAGGGTATATTAGTTTTATTTACATTTCCTCAATCTAATTGTGGATTTGTAATGCATAAATCCAGATTATTATGCAGTATTTCATTTTCTATTTATTATACAAGAACTTCAGCAGCACGCTTTCTCACGGTTTTTTTCTATGATATAACTTGTTCTTATGTGTTTTTGTAGTACTTCAATTTAGAGTAAATTGACTAATAGGATCTCCCATACTAAATTGCACCATTTATATATCAAGTCCAATGTCTTGCCTCCAGCAACAGCCAGTATTCAGCAATTTAGAAGGAAACTAGGAACCATATATTGCTTCTCACCAATTGCTTTAGTTTTAGTCCACAAGGGAAGTGTTTCCTGCATTCTGAAGCAGTTCTTTTTTATCCCAGGAGTCTGTAAATCTGTTTGTGCCAGATTTCATTTGAGACAAGTGTGTCACAATATTGGTAACACAAACTCAGGGAATGCTTCTATAAACCACGCATTTTTCAAAAGGTATACATGCCAGACCCAGCACAAGGACCTATTTGCTTCCTTTTCATTTGCTCAAAATAAAATCTTATCTAGGCCTCTGTCTATTCTTCATCCTTCTTTCAAGCCAACCTGCCCTCTTTTCCAAGCACTTTGTGGGTTAAAATTATACTTATTCTAAAGTCACCTTTCCCAGAAAAATTACTTTAAAAAAAAAAAAAAATTCTCACCATAAATGTGATTTTTTCAGGCTGGAAGTGCAGGTCCAGTGTAAGAGTCTTGTTTCCTCATTTCCTCCAGCAAATAAAAGCTTGGAAAAATCATTACTTTGGTGATATAATTGCTTGCCCCATCCCAAGCATACTCAACTGGATAAAGGTAAATTTCTAGGGAAACAGATTATCTATCAAGAGCAAACGAGTTGTATACCACCTTTACAAACTAGCTGGCATTACCGAGTTTTTGTTCAGATAGAAACATAGATCAATCAATATATCTGTTATATACTGTTATTCCACTGTAAGTCTGAGCATCAGAAATGTTCTTCTAATTCCTATCACACATTGCTTACTGATAGTTTCTCTTGTTTCTTCTTATATCAGTTAAGTAACTTCCTTTGTTTGATGTTTACGTCTTACCTCTCAATATACACCACATCCATCTGAGCCTTTCTTTTCCCCCCAGTTCAGGCCCAGATCCTCTGTTCTTCTTTACATAGGCATTGTTCTGTTTCAGACTCCCTTCAGCCTCAACTTACTTTCTTGATGCACATGCTGGTCTGCATGTACCTGAGTCTTGCACAGACATTTTGGATATTTATTCTCCTCACCTCACTCATTACACCAGGTCTTTCACCTTGTGGCATCGACAACTTAAAGACATTCTGAAATCTGTTTGTTTTCCTTCTTATAATCTTGAGTGCTTTTATTTCCATTTAGCACTATAAATGCAAAATATCTATTAATTTTTAAGTGATTTTTTTTTGCTTTTGTATAATTAAGTAACAGAGTAACAGCTCTAGTTCTGGAAGTTAACTTTTGCAATTTATCCAGCTTAGATCAATTCACTGTGTTGTTTTGCAGATCACAATTGTTCTTCTACCTTATAAGTCACTGCCTGTCTCCTTTTTTCTTGCTGAGGAGCACTAAAATGCTGCCATATATGTCAGCATTAATTACACCAGACCTGTAATTGATGGAGCTTTCGGCATTTTAAAAATTTGTTTCCCAGGCCTTCATAGATCTAGCGATACACTTCCAATTGGCAGAAAGAAATGTGGTAAAACTTTTCTTCCTTCTCATGTGCTGCGTGCTAAGTTAGGCTTATCTGTAAATTCAGAAGCATTAATCATGTCCTCATTCCATTGATTCATATTTATAAAGAACGTGTTATAAAAGAGACTTTTGGTAGCAAGCTTTCTGTACAGCTATTGCATTCTGCTGACAGCAGTATTATAATTCTTAATGAAATGTAAGTAAGAAAGAGTTTGCCTCTCATGACCTCAAAACAGGCTGTAAAATACTGGCAGGAAAGGTGTACAAATGAACTTTATCCAAAGAAGAAATGCTTTTTAAAAACATACTCTTTTAATAGGCAAGCTAAATGTAAAGAAAGAAGAATATTAAAAGGAGATAAAAGCAAATGTTAAATTTTTTAACTTAATGAAAAATTCTATGCAATTTGGATATCAGGAGACATTTTTATGCAGATAGAGTGTAACTGTATAATCTTACACATTATGTAATAAGTACAGTAAGAGCTATCATCAGGAAAAAAATCATATTTAGTTTTATATATGATGTATGCTCTGCACTGCAATCAGTTTCTTATAATTTTAAAATCCAGAATACAAAAATATATAATTGTTCCTCAATATTATACACAAAAAAAGTCATTCTATTACTGCACCCCACCGTCTCCTCCTCTTTTATTAATGTAGCCAATAAAAACTCTTTTATTGGCTACATTACAGGATTTTAATAGTTTGATTAAATTTTTTTTAATTATTTCAAACAGTCTCAGAAAATATGGAAGAGCATTCTGTCATTTGGAGAAGACCATTTTAAAACTTACTGGCATTTAGTAGTTAAAAAAACCTGATAGAAACAAGGATCATGTTAGACGTCCCAGTGTAAAAATAAGAATGATTAATCTCATTGCACCTTCATAAGCTTAAAAATTTTAAGTGTTCAGAACCTTGATGTGCCAGTTCAAATTATTTCTTTATATGCTATAATGGAAAACAAGAAGACTGAAATTTCTAGACAAATAGACATTGGAATTAGAGAACTAGGTTTGGGTAATTTGTTTTTTGCAAAGTAACCTCTGTGGTATATCACATTGTCACTGCAGTTTGTGACAAATGCCTGCAAAAACCCCACACAGATTAAAATCTTCATTAGTGTTAAAAAATCCATCTCAAAAGCCATTCAGTTCAGAAGAGTCCCAAAGTCTTCTCTTCTGTTGCTTAATCAAAACTTCAGCAAATATAGTAAATAAAATTATTTATTTCAATGGACCTCTTATCTCACTACCCTTGTCTCAGAATCTTTACCAATGTCTTAAATGTATTTAATACAAGAGTTACACGTAGGTATGTTACTTATGCTATCATTATGTTTAGCAGCCCTAATTATGGGCTGTTTGATAGTATTCAGAAAAATAAATGATGCCTGCCTTCAACAAGATTAAATGGAAATTGAAAGCAAGAGAAAACCAGGAAAGACACAGTGTGCACTTCTGAAGCCATCGCAGTACACTGACAATTGAACAGTTTTCAAGGTTGTTTTTCATACAGACAGTACACAAAAGTGAGAGGAGCTAGAGAGGGTTATACAAGCCATTCTGTAAAAAAAATAGCTGCATGTTTTAATAAGTGGTGACGAAGCCTGAGCCAGATGGTAACAGGTCAGTTATTACCACTGAGTGAAGGACAAGGGCCCTACAGCCTCTGCCTGAAAATAGGTGTGTGGGGATTTATTATGTAGCAGGGCTGATGAAGAGAAAGAGGAGGCATGGACAAAAAAGCTGAGTAGGAAAGGGGTATGCCCAACATCTCAAATCAAGGCCAAATTAAGGAGTGGGAGTAAAGAAACACATAATCAAGGTGCTGGATATGAATCATCTACAAAAACTAGCGTAGGAGATGGCAAGTGCAAGAGATTGTACAAGGGATGGAGAGAGCCAAGGAGAAAAGAGAGTGTGTGTTATCTGAGAGAGGAAAAATGGGGAGGGAATGAGATACCATTTCAGTGAGCAAAGAAAACTTGGGGGCAGCCATATTCAGAAAGATGGGAAAAAACGGGAGCTGAAATCTCTGAATCACAGACACTGAAAAGAAGAAGCCCAACATGCAAAACCAGAGAAAGCCCAACACATGTAATGCAAGTCAGCAATTGCTTTAACTTTTTGAAATATTCAAATATATTGAATATTATAGTCTCTACATGCTAAAATTAATGGTCACCTATGAAGTAGGAAAACTAATGTAAGTGAAACTGCTGAAAACACACTGAAAGGAAAAGAACCTGTTTTATTTCCTTCTTCATGTGTGAAACTTAGGAAGAGTTAGAGGTAACAGAACCTTAGAGATATCACTAAAGATGGCTTATCAGATAAATGCAAACCAAATCTATTGAGCCAGCTATATCACTTTCACACATTTTTAGAGTAAGCAAACACCTTGATAGAAGGTTAAAACCAGAATGGGCAGGAGATGACAGAAGACAGTACATCAGTCAGGTGTCACAGAAACTACTGTGAACTGACAGCAGTAACACAAAATTAAAGAGCACAATTCAATCAAAAATCCACTAATTTTGCAAATATGGGATGTTGTGGCTGCAGTTGCACCTTATATTGTATTTAACCATTCCAAACAATATCAGCTGCAATTTACCTCATCATCAAAAGGGACAGCATAGGCTGTAGACATGTTAGTCACATAGGTGACTTAGGGGTGGTGTTTGGGACCTAAAAGAGCACTTTGTGTAAACCAAATAACTAGGATTAATTGCTTAATAATGAAGAGGTATGCATTAAAGCCATATAACTAGTGATTAATTATATGGCGTCACAAGCCGAGCCATTTTTTTTTAACCTACAAAATATTGTACATCAAGTGATAGACATTTATGCTTCTAGACATACAACAAAAAAAAAAAGCAAATAGCCCCTCTGCTGAATCTAAGAGACAATCACAAATGTGTTAATTGCTTAGTAGTTGCAGCTAGGCAGAAGCAAGATAAAAACTTTCAAATTACATTCAGTTACCAACAACACAAGGCTTTTATTAATTTTCCTAATCCCTAGAAAATAACAACAACAACAACAAAAAAATTCCTGTTGTTGTGAATATTATCTATTCACACTTTGCAATAAACAAGATGGATCAGTCCTGAACTTTTCTAGATTTTTCCCAAACCAAAGAAAACCTCTCAATTGGAAGCCAAGCCATTTCAGGCAGCTAAAACCTGCAAAAACTGCCAGCAGCCA
>VWZP01007283.1:24520-57885 GCA_013396995.1 Dicaeum eximium
AACAAAACAAAACAAAACAAAACAAAACAAAACAAAACAAAACAAAACAAAACAAAACAGCATCTTTGTAATTCAAAACTGCAGAGTTTAAGCACAGAATCCATCAGTACCACTGAAATTTTTTTCTCAGTCTTGGAGTGCTCTCATCATTCAAGAAGGTAGCACCATTAAGAGAACTGTACTAAGACTAAACTGCAATATTTAGATACCTGTAAATTGACAGATCTTTTCACGATCTTAAAATGTGAGGAAGATTGATTTTTATGAGACATCAGTTGTGGTAATATATACAATATCCTGCTTTAGGAAGTGAGCAAACAGATTTTAACTAGCAACACTCTGAATTTGGGATGTTTACTTCCCTTATCTTCACCTCCCAGAGATGGAGAAGCTTCAAGTGAAACATAACATTTTAAATTGTTATGCTCTGTTATGACACTCTCCCAGAGGTCTGTTTTCTTTTGGTTGTAAGCTGTAGGTAAACAGTATAGAGAATAATGACTTCAGTGCAGCTACAGATCAGCTCAGTAACATGCTCTGATGCTGGGGAGTCAGCAGCACAACTCAACGACAAAATGCAAAACCCTGATGGCTCTGGTTTAGGGTATCATGAGAGATCTGGACATCTGGAGCCATAAAGCTGCCAGAAGCAGGCTAATGTTTTTTGCTTGGCAGAAGGCAATTAAAACGAAAGCTTTCTGTGAAGATGCCAACATTTTGAAAACGTCCAATGCCAACAAAGTTTTGCAGAGATCTTCACCTTGATGGCGAGTTTTGACATCCCATTACTGAGAGTTGTTTGGTAACTGTGTCCTCTGGTGCCTACAATCTCAAACATAATGGATATTATAATTTATTTAGGTAGAGCCCTAGATCAGAAGGTGACTCAAGCAGAAATCTAGGGCAGTTGTGGAAGACACAGAGAGGTAAAAAAATGGAGAAAAAAAAAAGAAGAATGAAAAGGAAAAAAAAATAAGACTGGTAGGAGAAAGCAAGTGCTGACAGTAACTACAGGAAAGAATACACAGTTATTAATAGCTCTGCTGAATTTCATGGGTCTTCCTTCAGCTATGTAGTTGAACTATAGATAAAGGTAGACAGAGCTTCATAATTTTTAAGGGATTTGCGTATTTCATTATAAAACATACAGAATAAGTTATAGCTATCAATTTTAAAGCATCAGTTTAACATCAGTAAACTACAGACCAATTTGTAAAATATCATATGCTTTTTTCCAGCCCTCATTGAATCTAGATATATTAGCTATGGGACTGTGAAGAATGTTACAAACTGCCAGGTTTTTCCCCCTTCAACACACGTGAACTTTTTTATTATGCTTTGAAAAAAATCTTTGATTGCAGCATCTGATATTTTTTGCCAAGAATATAAGAGACAGTTTTCCTAAGGTAGTCTATTTTGTGAATCTTTTAAGCTTCTCTAAACAGGCATTTAAAAAAATTGTTGTTCCTCTGTTTCCCTGTTTCCATTCCCAGATAAAACATTTTAATCCACTCTCAATTTTGCTCTCTAATGTCTTGTCCTCATTGCAGTCACTCTTAATATTCACTGTAGAATAAAAGAGCAAAATTAGGCCCATTATACATACATTCATACTAGCAGATGGGATTTCAGGTGAGACTCAGAGCAATACAATGGTACAGAGAAGAAATTCTGCAGAGCATTCAGCATCCTCGGAGGCTTAGCAGGATGACTTTAAATCACCAGTGCCCTCTGCTGCTCTCAGGATGGTCTTTGATTTTGTGTTGTTTTTCTGTTCACCCAGGTACAGCTTCAACAGTCCTCCAAGCCATCCTTAATTACTGCTTCCTTGTAGGATGATTCATGGCTGCTGTGATTTGCAGAATTCTGTCCCTAGGAGACAGAATTACAGGCTGTCCTAGCCCAGCAGTGACATGGGTGTGTTGCAGAGGCAGGGCATGGGGTGATGGCCTGAGAGCCAGAGCTGTTGCTGCCCAGCATCACAGCTCTGCCAGGACTGCTCATCCTCTCCAAAAGCAAAAGCCTGCAATGTTTTCAAGGAATTTTACTGCTTGTCCCTAAAGACCATGGATGGAGAGGGAAGGTTGTCTCTGCTTTTGCCTAGGAGGCTCAGTTTTGTAGGAGGGTCCAGTACAGCATATAAACTAAATCTAATAATATGAAATATGAAGGATAGAGAAACATGAGTAGTTACAATTTCACCAGCTGCACAAAGTAATACCTGCCTAGGGGGAAAATCAATCAGATAGTGTCTGATCAATGTTTTCTTCATAGCATCAGCTATGTGGCTTATAAAACCTCTGAGGAGATGATGCTTGTTTCCCTTACCTGTGTAATTTATTTATTAGCCTAAATTTACAGCTGTCAGCATTGATTTGGAGCACCAAACGTAACTAAACACACATTCTGTGGGTTCCAAGGACAGATAGCTAAAAGCCTAAGCAAAAAGTAACAGAATTTTTTTACATGGAACAGCTAACTAATTTCCATTTCATTTACGTATACATAAAAATTATTGCATTCATAGAAGGAAAGCTCTTTGGTCAGGAGTTCTGAATTTGGCTTTCATTTCCTTTTCTCCTTAAGGAAGTGTGTAATTCCCATCTGATCCAATAACTCTCCCACTCCTCAAAATAGGAGGGATGGTCAACTTAAAGTGAGAGTGAAAGTTTTAAAGCCACTTTCACTGACTACCAGATATGACACGCTGAATTTGTCTGGTACACAAAACAATGTTAACTGCAATATTTATTTGGTATTCCCTTTATATAAATGTACAAAACAGGCCAAAAAAGCCTTCTTTCTCTATTTGGACAAGTACTGGGCTGACTCATAGGCTAATGTGGTTCCTGCTTAGAGTAGACATGAGACAGCTTGGGTGCCCCCCAGTCTGCTTGAACAAGTATTCTCTGCTTTCTCTTCAGACATGGCTCTTTGAGGGGTGCAGGGAAGCCTTGATATTTTGGCAGGAAGGGCTGCTACACGCAGACACTGCTCACACACTCAGGGAGAGATACTCAAGTTCATCTTGATCTTTACAGGTTAACAGGCACTGTGGGAAGCTGGTGCTGCCATGTCCATTATGCTGTTCCAGCTGTCCTCTGTGGGGACCTGATGTCTTTCAGCACAGGGTCCAGCTCATAACAAAAGGTAACCCTTCTGTCCAAGGCTGACCACGTCCCAGAACAGCAGCGTGGGATGTGTGTTTGGCTGTCATGTATCATTAATTTGGCCATTCTACACTAAGACACAAAAAAACCCTCCAAAAAAAAAGTTGTTCCATGCTTTCTTCTGAAAGGAAAGGATTTTTTTACTCATTCTCCAAGGCTGAGGTGCCACCTCTCCTGTGCATTACAATTTGGTCCTTGTGGCAGTGCCAGAGTACTGCAATAAAATGTTATCAAGTTACTCAACACCATGCAAATTATAAGGTACATTCAGTGGTCCACAGGAAACATAAAGTACCAGGACTGGTATCCAGGGACTATGCCTTATAAAGTATTCTCATAAATGATACTGAAAAGTAGTAAGGGGCTCAGTAACTCAGGCAAGTTACTCCAACAGTAAACAAAACAAAGAACTCAGCCCTTGCTGACATTCAAACAAACAGATGGTGTGCAACAATCACCATGCTCCTCAGAGCTAGGAGTGGAAAATAATACTGGATTAATCTAGTCTATTCTTTGCTCAAGAATTCAAGCAACATCCTTTCCTTGCATTTGAATGTTTGCATGTATGCTTGAACACCATTCAAGTTAGATTGAAAAAAACTTCACATTTCCTGACAAGTTTGACTGCTCAATTATAGACTGTTTTAAATGGAATTTTTTTGATGATATAGGTCATAGATTTGTGATACTTTTGCTCAACTCCCAGGATTTAATTGCCAAAATCAGACAATTCCTGCTGTAAACATTGTAATAGTCTAATATCTGGCATCTGTATTTTGACAAAGGTAAAGTTGGCTGTTGTCAGCATGTGTATCACAACAATACTACTCTTTTCATTGCCACTATCTCTTGCTGTGTCTACTTGTTCATGTTGAAAATCAGCTTCATATGAAAGCATTTTTTCCCTTGCACTCTTGCAAAAGAAACAAGAGGAAAAGAGTGAAGGAAGAAAAGTGAAAGGAAAAAGAACAAAGAATGAAAAGGGGAAGAAAAAATTTGTGAGGAAGCAAAAAGAACCCTATAGTCCTTCAAAAGGAAGCTATTCAGTGCAGGAGGAGTTCTGCTTATTTCTTTTGCCAAAAAANGCAGAGGGAGAGCACTTCAGAAGTCAATGTTTCGGTACATAGGCAGAAAGTAGAGCTGTAAGTGAATTACACTGTTACGAATAGGACAATTCATAAAACAAGTGAATGTTGGAAGAGACTCGGGAAAAGGGCTCCAATCTACTTGATAAATTCCTTGAAAGGAATTGGAAATTCTTTTCCAATTATGAGGAATGTCCTTAAACTCATTAAAACACTTTGTCTTTCAAATATACAATGCCATGCAACCTTGGCATAGTTCTTCTTGAAAGGACAAAGGAAACAAAGATTTGTATGAGGCTCAGTGGAAGATTTTTTATCTCTTCTATTTTTCAACAGAAAGAATTTTTATTATCATGCCCTTATTATGACCTTCCATGCAAAACAAGAAATATCCCAAGGTTTGTAACAGGAAGAAACAGACCATTATCTCAAGTTGGTTTTTATATGGCTTACACCTTTATTTGTATGTTTACTTCAAGGCAAATTATGAATCAAATTCACAGTCCACCGTTATCCCTCTAAAATTAATGGGATTTGATGGAGATCTTATCTTTTCATTAATATTAGCATCAAGGAGTCCAATGCTGTCAAAAGATTTTTAAAATGTCAGAAATATTTATTTCATGGATATGGGCATGGTCTCACCATTCACTCCATTGCTAATCACTTCCATTCATATCTGAAGCCTGCCATGGTACCTTTCACCTGATGGCACCTTTGTTTTTCCAGCACTGTTTTCCTGGAATGCCTACCTTTTCTTCGTCAGTAACAGCTGAAGACTTTCCCCTAATTCAAACTCCTTGTCACGCTCCCTCCTGCCCTGTGTTTGACTCCTTGTGGAGCTCAGTGTCCTCCCTCAAAGCTGCCTCTTGCTTTCAGTCTCTGCCTTAGACCCTTAATTTGTGTTGACTCACAGCGTGGTTGCTGTGAGCTCTGCACCTGCTCCTACCCCACGTCGGCAGCTGAATCCTTACAGATGACTGTTTCCAAGGGAGACCCAGGCAGAAACTTAAAAATAACAGCGGAGCAAGCCATGCAGGGCTGCCTTCAGCCTGTGCATGCAGCGGCTGCCAGCCCAGTCCCGCTTCAGAGCTGCACCACACAGCCACTGACCCAAAATCTGAGCATCCTCGGGCTGCCCTCCTCTCAGCCAAGCCAGCACCTCCATGAGCAGCCTTAGCCTGTGAGCAACTCTGGCTAGCTTCACTTCTGCTTGCCCAAATGTACAATCAACGTTGGCAATTTCCTTGCTTGTAAGCACCCTGCCTCTGGGCTACCTGAGGCTAAGCCCTGCCAAAACCAAAGTGCGTGTTTTGCGTGTAAAACTTTGAAGGAAATTAGGAAAGGTCTCCTGAAACAAAACTCCCAGCTTCCCAAAAAGGTAAAATCAAAACCACAACCTCTCTGTCGTCCTCCCAAAAATATCAAAATTATTTTTTGCCTTTTATTAAACAAAGAACATGGAAGACAGAAGTGTAAGAAATTTTGTAAGAAAAGAAATTAAAACTTCCATTTTTCCTTGTAATCTGAATGGGTTGAAAGAATTCTCTCCATCACCACTTTCATGAATTTATGAGAAAATCATACAAAACAATCCTTGCTTTAAATTATTTCTTGTATGACTGTGAAACTTGTAAACGCAATTAAAACTTAAGACCATTAGGAAGAATGTCTGAATTGTAGCTCAAAATTTGTTATCACCATATGAATGCAGACACCCTCAACTACCTTAACAAAACAGCTGTGTGGTTGTTTGAGGTTGCCATTTGCTTCCCACTAATGATTAATTTTTAACAATCACATAAGACCAGAAAATTATTTTTTAAAAAAAAGAATTAATTACTGGCTAATAAAGAATACTAATAACAGGGATATTTTTGACATTTGGTTTGCATTGTACATTGAAATGAATGCTATTTATTTTTACTTTGTGTCACATGAGGGAAAATCCACTTCTTAGGCAGCAACAGCCTTCTTGAGGAAATCAAATCAATATTCAATAAAAATCAGGTATTTTTAGTATTGTAAAATATTGGCCACATTTTATAAAAACAATAATTTCTCTATATAATTTTAGTTATTGTCCAGCTGGGTAAAGATTTTACTGATCTGAAGATATAGAGCAACATAAGGCAGTATGCTCTAGATGTTTAATAAGAGGGTATTTAAAACTATTATAGCTGCTACATTCTTCCTATTCCCCAATGCTAAACATTAATCCCTTTCATAGACTGCACTCTTAAGTTAGAGATGAGCCAGGGCATTATTTTATTACCCAAACTCTACTAGCGCTTCCGCTTCAGAAAATTTTTATGCTTCAGTACTTTGGGGTTTTTACGTGGATCTAGAGCTTGTACTGCTGATAATAAATTCTTGGGTTGAAAATTAATATAAACTACAGTTAGCAAATTTTCAAACTGAAATGTTTCAGTTGTGAAAACCTACTCCATATATTTTTCTTTAAAAAAACAAATCTACAACCAAACAAAGCTTCAATACTTCAACATTTGTTTGGAAGTAAACTGTGCAGAGAATAAACTTTCAGCCCATATTGAAATATAACATTTTATTTCCATCTACTTATACTTTTTGCTTGTGATAGGGAACTACAAAGACATCATTTTGTTTTGAAACAATAAAACAGCACAAGAACACAATAAAACCTTTGGATAAAGTGAACTAATGACAATAAGTCTCTGACAAATCTCACTAAACTGATATATGACAGTATGGAAATCATTCCAAAACATACCTGTGCAGAAAACTCAGTGGAAATACACAGATTCTTCACACTGGTACTTTTCAATTTTTATTTATTGCCTAATGAATAATCAAAATTTTTAAAGCCTACCATCTTCAATTTCGGAGGTAACACTTAATATACAAACATAAAGCTTGAATTCTCTCCTTGATGGATATCACATAAAGCCACTTAGCTGAAACACTGGCAAGGCCATTAAAACATTTTAAAAGATGTGACAAAAAAAAGACAGTGTATAATAACATAATGGAAGTTTTTAAAAATTTATTGCTGATACAGAGGAATCTCTTAAGTATATCTTGAGATCCTTGTAAAAGTCATTGCATTTACAAGGTCAAAATGATTAAAAATAACACAGTGGGTAGACTAAAGAGACAGCATAGAAGCTAAGTGATTTATTTGTTTTGGTTTGGAAAGAGGGAAAAGGGAGGAAATATCTTGCTTTAGTGCTGATCTATAAAGATAATGAAGGTGAAGCATTGTCAAACACAGAGACATAAAAGAATAAGCTAGAAGAACTCTAGAAATTAAAGTAACATAAATTACTGAGGCATGATGCCAGAGCTCTGCAGAAACTTCTGGGTAGTTATGCTCCAGTTCACTATCCCTGGACATTTTCTGGATGTGGAGCAGGGGATAGGAGCCTCCAAAGCCATATCCTACTCTTTTATATCAGGTAGATACCTGATATAGATGAGACTCATTTCATTTACTATAACAGGAACAAGTTCTCCAAAGTACAGCAAAGTAGATTCAGTGAATAAAAGCATAAAGAAGAATTATTTCCTGGATGTAAACAGCACATGATGACCAAAGTAGGACTGAATGATTAGTGCTCAGTAGAGAAAAGGGTCACAACTGTAAGGTGAATAGTGAAGACAGTTTTCCAGAAACCTGTGTTTTAAAGCATTTCAGGTCCCCCAGCACTTTTTCAAATCATGCTTTTATTTCACCAGCATGAATGGTATAGACACCTGCAATTATGAAGCCCTTAGCATAAATCCCCCCTTGTGGAGCTGTTTCAACCCCTCTACCTGCACAAAAGCTTCCCAGCACTGCAGAGACCACCCACCACCAGGCAGCCACAGCTAGCCAGCTCACCACATGGCTCCTGCTTCTGGTTTGCAGTCCAAACCTCATATACACAATTCCTCATTTACCTTTCCCATGCTGCAAAAACCACAGAGCTCACAGAAAGGCAAAAAGAGGAGGTAGACAGGGCATCAGGGGAGGGAGTGCCACCCCATCTCCAAAACATCATTTTTGTCTAAGATGGTTTCACAGGAAGACAGTAAGGAACTCTAGCCTCACTCACAGTCCCATTTGGCAGCAAACCCTCATCTGCCACCACCAATAGATTTCTCTAGAAGAAGGAATTAAAAAGTGAGACCATTTCTGTAATATATCTCAGCATTCAGAGCTGATTTTAGATACCCAAGGAACCAATCAAAACCACCTTCATACAGCACATTATCAATTCCTCATATGAAATCTGCATATTGTTATTCATATTGTGGTCCTGACCATCCCTTCTATTGTTCCTGGATTCAATGTAAAGACAAACCTTGATCCCACCTTAGGATAGCACTTAGCACATCAGCCTTTATCTGTTGGCAGCAACTGGTTTGGAGAGCATTATTCCACATGCATTAATGTCAGTATAGTAATAAACTTTCCTGATGTAAAATGCAAAATCACATTAATCTGCCCTATATTGTCCTAATGGTATTCTAAGCATATTTTTTAATGAAAAAATGTTTGTCTAATAATGCTTAATGTTAGTACCAATGGGAAAAATATTAATTCTTAATTTTTTATTAAATAAATCTATCAGCAAGCAATAATAGGTGGTGAACACAACAATATATCAAAATCCCAGGGAAATTAATTTGATTAATGCCATTAGCAGAGAGCAGGTCTCACTTATATTTCTACAGTGTGTGCAGCAGCACATATCAGAATGTTAATTTGGATATAAGAATAAATCTTCCAGAAGGTTTTCCATTTGCTTGATTAAGTGTTTAGGTATACAGAAGGCAACACCTAACAAACAATGTCAAACTCCTCAGTTACCATTTGCTAGCTAGCATCCTTGCAAAAACACACCTACCCAGTGTTAACTCCCATATTAGAAAACATAATCCTAAAAAAGAATCACAGACAAAAGAGGAATTTTTCACACACTAGTTAATTACTTTGTCCCTGCTCTGGATGCCTATGTTATAGTAGTGCAGTGAATTTAACCTGTGCAATACAACTTAAATGCAATACAACTTAAATGCTTAAACTTAAATGCTTCTGCACCTCTCAGCCTGCAGGTATTTCCCTGCAAATACCATGTGTCTCATGTAAATCCATGTTAGCATCTGATGGACTGCCCTAATCAGTCTTGCACCTAGCTGCTAATCAGCTTAATTCTGAAGATTCACCTCGTGCCAACTGCAGAACACAGTAACCAGACTTCACCATTTTTTAGGGTTTCATAGCATTACTATGTATTACAATGGGTAAAATCAGTCAGTTGTTCAAACTTGACAGTATAAAAAAGAAATAATGGATCAGCAACATCATACAGGGTTGGTTTCCAGAGTGGAATACTAAAAAAAGTAGCTATTTTTCTTTTCACTCTATTCTTTAGACAGATCAGTATTAATCATGGATTCATACCATTTGCTACTGTTGGAGGCCCCACTATTCATCAGCAAAATGGCTTTTAGATGGTTCTACTCTAATAGCCATAAAAAAACTTACATAAATTTGTCTTTGTCCTTTGTCAAACTTTGCATTTTCCACTGTTTTGTCTACAAAGCAAATTAAACAGAGGGTCAGTGGTGAACAATTATATATCTAGATTAAATAATTGATGTAACACTGCTCTTAGGAAGAAAACACTACTACCAGTCTGTGTTTGGGATGGGTTCCATGTCATTGACTCTCACACTGCTGGGAACAGCTTCTTACCAATATATTTTTGAGCTAGAAAAGCATCCAGACATGATGCTGAGCAGCAGCTGTTAACACCAGCTGTGTCCTAAGGTTTGTCCCACCTTTCAAAATATGTCTACTGCCTTCTGTCAGTACACTTCATGCTAACTCACACTGCTCATTTGGATGCTCTGGTTTTGCAGAGTACTCCATCTCCTCACTAATCCTATCATGAAATATTTTAATTCTTGTTGATAGTCCAGGTGTCAGATGCAGATTTCATGTATTTTTCACTATGAGATTAATTGTATCATTAAAGCTATTTTCACATCCTTTGAGTTTTGTTGTTTATTCCTCCAGACAAAACAGGAACAAACATAAAGCTTGGATTTAGGAACATAAAGGAACACATGGGATGCAGTGCCATTCCTTCACCCAAACTAAAGCATCTCAAATATTCTACTGTGAAACATGGATGGCTAGTATGAATGAATTTGATTGTGTTTCCAGGCATTCTTTCCATTTTTTACTCTATTTCAATAGGGAAAGTATAACTTTTCTGATAAGTGCAGCACTTGTAGCACATTGTGTATCCCAAAAGAAACACTAATCTCCTACAGGGAGATTAACTGTAGGAGGCTTAACATCTAGACTATTAAATTTTCTATCTAGACTATTAAATTGTCTATATAAATATCTTCAGCCTTTTTTTTGTTTGGTTTGGTTTGGGTTTTTTTGTTTGTTTGTTTGTTTGTTTGTTTGTTTGTGGGGTTTTTTTCTTTTTCTTTTTTTTTTTTTTTGGTTAACATTAAAGGCAGTACTAACAGATATTACAGCCAGTAAATACCAAGGGAAAAAGCTAAAATATCATAATGTATTTAAACATAATGTTCTATATTTTTTGTTACTGTAGTTGTGGAGCTTTTCTGATATGCAAGTTATTATGCTACCTCACAGAATTTTATTCTCAATAGAATATTTACTAAGTGTAGCAGATTTTAAAATTCAGACATGGGCAAGCAATGGCTTTATGTAGCTCTTCACCAATTGTAAAAGTCTGAAGGCTCTGAAAGATTTGAGTGACTTCACTAAAGTACTGAAAGTTTCCAGCATCTACAGTCAATGAGTCTTAAAAAATATTTATTATTTAAATTTGAAAATATTCATATATAATTTCAATCATAGATACATTCGATATTACTAGATTCTATAATATACTTTCACTGGCATTCATATTCAAATATACCTACTAATTTGGTCATTGTATTGTAGCTAGTCATTACAGAGCTAGTAATATGTGCAACTCTAACAAACTTGCTTACAATATAGCATAAAAAATGCCTCAGTACAAAGAGGTTATACTGTGGAAATCCCTTGGTATCTTGTTTTTCCTTAGGTTTGCTTGAGGCAACTAGGGATTCTGCAAGCTGGGACTCTAAAAACTTTGTATGCTTTTCTGTTTTTATTTTATAACACTTGCCAAAGTCTCAAAAAATTAAATATGTCTTACTGGACATGAGTGTGCTTTTCATTTTCCCCTACTCTTCCATTGTCCTCAGTCACCACATTTAATAGAAATCTTTGGGTGAACAGACTAGATTTAATAAAAACTACTTTTCTATCTAATATTCTCTATCAGTCTGTCTTTATAAAATATGAGTAGAGCTATTTGATATTAGTGCTAGACAGATTACAGCTGAATGACAATGTTAAAAACTTCAAATATGTTATCAAATGTTATTATTGTATAGTATTATGTAGAAAATATTCCTCAACAGAGCAGGAGTTCATGCAGTAAGTACATAATCTTGGTTTGGAAGAACAGGCTTCATTTGATTTTCATGCCCAAATCACTCACAACACTCACATATGCCCACACCTCAGCAGGAAAACCATCACAAGGAACTACACTCACAGAAGTACCATGCACTATTGCTGAATGGAGAGCAATTCTGTATTAATAGCCTATTATTGTTTAACCTGCAAAGGTCATGTCTACAAGGACATTAAACTAAAACAATTTTCATGACCCATTTTTTCATTAAAACTGCTTCCTTCTCCCAGTACAGTTCTGGTCTGGATAAAAAAGGCTGCTGGGCGTTCTTTGAAGTCTTTCCTAGAATTACTTCTATCAAGTCTGTAGCCATGTGCATAACATGTGCTATTTTTTCAGAGAAACTAGAATAAAAATGGCTAAAAATGGTAATGGTTCTGTAGCTAAAATAGCACTAATTTGTCAATGATATTTTACACTTCTGGTTTTGAATGGTCGTAGGACCAATTTAGTCTACCAGATTATAAACTGAGATAACCATATGGTATTTTACTGCTTCTTTTTGCTTTTCTGGTCTTAATGAGATCTTCATATATCAAAAGTTGTTTTCTATAAAAAACATAAGAAAAATATTAGATGGGCATTTGCAGTGTTCCTAGCATATTGGCTATGCAGGCATGCCAAATAATTGCTAATGAGGTTAATATTACCTAACAAAATGAAGCAGAATACTCTTAAAACAGTGAAGAAATATACAAGGTACAGGCAAGTGTAAGGAAGTGCTTGGACTGCAGGGAGGAAGGGGTCAGCAAATAATGAAGGGGTCAGCAAATAATGTAAGTTTCAGCAGCTGCTCCAGAAGAGGAAGAACCACTATACATCATGTGGTACCGCCTAAATTTAAGAGTTTCTTTCTGAAAGAAACTTGCTGTTTATCTGAAACTGAAATAAATGAGATGATGATGAACTATGTAGAGTCAGGTGCTTGTTGAACAGCATTTATGAACCACAGGATACTGTTGTTATTGGAAGTATTTCTGATATTGTGACATTTCTGATCGTATTTTGATTGATCTTATAGGATTACAGGCAAACCAAGAAGAACAGATTTTCACCTTTCCAGGAAAAAAAGAAAGCTAAAGGAAATTTTTGGAAGGAAGAAGAATACTAATAAAAGCAAAAGAAAAACAAAGGTTTGTTGGTCTTTGTTTTTTGCTTTTTTTTTTCTCCTAAAGATATTGTGATTATTAACTACATCATTGTAACTGACAAGAATACAACTCAAAAAAGAATGCAGGTTTGAAATGGAAATGCAGGTAAGAAATTGAAAATACCAATTGAACCAATTGAAATAAATGAAGTGCTGGCATCAGAAGAAGGTAAATGAGTGACTGATAAAAATCCTGGCATACTGTTAACAAGTGTATTCTCAATCCTAAAAGTACTGATGTTCCCAGTATTGGGAGGCAGGGGTGTGGAATTGGCTTTGACTTTGTATAGTCTTCTACAATACAGCAACTACTGGCTGCTTTTGAGGGAAAATTCATTGCTTACTTGCATTCAGAGTGCAAAGCTATTGCTTTGCTTTTGTGAAGAAGCTTAGCAAAAGCAAATCAATGATGAGCAAGGGTATTAGGCTCTACAGAGATTTTCTAAAATGCAAATCAAACTGAAAAGGAGAAGCTGCTCCTCATATGCCCCTGTGTATACTAGCTCAGTTACAGAGAAAAACAAAATTAATATTCATATTTTCGATTCAAACACACACAAAATATTCAGAGGCATTTCTCATTTGAATGTATATATTTTGTGTATTAACGAGGGAAAAATTAAAGAAAATGTAAAGGATCCTATAACTCACCCAAGTGAAATAATTAGAAGAATTACAAATAGCCTCAAGCAGGTAGACCTGAAAGTAGGTGCATACAAGTTACTTATAAAAGGCACCTTGCTTTAGATATTAAAAGTGTACATAAATTAGCATCTGCTAACACTATCTACAAATATATTTCTGCCACTTAGTTATCTGAACACAGAAACTGGTATTTCATGTCTCAAGTCTGTGGCTATCTCTGTTTTCTCTTCAAGTGAACCACTGACTGTTGCTTCACATGTGACTGTGGGGAGCAGGTAAGAGGGAAGTTACCTCCCCAGATCCAACATGGGTAAGTCTGCTTCCAAAATACTCTGACAGTTTTGGGAATCCTTTGACCTTGGTCTAGAAAAGCTTGAGAAGCCAAAGGGGTGCAGTAGAGGACTGTAAAAATGGTTGGCAGATAGCAAGAAGCTGGGGGAAGAGGCTTGCATCATGTTTGACCTAGCAGGAACTTTGTAGGTTCCAAAATAGAGGTTTTTAAGTGTACAACTTTAGCCCTGAAAATTGCCCTGTGCTCTGTTTGTAGCTGAATGTCACAGAAGGAGACCAACAGCAGAAGTCTTGGAACGACGCTCCAAGACTATCAATCTCTGGGTTTTAAGTTAATTTTTTTACAAATTTTACCTGTGAGCTACCTGTGAGCAAAACAGAGTTTGCAAGTAATATGAAGAACGGTGCAAGAGGGTGTTGACAGTGGAGTGAGTTCTTGGCTCATGAGTCAGAAAGCAGACAAGCACAGGGAGCAAGTTTGGTAAAAATAGGCCATAAAATGGTCCAATTTGTCCTTTATTGACAGGGACTCAAAGAACAGTGGCCATGAGTGCCCTTCTTCACTTCATGCTTTGCCCTCTATGGAGCTCCTTGTATCACTGCCACAGTTAAACTAAACATTGACATTAATTACAGCGTAAAGAAACTGTACCTCATGCACATTTAAATGACTGACACTCCATTAGAAAAACAATTCAGTCTGTATTGTTCACATATTTTGTCATCTTATGATGGAAATGGTAGTTCTTTCATGGTCACTATTTATATTATTTTAAAGATTTCTTTCCAACACACAAACCATTCATTTAGTTGTGCATCTCACTGGGAAAAAAAAGAATGAGGAATCAAGCAGAACAGTGCTCCCCTAATCTGTTTTAGCAGGAGATCATGTTAGTCATCAGTGTCTGAACCCTGTGTAGTTTCCATTTCCCTCCTTCACTGTGCGTAAAACAGAGCTGACAACACATATTTTTCTTTGTCAAAACATTTCCATTTCACCTACTTTTCAGTGCACAGACATCTTAAGAGCCATAACTTAGGCCAAGATTACAGCAACATTTTTCTTGCTATCTTAATATTGGAAAGGTGCATGCACTAGATCCTTAACAGGAGTATACTAGCTTTAAAACTTGTCACAGATAAAATAGGATTTCCCAAATGATAGTGTCAAATAGAGAAAAAAAAACCTAGGCATTTATCAGATGAGAATGAGAGGGCTAGGCCAATACTGTTTTCTATATCTCATAATTCAAATCATGTTCAGCTATTTCAAAAGTCATTCAAGCACATTATGCAGTTTTGGTTGGCTGAAATGCGGTGTACACATCTTATTCTACTTCCTTGTCTGATGCTTTTTCAGCTTTTAGAGAATGTCCAAAGCAGACACAGATTGTTTTTGCAAAGCCTTGCCTAGCAGAAAATGAGTGATGGTGTTGAGAAATGTGTCTTCCAGGCATATTTTTCCTGAGGATTATGTAAAGAAAATCACAGTAATCTATGGAAAAAGCATACACACAAATAAATTGCTCTGGGTCCCAAAGATGAAGTCGTAATACAGTTGTCCTTCAAATATTTACTTAGTGTGAAATAGAAAAACTACCAATAAATAAAAATGCTGTGTCTGCACACTACACCCTGCTGCAGAATGAAAGGCAAAGCAAAAAGAAGTATTTCCCAGTCACAACACACAATTACATTATTCCTGAATTCCACATGTAAATAGTCACGAAGCTGACCAGGCTGATGAGAAAAGGATTGTTATGGCTCTTCTATCAAGAGAGAAATTGCTACTATGTGCAGAAATAATCACAGGGAGCAAACTCTGTTTTATCCAAGTGAAGAACTGTGCATGGCCACAGGAAGCAGGGGTCAGAGGAGGGCAGTTCTGCCCCTGGCCTGAAAGTGTGTTTGGCCACAGGACCCAGACCCACACACAGACCCACGCCCTGAACAGACTTCAGCGTACCAAGACCTCACTTTCAGCTGTGTGTTTCTCCCTGCTTGTACTTCTACCTTGCATGGCAAAAGAACACCTCTTCCAGTATTGCAAGAGACCTTAAAAAAAAATTAAATTGTCTGTATAAACAATGCATGCCTGGAAACTGCAGAGCTGGGAGATGCAGGAAGGGAAAATGCATTTAAGCAAAATCCCAGCGTGATATTATTCTGGTTCAGAGCTTTGCCTTTTAAATCATATTCAGGTCAGCTGAACAAAAGCATTTATTTCAATAATGAACTTGTTAATGTTTTTCTTAGCTGCAGTCTGAGCTCCCCTGCCCCTCGTGCATTCCAGTATTGGTACTGGCCTAGAGGGTTTGACAGATTGATCCCCTTTTCTACCCTTAAATATACATTGATGGAGGAAACCTTGTGCACAGCCATCCTAATGATTGCCTGCTAACTGAACAATTATTTCACATTTTCCTCTCATTTCAATTTATAGTACAATGTGCAAAGATTCTCCCATTACTGAAATGTAGACTTTTTAAATGCAACTTCTTTGAAACTGAGATAAATGGATTTACAATCCTGTATCAATTAGGATATCAGTCCACCACTGTCAAATCAGCTTAACCGTTAAATGTTGATCAAATCATATCTTAATTATCTATTTTAACTTCTGTGTAAGAAAAAGCACTTATTTTAAGAATTATTTTTTCTACTTAGTCCATACTGACAAATTAATTTCACACAATGTCATGTTAAATCATATTCAACACCTCATCGTATTTCCTAGGTTCATGTTTTCTTGTCTGCAATTGCCGTATCCATAGATGATTTTATATTCAGATTCATTTCACAGAAAATGAAAGCAATTTACGTAATATTAAAATCACAGAACTATAGAGTGATCTTGGGTGAAGGGACCTCTGAAGATCCCTAGTCTTCCAAAAGAATCAACCACTGTAGATGTAAATTTATATCTATTCATTTCATGCACCAACACCATTTAAATTAATCATTTAATCATTTAAATTGAGTCTGATGTCATTGTAGACAGAACCACATAGCTGCAGCTTCAGGCACTTCCTGTGGATGGACGGAAATACAAACAGGATCATGAGGAACAAATCTGTTCAGAGATGAAAAAGTAGTAAGTGGAAACACGAGGTCCATACTATGCTTATTGCAAATTGAATGTACACTTAGAAAACATGTGAAAACATTCCAGAGGTATTGTTTCTTTATTCTATCTTTGAATTAATAGTTTGGCCTTAATCACTGCAACATAATAATTGCTTTTCTTTTACCAAAGATTATGGTGATCATATTTATTCTTATCAATACAGAAGTTATGTATACATCTAGTTGCACCCTAATGGATCATTAACAGTAATTTTGGGTGATTAAAGGCCCCTAGCCCTCAGCCTTACATATACAAAGTGTTTCAGGTATTTATTTATACTCCATTAATGCAGCATCATCCTGTCTTACTGCTTAATTCCTGTACTTGTTGCAAATCTGAAACAATGGTTTTTTCATGATATTTTTCTAGAAAAGCATTTGGAGGAAAGGATGTTGCAGAATTTCCACGATGGGCTAAATATCTAAAAGAGAATTTTTAGATATTTATAATAATGTCATGTAATAAATTCAAATTGCATGTACTAAAGAATGCTCTTTGTGGCTTGTAAATTTTTTTAGTTACCTACTGCTAGGAAAAAAACTTCAATAAGCTAAGCAAAACCAAAATTCTCTTCCTTATTCTCCTTTGTCCCTGCACAAAATTTCCAAACGTCTCCTGCTTCCCCTCCCACACTTTCCAGGCTCATATGCAGGAAGACCAGGACACGTAAAAGAGCCAGGCACTCAAGTGACACACTGCAGACAAAGGGCAGCCTCTGGGCTAGCAGAGCAGAGCTGTGGAGAAACAGCAGGTAGTCTCACATTCCTTTTCCAGACAACATGTCAGATTACTCACAGTCTTGAACAATCTTCAGTTTGAATATCTGATTTATACTTTTAAGCTTTTCTTCACAAATGTAAAGGATAATCAACCAAGATCTTAAAAAAAAAAAGGCAGTTTGAAAAATCATGTTTGAAGTTCAGAGTGAAGTCATGAGCTGGTTTTTGTCACTAGGCTACAAAAAGTTCATTCAGGTCACTCCTGTTACATCCTTCCATCACAGGAGATTATATGCACACCTCCTGCTAGTTACTTACAAAATTTTGTATTAATAGATATTTACCCTAATTTATTTTTCAGGAAAGTCTGTTTTAAATTCTCTAGGTCTTGGCTCAGCACACCCTGAGTCATTTTATCCATCTTCTTGCACACTCTCCTGCTATAAGTTGGACCCATTTTAAACCATAATATCACTCTGCTCAGTGCTCTTGATCAAAATAGCTAACACAGATCTAATTATTCTTGAGTAGTTTCCAGAGCAATAAAAAGGGTGAAGCAAGAGGATATTAACTTCATACAGAGCTATCATTACAATCATTAGTGTGACAGTAGGTGAGACACAACTTGCAGAGGTCTACTCAGCTGGTAATCCAGATGGGTAATTTTGAGGTTGTTTGCAATTTGGAAAAGTACCATGACTGTTCATTGCTCTCAACTTGTCCAAAATAAATGAAACATTCAATAAAATGTTGGTTAAAGGTTGAAAACAAATCCGAAAGCTACCAACTATGATATTATAACTGTATATCCTTGATGAGCAAATATGCACACAAGTCCATTATCCCAGCCAATGCTGATAAACAGCAGTGAGTCTTACTTAATGGAAAAGTTAATCAGAAAAAGCACATTGGAGGCTTTTAATACACATGATTACACATACAGATTGGGGCACAGGGTTTAGCAGAGAAGTTCCCTGTTGTAGAAAGACTCTCAATGGGCCAAGTGATTCTTGGTGCCCAATCCACATCTACCACATATCCACTTCTGCACCCACCTCCTATCACAGGTAGGAGAAACCAGAAACCAGAGGAAAGTGGAATAGCTCAGGTAAATCATTAATAGTTACGTTTAGAGATAAAGATGAAGCCAGCTCTTAGAACCAAAATAGAAAGCTGATGCCATGAATTTTACCCCATAATAAACTTGGTCAGACATTTGCAGAATGTATGGTAACCCTTACAGGAAACAGCCTAGTTCAAGTAATTCAGGCAAAAATATTAGTCAGACCAAGGGCTCCATGTTCCCATCCAGCCCAGGAAAGGACCTAGATAGACTCAGATTCTGGGGGAACATGTGGCATTCTGCTATCTATCATGCTGTACTCACCCATGTTACAAAGGACAGATATACTGAGTACCTGGGAATATCTGGCTATGCTGAGAGTGCCATGGGAAGCTGGAGAAAAACAACAGACATTCTGGCAGCAAGAAATGGCTCATCTCCAGAATAATCAGGGCTGGGACCTAGGGACAACATAGCAAAAGATGATGGAGATTCTGAGATGGCCATGTGTTCATGCACACTTCAAGTCTTCCACAGAGATGATGATACCTCCTAATTGCTACATGCAGATGCAAATATAAGTTCATTGGTATCAAGATAAAACTGCAGCACGCTGGCTTTTGCTCACCAGTTTATTGAACAACACTACTCTTTCCCTCATAAAGCTCAAGAAGGAGCCTTTCCTGCACTCATTATCCCTGGTAAAACAGAGTAGAATGTGCAATTTTTCATTTCTTTGAAGTGAAGCCCAGATTGAAACTGTTGCCTGAGTAAGTACAGACAATGTGCAGAACATGAGTAACCCTGTTGAGATTAGAAAAGACCCACTACTTCCTAAATGAATGTAGTTAGTGGAAAATATCGCACATTTTCTCAACATTACATTTCATGTTTTGCATAAATCCAACCAACCCGGACTTTGCTGAGCCTGCAGAAAAAAATAAATCTCTTCTGCATATGGCCACTGTTTGTGAAGACACTCATTAAAACTGCATCATGCAGGGCTCCTTATAGGAGCAATTCCAGGGAAATGTAATGTTGTGCAGCTGAAAGATTAAGTTCCCCCTGTCAGCTAAATGTGAAGTTTTTACATGTGGCAGTGTGATAGCACTTATTGGGACTCCCTTGCCTCAAGACTGGATGTTGCCAGTCGTACAAAAAAGCACTACTCCTGTAACTTGAAACTGATTTTGTTGTCACTTATCTCAGTTTTGCACAGGAACATTCCCAGTAAAGATAGCTGATTTTTTTCTGACACATGAAAGAAGAATCATTATTATATATAGTAGCTCAACAAATCAGCTGTTAAACAGTTCTAAGTTGAATCAACTTTCATGGGAAATGTTTTGAATCAGACAGACTTACCTGCATATATTTTGTCAATATAAACTGTTAAAACAATTTTCAAGCACTTGTGCTGGCCTAGCAATGTAGGTAAAAACATGGCATAATACTATTGAGTATGCTGTCAGGTTTTGATTTCACCTTTATGCCAGCCAAGAAGCAGTCATTAATAAGAAGACAAACACTTGGAGACAGTCATTAATAAGAATTTCTCCATAATTGTCATGCTCTCCGTGAAAGGATGAAGAGATAACAGAGCTCAAACACCATTTCTGGTTTAATCTTCCTGAATATCTCTTGCATTACTGTAGTAGAAGAGGGAGAACATTGAGCTAAGAAAAATATATGTGTAATATTTTTCTTCAGACAGCTCATAAACTGATTTTCTTGCTCCCTGCATATGACAAAGTGCCCAGCTGGCAACTTAAATTCTGATTTATATGAAAGGTCAGTTAATCCCAAGCAGGCATTTTGCTAAATATCAAAATATCTCCTCATGTGTTTTCTCTGTCTAGCTCAAGGAAGTTGGAAGCTTAAGCATCAGAAAAGCTAACAGAGTAAGGCAGTGTTACCAATTTTGGCAACTCACAGCAATTTTTCATCCCAATATTGAATAGTTTATGGACCACAAGTAAGATTATAAATATATAGGTGTTCTGCATTTGTTGCAATACTGTTCTTACAGACAAATTAGTAGGCAAACATCCCATCTTCCTCTACTGCATGACTGCTGTACTGCCAGGCAAACAGTGCAGAGGAGAGAAAGTGCATTGAGAATAACCCTGCAGTCACTACCAAACCTCAGCAATTCCTCTGAGGTCAGCATGAATTTTACATCAAGACTAACTCATACAGAAATACCAGTTCTCCCCAGACATCACATGTCTGACTTTCAAAATAGCACGTTTTAAAAATATTCTTTAAAGGACAGCAGAAATATTATTTGATGGTCGTTTATTTTCCAAGTGTAAAGAGTAGGAACAGTTTCCTCTGTGACAGAAAAGAGGAAAAAACCCAACCAAATCATAAAGTCACTACAGGGTGCACAAAGCAGGTGAGGAAACTTTAGTAAAGTAGTACTTGTGGAATCCTGTGTGTTTATCCAATGATATGAAATAAATGGAGTAGAAGCAGCGACATCAACATTTGATTAAGCAGACATTAACAAGAACACAAAATATAAATAAAAGGAGATAAAAACTTGGTAATAGCCCAGAAAGAAATTGCTGAAGTGTCCAGAAGTAACACACCATAACCCTTTCTACATTAAAATAGTATATCACACCTGACAACAGACGACCAAGGAAAGAGAGAATCACAGGAAATGCTTTTTCAGATTTGTTCTTGGTTTCTTGCAATTTTCTGTGGCATGTAGGAAACACTTCATGCAAGAATGTGGACCCTAAAATTTAAACTGGGGAAAAGTGTAAGGATCATACATTTATTTAAGCAAAAATCTATGTTTTCCCCTCGACCATGTGAACACCATTCCAACTCCAGTGTAGATGGTATGTCACTGAGCTTAAAAAGTAGCATATATATATAGTCTAAAACAGAAAATAACTTGGGGAGGAGCACACCCAAGATGATTATTTTTTCCACTTGAGAGTCTGGATGTTTTTCTAGAGCCGTGAACACATACTGATTAAAGAGTTTTATAAGAACTTCACTCATCTGGCAGAGCACTGATGATACTTTTTAAAGGTCTTGTCTGAAAGGCCCTGCACTAAGCTTTACACTAATCCTGTTTGCTTTTGAAGTAATCTGAGCTGAACCCACTAAAATGTCAATGTGAAGTCCGAAAAGTGCAGACCTATTTTTGAAAAGAAAGCACAACAAAGTCTATGTATAAACTTTTATTTTAATCTCATCTGCACTGTTTTATAAAATTACTTAAAAAAAAAAAAAACAAGTGTCTATCTCAGCATTTTATTGACAAAGTAGCTATAGTAGTTCACAAAAGAAAAAAAAAAAAGAAAAAACCCACATGCCTGACCATAACTTGTGTTGGGAATATTGGGAATATTGTATAAACTGCTTAGTAATCAACATTCCCAACACATCTCAGATCAAATTCGCTGACTCCTTAAAGA
Source organism: Dicaeum eximium (assembly GCA_013396995.1). Taxonomy (NCBI): domain Eukaryota; kingdom Metazoa; phylum Chordata; class Aves; order Passeriformes; family Dicaeidae; genus Dicaeum; species Dicaeum eximium. The sequence continues at coordinate 46,728 of VWZP01007283.1, forward strand.
CAGAGCTTCAGACAGTGATCACTACTCAGAGCTTAGTCATGCATCAGAAATAAAATTATATTTGGGAGGAAAATCCAGAATATAATACTGACCACCCCCATATTGCTCTGGAAAAGCCCACCCAAAAAGACTTTTCCTGGTCTGAGATAATTGCCCAAAAAGCTCTCCTATGTCTTTTGCACACCAGCTGGACAGAACACAGGATGTGGGAGGAATTGCATCAGCTGTCTGATGGTGCTGCAGCCCCTCCAGGGAGCAGCAGCATGTGAACCATGCTGAAGTGACATTTACTCCCATATCTGCAGGCCTGCATTAGGCCCCTCCCAGCTGGAGCAGGATAAAGGAGATTATGTTATTCCAGTTTTTAATTTAAAGATAAAATACCTTTACAACCCCATCAACTAACCCTAGACCTACCTTTTCCTTTAGAAACTGTGTTGGCTGCAGGCACATGCAGCTACCATTAAAGAGCATATAAATCTGGAAATTTCAAACACTGAACATAAGATGAGGTTTTAAAAAGGAAAAATATAAAAGAAATGTCTCTGATAGTAGTAATATTTATAAAAATGCAATTACAAGAACAAATAACAGAAATCATTAATATTAAACAGAATGGACACTTAACATCCATTTTGTGCTAAAAGCAGAACCCTCAAGGTTCTGAAATGGTCCCAGTTTCCTAAACCAAGTGTTTGTCGACTTTCTTAGGTCTTTCTTTGCTCAAGGATGGTAGTGAAAACTTAATTCAAAACATATCTGACACCTCTTTTAGCATTCATCTTCAAGCCTGTAACAAAGTTGCATTTTGCATTGTCTGATGACTTCCATTATTTTCAGACTTCAACCCTTTACCTTAATTCAACCTGGCCAGCTGTAAATTTGCAGCAAATTATTTCTAATATCACCTAAAAAGAAAAATTTTCCTCTAAAAGAAAATATAAAATAAAGATTCAGCTCAAAATAATTCTAAGAACATACTCCCATGGAATGGGTGTGAACAACTCTAAGAAATTTCAATCCAAAATTATTTTCATACCACAAGTTTTCAAAGCACTTTCACAAAGTCTGCAGCACACTGGTTTTTCCAATTTTTGTTTGATATAACAGCAGTGGCCAGAGTAGGGTCAGAAGAGCATTCTGAAATGTCCATCTCTTCATTGTCTGTCCTGCAATTACTCTCAATTTAATAATCTTATAAGAAAACGTGGGTCAGGAGTTCATCCTCTAGGTCAAGTTAGTGTCTAATAAAAGGTCTCAGTCATGAATAAAATTTTAATTGTTGCCAAAATTAAACAAAAATATCAGACCAAGCATTGCTGTTCTGTTTCCCAACAGTTGGATCAAACACTTGCTCCACAGCTTCCTTGCTTCCTCACACACTGTACATTCCACACACATCTACAGCAACACTCTCAGTTAGTGACTTTATGTCTCTGCAAAATAGAACTGCAAGAGTATGAGACAGATGAGATGGGTTTTACTCCAAAGGTTTTTTAAAGCCTGTGTTTGAACTAGAAAACAAAAATTGCGTGACATTTGAGGGATTTAACCAACATAAATCCCAAGGCAGCAGTTCAGGGCAATGTGTTAATTTGACTGGCAATTTTAAAGGCAGTTAAATGGCAATAGGAATTAAATACCATTGAACTGGAAGGGCATAATGGGCCTAAAAGATTCAATATTCTTTGGGGAAGGAGTTGTCCCCCCACTACATAATACAATAACAATCTTTCAGTTTAAAGGCAGAGAGTGATAGTTCAATTACTTTGCACTTTTCTCTTGCTTTGTACTAGCTGAAAAGTGATTATTAGAGGATTTGTGGGGTCTGAATTTTGGCATCTCCTCTACTGTATGAATAATAGACCCGATTTTCCTTTTACAATGCTGTACTAAAGGCCTGAGTATTGCTGGTGATATGAGTCAAGTGAGAGCCACACTTGCTGAATCCTCATGTTGGGTTTTGTAAGAGTTTGATAGCAGGTGGGGCTACAGGGCCAGTTTGTGTGAGAAGCTGCAAGGAGCTTCCCCTACGTCCAACAGAGCCAATAGTGCCAGCCAGCTCCAAGATAGGCCCAGCACTATCCATGTCTGAGCCCACCAGGAATGTTGGCAGCACCTCTGAAATAACAGAGTTAAGGTGGGGGAAAGCTTACAGCAGGTTTGCTTACTGCAGCCAAAGAGAGAAGTAAGAATATGTGAGAAAAAGAGCCCTGCAGGCAGCAGGGTGAGGAGCAGGGGCAGGGGATGCTCCAGGCACAGAGATCCCCCTGCAGCCCGTGGTGCAGACCGTGGTGAGGCAGCCTGTCCCTGCAGGCAGGGAGGTCCCCAGGGGAGCAGAGATCCGCCTGCAGTCCAGGGAGAGCCCCAGACTGGAGCAGATAAATGCCCAAGAAACACTGATTCTGTGGGAAGACCATGCTGGGGCAAGCCCCTGTTGGGACCTGTGGATCCATGAAGAGAAGAGACCACACTGCAGCAGGACTGCTGACAGGACTTGTGACACCGTGGAGAATCCACACCGGAACAGTCACTTCCAGAAGGACTGCAAATTCCACCAATACCTTTCTTGATCAGCAAAAATCTTGTACTTGTTGGTCTAAAAAACATTACTGGTCTAGAAAGCACTAGCAAGAAAAGTGCATTAACAAATTTCTAGGGTTATATTGTGTTAGAAGCAGCCAGATTTGAAAAGTCAGAGAGTTGCACTGTAGATTCTCTCCTGGGATGCAGGTAAGTAACAAAGTACACACCTGGATTCCTACCAAGACATGGCTCCTTTGCATAAGCACTCCGGTGTTATATTCTGGGGCATGACTCCTGAGAATAAGAGCAATGATAGCATCCGTAAATCTGCATTCCCGAAGCTGACTGCAGGACCCAAGAGCACCATCTTCCAGAGATCATACTTCAGAGAATAAGTGAGAAACATAACAGATACTTAAATCAAAGGGTATCTCAGCAACATACCTTCTGTCCAAGAAAATGAGGTGTAGCCTTGGTTGGGAAATTATCTGAGGAGATTTTTTGAGCTGAACCTGCCTTCCAAAAATTAATTCTAGTTAAAATAAATCACTTTTCATGCATCTGTAACTAAATTAAGTTCTTTAGGTTGCTATAAATCCAGCCTAGAACACAATGAAAGTTAAAGAATAATTTATTTCCCAATTATGTTCAAGGAAGATGGACAGCTGTCAAATAATGCTAAAAATGTTGTTCTATTCCCACAGTGAAAATCTGTTTCTTTAAACAGTTAGGGCACAGTTAGAATTATTTCTTCCAGATAACTTGAAAGAAATATAATTTGCATACCTATTTGGTTATTCTTGTAAACTAACTTTAAAATTTGTTTAATTTTTCTCAGAATGCACTACCACACTCTTATTAACACAGGTCCATTGTGTTTAAAACTCACCTTTTACTCCCACCTGAGCCTTCCTGGAAATGGAAGACATGTTCCATTCCAAATCCTCACACATTTTTGCAAAACCTGGGAAACAAAATACTGCTACTTAAAGGCAGAAGAAAAGAGAAGATTAACAAATTTTTGAGTTGGTTTCCTCCTCCCTTAATAGCAGTGGACTTCTTAAAACTGCCTGAGAGCATGGGTGGGATGGATACCATTTTTCATGAAGTTGAGCTTCATGAAATAAATTTCTCATGGTTCAATTTCTTTAGTGGTCACGAAAACAACTGGTTCCTTTTCTATGTGAAAAAAATACCCCAATGGAAACAGATGGAAATAAAAAAACTGAATGACAACCTACAGGTCTTTGTTGGCTTCCCCTTCAACTTTGCAGTCCAACCCTTTTTTTCAACTTCAGTATTAAGTATGCTACAAAGAAACCTTCTGGGTGCTGCATACATTTTTAAACATTATCCAACAGCCAGGCAAAGGGCATCCAAAGGTTCAGCAGCTCAAGTCTGTTTAGAGGGAAGGAATTATCTCTTGCCTCCAAGGACAAAGAGAGGTGTGCACCTGTAGGGTATCATTCTCTTTATCTTCACTGGAAATAAAAAAGAGTGTATAGCACAGAGATAATTTTCCAGCAGCAAGTGAATCCTTAACCAGTTTATTAAATCAGCTTCAGAATTAGACATTTTTGTATACAATTGCTCACACTGGTGTTTTATACTTGGCACTCATAGAATCATAGAACGGCCTGGTTTGGAAGGGAAAGATCATCCAGCTCCAACCTCTCCAATATGAGCAAAGAGATGCCAGCCACTGGGCTCAGGTTTCTCGGGGTCCCATCCAACCTGGCCTGGAACATTTTCAAGGATGAGAAATGCACTTTCTCTGGGCAAACTCACCACCCTCTCAGTAAAGAATTTCTTCCTAACATCTTATCCAAGTCTCTTCTTTCGGTTTAAAAAATCTTCCCCTCTTGTCCTATCACAGCATGCCTTTATTAAAGTGCAACATCTTTCAGTACATCTTTCGGATTGCTGAACATCCCCAGATCTCTCAGCCTGTTTTCTCAGCAGTGGTGCTCCAGCCCCCACCTTGGTGTTCCTCCTCTGGACTTTGTCCACTGGGTCAATGCCTTTCCTGTGCTGGGACCCCAGAGCTGGAAGCAGTATTCCAGGTGGGGTCTCACCAGAGCAGAGCAGAGCAGAGCAGAGGGGCAGAATCCCCTCCCTTGCCCTGCTTGGCCACGCTGCTTTGGGTGCAGCTCAGGACACGTTTGGCTTTCTGGGCTGGCTGGCCCTCTTGGTCAGCACAGTCTGCTGGTAAAAGGCTTGTACAGGTCAGTGAAAATATATGACCCACATTACCTTGCATTGCCAATTTCAGTGTCTATTTCCACTTTGAGGAACAAGATTCTAGACAATGAAACTGCAGATCAGTTACTAGACTCAGTGAGGTGTGTTCTCAGACACCATCTCCACAGCAGGATCAATGCCAAAACACAAAACCAAAACCCAACCAATAGGTTAATCCTGTAAGAAGAGATACCTATAAAGGAATGACTGATGAAAAGAAGTACAACACCAGATAAACACCAGGATCCGTGTCTATTAGCCAGAAAATCTGTAAATGATCAGTGAAAAATATGTGATAGTCAAAAAGAAACATGAGAACTAAAAGAGACTATCCAGTCCCAGTTTTCTAAAGGTTCAATGTTTTCCTTCCCCACCAAATGAGAACCCTGGTAGGAATATTTTACAGCTCAAATTCCCGTGACCTTGGGTACAGGCTGGCTCATGGAGATTGGTGCGTGCCCGTGCTGTGAGAGATGATGCCAGCACTGTGCAGTATGACTGAGCCTGGTACTGCAGAGCTTGACAATGGGGAAATAGAGAAAAATTGAGCACAATTATGTTGGGCTTACAAATTAAGCAAAGGACTTTTGACAATACTGAAACACAATTACTTTGATGTCGGTTTGGTTTTAGTAAAGCTGCCCCCTGAAGCGTATAAATGCCACCTTTACTATGCTTCTCGTGCTGGTGGAAATAAAATTGTCTCATCAATGAAAGCAATTGCAGATTTAAGAAAATGAATGTACACCAGACCCAAGAGGTAGTTATGCACATATTTTAATAAAGATTAAATGGAGAATGACATTCCTTTGAATCAGAAAATATCTCATACCGATCCCTGTCTGGCTCTCAAGCTCCATATTTCAATGCATAATCCTCTGTCATCTTCATAAGCAGCCAGTGCTGGTCAATTTTGCAGACAAGACTGTGGGTTAAAATGTGCCTTTGATTAGATTGAACCATCTATGACATTTTTCAATACCATAATTTAGATAAATACCTTCAGGGTTGAACTACTTAAAACACTCTTTGATTCTATCAGCTGAGAAATTACTTACGATCAGTAGAACTTTAAAATTTTCCTAAAAGATTTGAGGGCTTAAAATGCATTTTTAAAGTAATTTTTGAAAAGTATGCTATGCAATATTCATGTCCCTTTGGGTCTTACTAAAAGTCACTTTTGCTGAAAACAGGAATTAACACCATTTTGCTGTTTCATAAGTCAGACATTATAAATTGGATTCTTCCTCATAATTTAAAGGATAAAAAAAAAAAAATAGCTAATGTAGGTAATAAAGTAATAGTAAGTCCACCTAAACCCTAAACACTTGCTGATATGTGCTGTTTCCAGAGACTTATACTAATAATTACTGGGCAGTAAAATCTTAACTATGACCAGTAAATAGTTGCACAAGAAACTAGTGAAATGAAAAGGTAGAAGAATTATGATATGAAGAGAGCTCCTAAACATGGTTTTCCCTGAATTCACTGTTGCAGGATGACATGTCACCAATATTTTAAGATGTGGTAACCTTTAACAATTTATCTGGGTGCTGCCTTTTCTTTCTTAGAAAGTTCTCACTCATCAATTTTTTAAAATACTTGAGGTTTGGGTTTTTGGGTTTTTTTTGGTTTTTTTTCAAAAATCTTCATTGAAACATTTAAATTATTTAATTTTCATATGGCTGCCTATTTAAAATCTGAACTTTAGCCAGTCACATTCTCCTCTGATTAACAGCACAAATTTAACTAGTTTTGATTCCTGACTCAATCAATGAAACTCTTAAAACATCAAATTCCTTCTGTGGAGCTGGTTACTGATAACATATTTAAGCTTCATATTCTGCAGTAAACCTAAATTCTGCTTGATATATTTTTTGTTCACAAGCTCACACTAAGACTTTGAGAAGCCAAATAAAACAGAAACACAAATGCTGACATTCAGCAATGAGTGTTCATTACAGGAAATGTTAAAGAACCTCGTTTTGATCAAATACAACCAGGAAAACTAATGTTAAAATTCAAATTAATGTTTAATTCATGTTTTTTAAGACCTCTCTCTGAATACTGAATTGGTATGAAGTGATGCAGTCCTATTAGTACATCACCCTATTTAGGCAAGCAGAATGTAGGCATTTCAAAACAAGAAGAATATTATTTTGTAGACTATCTCGTGTCATTTCTTTATCACAGCCTTTCCACACTGGAAACTACAGAGGACTCCTGGCTGTCAGTCAAAACCACTGTGCATGAATACCCAAGACTAAGGCACACAGCTGGTCATAACCAATTCAAGCTACATGGCAACAAAATAAAAACTGTTCTAAAATAGTGTGTTACGTTCCCTGGCATCACACACAATCGAAAAAAAGGAAGCTTCTGCTGAAACACTAGCATGCTTTATGGAACAGCCTTCCTATTTCCTTGAAAAACACATTTACTGTATTGTTCCTAAGACAAATCCTGGATGGCAACAGAGCAACAGTGAAGTATTTGCATTTTCCAAAGCACCAGTTGCAGCACTGAAATGAGAAACGGCTCTTTCAGGATGATTTTCCATAGTCCTGAAATAATATGCAGATAAACACATGTAAGTATATGAATACAAGCATGAATTTGAAAACCATTTTAAAGGAAACTAGAACATTGGTAGAGAAGTGTATCTGACAAATTGTTCACATTTACATAGTTTAGAATACACTCAAACACCCCAAACTCTATTTTTACTTACAAAGAAATAAAATAATTCAGATACTTTGATGTTACTGAGTATTTGAAGCATTGTAGTGAAAGTAATGCTTTTATGTAAGCAATTAATAAACATTAATTTTTGAGATTTGCAGCACATACAGTTTAGAGGGAAATGTTAAAAAAGAAAGCACTAAAAAATGTTTAAAAACCCAAACAAACAAATATATCAAATGGTCATTGTTATTTTATTTATGGATTCCTACTGTCCTCTGTGACCATTACACATATGAATGTTAGCTGTCTGCTGATATACACATTAGTGAGTGATAAAAACCATAAAACACTCATTAAATCCATGAAAACAGAGGAGAAATAAAATTTACTTGCCATATCCATTTAGAATTCCATTGCTTTTGTAAGTTATTAAGAAGACATACAATTACATTTGTGTTCTGTCTGCCTCAGAAGATGTTACAGATGTCTGCAACTCTGGTAAAGAGAGGGACTTAGTGAAAAACAAAGACTTATACTATTTTCCAGAAATTTGACTTTCCCTATAAAATCAATCCTTTACCAATTTTCAGCCCAAGTTATTCTTTTTTATGTTTACTAGTTTAAATTAATAGTTTTCATTTAATTTAGAGTAAGTAAGTCACTCCAGGACAGACATGTATATCCAAACTTTCCTTACAGCAGCTCTGGTATAAATGCTTCATAATGTTTAGTCTTTCATGGATGAGACAAACTGCCAAATGGAGACACTATCTCTGTTTGCCAGTGACATATTTCTGATAACCTAAAAAAAATATTTCTCTAAAAAGGGTCCAAGATACAATTGCACCCACTTGCAAAACAACATTCTTCATGGTTATGCCTTCTCCCTGTCATTTCAAGATTAATAAATGTATCCTCCATAATTTTTAAAGTATGAAAAAAACAGAATAAAAGTTAGTATTTTGTACAGTGAAAGGAACCTGTAAATCTCACTGACTTAGTATTTAGCATAATTTTTGCTGCTACTATTTTGATAAAGATCTGGAGAACAAGACAGGTGTGGTGAACCTACACTCTTCGTACCTCTGAGGAGACTGACCCAAGGCTTTTATTAGCCAGCAACACTGACACAATTCTTATGCTGTAATACCAATAACTTACTATTTTTAACAAGCAGCAACCTTTGTTCTGAAGGAATTTGTGTCCCTGTTGGCTCTGTGACTTATCAAACACCCAAGACAAACAATAGTGCTTTAAAATGCACTGCTGGACATGCCTGATTGACAGAAAGGGGATTTTTCCTTCTAATATATAAATCCTCCACTCATATTTTGCACCTACTTACCTTCCACACATAGCATTTTACATCCTTCTTCACCATACAAGACAGACAGAAAGTGTATCCAAGGAATGGTCTAGACAATGCATGAGCAATATTTATACTAACAAATATTTTATTAAGCTACTCTTAACCAACTGTAAAGTTAACTCATAAAACAAACAAATAAAAAAGGTTCTACAATGTGTACATAATTTATGGTGGAACATGTATTTATTATACTTTTTAAACACCTAGCTTATTCCTCAACATCTCTAAAATTGTAATGCCTTTAAAGCAATAAAGTACTTTGATTCTTAGACGTATCTTTGGACTGTAACTAAAGACATCAAGAACAAGCAGCATTTTAGTTTCTCCCAGAGAAACTGCCTGCAGACTAACAGCAAGTGTCACTTCAATTTAATGTCTGTCTGCTTGCAAGGATGTATGTCTTTCAAAACAGGGTCATGATCTAATATGCCTTTCCTACTGATTTTTTTTCAAGGCAATTTAAGCTGTCTGGAGGTTTGGGGATGTTACAGATTCTCATTTCATAAAAGTGGTAACACTTCAGGTAGTATGAAAACACCTTTCTTGTTCAATGCCAACAGAAAGTTCAAGGATAAAAGGATAAAAATACTGTGTGTTTTATAGATGTGTAGGAATGACATATTCTTAAAAGTTCTAAGTAAATAACATCAAAAAGTGGTAAAAGGTTCTCTCATTTAGTGGAAACTGAGCAACTCACTGGATTTCTTCCAGTCCTAACTCTTGCTTGACTGCAGCCATTTAAAAAACAGCTGGGCCTTGCAGCTATGCAGTCAGCTTGCAGTCAGTTGTGATCCTCAATATATTTCAGTAACAAGACCTTTCACTGTGCACTGGGAATCATCCCTAAAAAATGTTTACTTGATAAATTCTAGTTGAGAGACATGTTTGTAGCCAGTGACACGATACAACCATATTTTTATAAAGCTTTATTGACAATACAACGTCTAAAAACTTCCTATTGATTATATCTCAATCCAAAGCTGTCAAATGCTTTAACATTAATAACTATTAAAATACCTGAGGTGTATATTATCCACCTAGTTGTATAGATTGGAAACTTGAGATACAGGCAGGTTGAATGATTTTCCCATCTGTTCTCTGTGTGCTTTGGAGCATAACCTAAATATAGACATGTGGAAAAGTTCGAGTAAAATGCTAGCTCCACAAAAAAGCAAAATAGTTCTTGCTCTTTGATTCAACAGAGACATAATTTTATCCTCAATTCACAAGAAATTTCCTGGCATTAAAAAAAAATCTGGTGACCTTCCCAGTTACAACTCCACTGGGTACAAGACAGATGCAACCCAACATACGGCAGTAAACAGGTTGATATAATCTCAGTTTTTTCTATGGCAACATTAAATTTCTGGGGTGAGTGGACATGGAACAGCTTCAGGATGGACTCAAAATATCTCTTTTCAGGACGTGGAAAATTATGAAATGTAGCATGACACAGACAATAGTTCAGGGTGGCACACATCTAGACTGGAATTAATAATTTAGAGAATGATTTTTTAGTTTGGTCTAGAATATAAATGAACATGTCCATGTCATACTTGCACTGATTTTTCTCATTTGCAATGAAATGATGTTTAGTGCCTTTGAATTCAGAAGCCTCTCTTTCCTGTTTAACCTATTATCTAGGGTAATATAATCCTGTGGAGCACTTGGTAAGTCACTTTTCAACTATCAATCATCCCTAAATAGTGCTCTCTCATTTTAAATCAAAAGACTAGAACAGATTCCCCCTTTTCTCCATCTCAGAGACAGCAGCAGTCAATAAAGCCATCCATTTCAAATACAAGCTTTATAGCTGTCGGAATTTTTAGACCATATACTCTGCATTTCTAAATACAATATTCATATTGGTAGAAAACATGCAGCAACTGCCTGTAGTAGCATCTAATGGGATTTTAACAGAAGCCTGAGTCTTATCCAGGTGCCTGCTAATTGACCTGCAGAGGATGCATTTCATTGTGTGCAGCCAGGCAGCCCTGTTTAGATAAATCAATAGAGAAAAGATAATTTGGGAGTTTTTAAGCAGAAGTCAGGGTTAATCTGCAAATGTGTTTTATCCCTTGAAGGATTTATATTAATCCAGTTTTGTCTCTGATACCACTGATTCAAAGCTTACATTATAACTGAAAATCTTCTCTCTGGTGCTTTCTTTCTTTTTTTTCTTAAATACTCAACTACTTAAATGTGTGCTGCCCAACAGGAGAGCAAGGAGAATCTCCTGGTAAATCTTTAAGTAAAGCCCACATACTTTTAAATGAGCAAACAGTTATACTTACTGGAGAACACAGGCCCCCTGACAAAAAAAAAAAAAAAAAAAAA
>VWZP01007283.1:57920-177296 GCA_013396995.1 Dicaeum eximium
AAAAAAAGTCCTGACTTCATTTCTGTCCTGAGCTGGGGTTTTTTTGCAGTTTGTTTTTCTTTTTCCTTTTTTATTTTCCTTACTGAAACTTTGCCTAATATTCTTCTATCGCAAATAAAAACTAGAAGTTGTTCTAATATAGGGATCTAGTCCAATATGACAGTCTCAGACAGAATTCAGGCACATCTCAAAATCCAGGAGAAGGAGACAAAAATCTGGCTGATGTCCAGGACACAGGATTTTGTGGGGTAGAACAGAATTACTGTTTCAAGATGAACCCCAGTAGAAACCCCATATATTTTAATATCATATGATGGCTGCTACAGTCAGAAAGCTCTACTTAAAACCAGGCAGGAGACAATTAACTATTCCATCTTTGTTAATGAGGTAATGAAAAGGATCTTACTCCCTGCTAGAGAGCACCTCACTGCCTTGCTCTCTGGGGTCCCTGCTCAGAGCTCAGCACCCTGAGCTGCCAGTCCAGGTGCCACAGAAACGCCCCAGAACACTCCTGCCCTGGGGTAAGAGCCACACCACACAGGCAGATGGCCCCACCAGCACTGCCCTGGCTGGAGCCATGCACAAACCACAGCTCCTGAGCCCACAGCTTCCTGTGCAGAGCATGGGATGGTGCTGGGGACATCCGGAGCAGAAAGACTTGAAACCTCCCGACAGCAGTCACCTGCCGTGTACAGCAGAGCAGCTTTGGCCATCAGCCCTACAGCCATGCTTTATTCAGTCTGTTCTAATGCAGTAAAAGATGGTGCTCTGCCCCATTTCATAAACTCATCTGTTTTATGTAACAAAAAGAAGCCCCTCGTGTGATTTTGGATATATCCCTTATTCAAGGCACTGTAATATAATGAGGCTTCTGTTGCAAGATAAATAAAGTACCACTGCTCCTTCACTGTACAGTCACCTCAGTTTCACATGATTTCAGTCAGTCATGTCTCCTGCCCATAAGTTGACATTAATGTCTTTCCTTATCATGACATTTATGCTTTCCATTACTTTCTGCAGCACTCTATTGATTTTGAGATCTATAGCTCCTACATGAATTGTCCTTCAGAGCTCTGTCATTACTCCTGCTTGTACAAGAGGTATATGCCCAGTAATTCAGGATCAAATACAGCCAGCCTAGGTGTGTGAGAGCTAAAGTAGTGGAGGTACTCCTTTTCCCTCAGGTGAAATTCAGCTTCCTTAAAATTGTAAGAATATTGGCATTTTAATGAATAAAAAACATACTGACCGACATTACATTGATATTTTTCCCCTCACTCCTAAATTCCTCAGGCCTCAAAATGGCCTCACAAACTAATTTTAAAAAATGTTAAAAACATGATACTATAAAGCCTCCATATAGGAGTAACCAGAACAAGAATTAACAGCATAAAAATGTGATGGTCACAATTAAAATGAGCCTATGCCAACCCAAGGCAAGACAGATTTCCTTGCTGTCCAGATGGACAAACAGAACTTCGTTAAAGCCACTTCGGAAGATGAGATTGCCTTTGCTCCTCTCCAGCATCTCCTCTCTAGTATGGTGCTTCTGTCTTATGCCTGAATTTGGGATCCCTTTGTTGGTGAAGGTGAGCACAACAATAAAGTTCAACACAGAGGATTTCAGTTTAGGCTTCAACTAAAGACCAGATTTTAACTATGCACAAAAGAAGCCAGTTTTCAGAGAACATTCTTCCAAAACATTTTAGTTAGACCAAAAGCTCAGAAAATCATAAAAGCATTCTCTCCTCCTTTGGCATTGATGGCTAAACTGAAAGCTTACATATCCTGATTATGATTGTCAAGACTGAACTGCATGACTGGATGCTCTACAGCAGCTCTTTGTACCAGCAGGGTTCAAAACACCCTGTGGGATGACACTCTCCAAAAACAAGAGGAGTTTACAGAATAACAAGACCAAGTGTTGATATCCTAGCATATGGGGTCAAGACTCTTCCTAAAGGTTCAGTTTATGTTCCTTTTGTGTATTTTCCAGGTACATCTATTTCTGCTTAGACTCATCACACAAGATGGATTCTTTTGAAAACAAAAGACTTCAGTAAGTCCTGAACTCCAGTGTGTGGTTTCTTTAAAAATGAGCCTGACATATTCCCAAGCAAATTATTTTAGTGCTGCGATCTCAGTTTTCCTTCTCAGAATATGGTGCTTCAAAAACATTTTCATAATACTTGTCATACAGCTGTAAACCCATAAACTTTTTGCCATCCCACTTGGTCTTGTTGCAGCTTATCTCTGTATGAAAGCACCACCCACCAGCAAGAGTGGGTTATTTGCACATGCAGACAGGTAAGACACATTAACATTGCCAAGGGCAGAAAATCTTTCCCAGCCTTCCTCTACTCTGTGCTTTCAGAGAAGAGCCATGCATTTAAAATGCTATCATAAATAAGACAGAGAAAAAATTTTGCCTTCTAAATTAACATAACTGATGATATCTGTGGCTAATAATTAAAGCAGCTCCACACATGCAAGCCCATTGCAGGACTTGTGAGCCCGTTTGTTCCAAGTACATGCCATGAAACTGCACTCTTCCCCCTTCTATTCCAGAAAGAGTTCATCAAATTGCAATGTCAGGCCTAAATCTGGGCTTTGTTTCTTTAACAAAATACGGGTTTTCCTACGGGAGGGCAGCACAGAGAGGCAGCCCTCCCCAGGCACGTTTCCGTGTCTGCCTGGCAGCGCTCACCGCGGTGCTCCGCCGGGAGAAAGGGAATTCTGTCACCGTGCTGCTGTGCTAATAGGGTGTCTGCTGGCAAGCACCAGTCGGCTCTCCGGAAATATGACACAGCGAGATAAAGCTTATACAAACCGAGAGACATAAACATAACCTACTTGTGTTAATCCTGTAAAACCACAAGCGTATGACAAGAGGAGGCAGCACGGCGGAGTGCGGCGGCCTGTGATTCTCCACTGCAGGCTTTCACTCGCAAGAGGCAGGACATCAATGCAGGTGTGTCCTCTGCTAGCAAGACCCTGCTTCTGTGCCCAGGGTGAGGCTTCTTTGTGTCTCAATTAGCACCCGTGCTAACTAGGCTGGTTAAGACCCACTTTCAACACACACAGAAAATAACACCACATCCATTATGTTAGCGATCAAAGCCATACAAGTTTGTAGATTGTTTCAAAGATCAAAGGCAGTCTGTCAGACTTCATTACCAGAAGAAAAAAGGGACTCTGACTTCAAAAGGCATTGCGTTGTCCTTTGTTTCCTCCTCAAAAATAATTTTGAAGATGGTGAGCCACCTCAGAGCAATCTAAATTAACGAGGTTTTTGACTGTACCTCCTAGCTCTGGCTGCAGTCTGATCTTCTCATTCTCTCTCCTTTTCCTTTATGTCTATCTTAAGTAAATGCTGATTGTTTGCCCCACTGGGTTAATACTGGCACACATTAAGGAATAAAAATTGAAGCACTTCATTAATCTGCAAGTTACCTAAAATTGCTCCCACTGCTTCCTCCCGATTGTTTTGTCTTCCTCACTGCAATACTGTCTGGAAAAGGCTATTGGAAAATGTCTTTAATCAGTTTTTATATTTCCCTGGCTGAAGTGATACCTTCACTCAGATTCACCCAACTAATTATACTAATAGTGAATAAAAATAGCATCAAGATTAGATGACTTTGATGCTGTTTGAGCTGTAATTTTTATGGATACCTTTTTAAAGGGGAGTTTTGAAAGCATTCATATTTTCCTGACTGCTTTAAATATTTTTAAACTATTCATAAAGGAATTTTAAGCATTTTTATAAATACCCACAAGGTAAAAAACTCAGCCAGCCACACAAAAATCCAAACCTGAATACATTTGTTCTTACATCAATGCTAACGCTAGTGAAACAGTATAAACCTTTTCCTATACCCAGGGCTGATTTACAGTTTCAGTGAGTTCCCATAGCCTTCCATCAGAGATGACAGTTCTCATCATCAATAATCAAAGAGATCTAACTCTACAGCACTGAGAAGTTTACTCATTCCAGTGCAGGACAAACAGAAAGTGTGGATCTTCACCCAATTCACTTTCTCTATAACTAACAGTCATCCAGATACCACTGAAGATGTGTGCTTTTTTTTTTTTTTTTTTGCTTTTGGGATCTATTTTTACATTTCAGAAATTGTGAAATGGGTGATGTGAATAGGTTTTTCCACTACCTTTAGATACTTAGCTAAAATATTTAATGGACAAGGTGCTGATTTACCACCTCTTGGGCTCTTATCTCAGAGGGGATGATCACTCATCCACCTGAAGTTGCCCTCTAGATATCAGGTAACATCCCCTTCTTAACATGTTATTCCTATTCCTGCTACTCCATGGATGAATATCACTGTAAATAAATTCCCAAAATTTACTTCAAGGTGACTCCTCAGGCACAGTTGATATTAATGATGTCAAAACCATGGCGGAAAAAGATTTTCTACACGTTTGCACTAAGAAATGCAAATGTCTATGGAAACACTAAGATAAAACTAATGCCCTACATCGAGTGTGCTGTGTTGAGTCCTCAACCAGCAAAGCCAATGTCTGAAATTGTCTATATATGTTATAAATTGGTATTTAAAAACAAAGCAATAGGCCCACAAAAACTCAGCGATAAGGAAAATTAGAAAAACATTCAACCAAGCTGTTACTTTCCTTTTCCTTGAATTTTTTCCTTAACCTAGTATTTAAATTTTCTCATTTTGTACAGGCATAACAATGCACAGGCACTGGTGTGAGGTAGGGAGGTCTCTCTCAAGTTACCAGAACACCCTTCTTAATAAGAATATTTTGTTGCATAATATTTTAGACCACATAGATCAACTAAATTTGGTTCCTGACCACTCCCTATTATACTCCTTCATGGTTTTTCCCATGATAATCCCTGAAGGATCATCTAAAATTTGAGAGGCATAAACTAATTAGCAAGGTTAATAACAAACAGCCAAAGTGTGAAACTGCAAACAATGCCTGAACAGAGATGTTTGTGCACTTTTTGCCTACTTTAATATCCCCACCTTTGTTCTTTCTCAAGTGTTCAGATGGAGATAGACTCATACTTTTATATATATACATGTCTAAAAAGCATATATGCACATAAGAATATATAGAGAGAGACGCCACCACATTCACTGAAAATATATATTTATACAGATATAAAAATTGAGACTGTTCTCTTCAGGGTTTTCTTTAAGATCTTCTTGCTTAAAATGTGTCTTCTCTGCGCAGGATGGCTGGATGCATTCCGAAATTCACTTTTGCTCCTTAAAATTACATGTGACATTTTTCTAAAGGACATTTCTGAAATAATAATTGTGAGCTGCAAATGTGAGTAGTGTGGAGTGCCCAGCAGGCATGGTGGAGTGAGGAAGCAGACTGCAGCACATGGCAGTCTCCAGGCTTCCTTCATTCCGTGCCCATAGCAAATCCTGTCAAGCAGGCAAGAAGGTAACCTCTTTGAGAGTCAGGAGAAAATGAACCTGAAAGTTTGCTAGTTGGGATTTTTTTTGGCATTAAATTATAGTTAATAATTTAATATCTAAATTAAATAATATTATTTATAATAATTTTAAACCCTTCACACTTTAAATCACTTTTAGATTTACTTCCTCACAAAAAATCCTAGACAGAATCAAAAAGAACAGAACAGCAACAAGTGCAGGATTCAATTTCTTCTCTGCATGTACACACACACTCACATCTGTCTTAAGAGGTCTGTGATTTGGCCTCAGGTAAAGGAAAGCAAATCCAAGATTTAAGAATCAACTTCTTCATGTCCACACTGAATTTTACTGTTCAAGCTTGAAAACAATGGTGAAAACTTCTCTCTGTAATGGGCAACATCCAAAAGACAGGCAGCCTGCAAAAATTTTCCTGCTTCTCAGACAAGGATGATATGAGGCTGCTCTGCAGCAGTTCATGGCTCAGAAAGTCACTCTGAATGCTGGAAGTCACCTTGACACCAAAACTTTCAAGGTAAGAGCATGGTCTTCTGGTTTGTGAAATATAGGAACTAATGGATTCTTCTTTTATATATGTTACATAAGCAAAGTGTGAAACTCTTTTTCTTGTCCAATTTATTTCTGCCACCCTTTGCATATAATACTGGTTTGCTCACAGAAAAGGATGAGTGCAATCAGGCATATGACCTAGGTAATTTTAATGATTTTGCTGCATAGCCTGGGCCAAAAACTGACTATGCAATTAGAGAAAACAGTTGAGTGAAGGCTTAAGAGCCATTCAGCACGACTTAGATATTTATTTCTCTGTAAGAATACATTTCAGCTCTTTTGAAAAAGTTGCACATAAACCTAGTCTTATGAAACATTCTAAAAGATGAGATTTTCTTGATTTAAGATCTAGTTTTGTCTTTCATGACTATAAAAGCAACAGAGAGTTAAAGCTGAACAAAGAACACGTTTGGACAGCAAAATCATAAAAACCATCTGCACAAAGGAAGTATTGTTTTTGCTTCCATTTGCCCTATCCTTTTCTTCATTTTATCTTTTCCCACTCACTTCCCCAGCTAGCTGGCCTGACTTGTAAAAAAAACACTGACTTCATATATTGTCATCTTTAGGTTTTACAACAGTTCTTTATGTAAACAATGTTCAATTCTCAAACATTTGCAACGTTCCTGAGGACCACAGGCAGTCTGAATTCATCAGTGCAGAGCAATGAGCAGATTCCTGAGCTAATGGCCACCTTGCTCATTACAAACAAGCTGGCTGAATGTAAAAGCCTCGTGGGAGCAAGTGCTGTTTGGTGCCTGTTAGATAATGCACTGAAACATGATTCTAGTTATTAAGGGCATTCAGATGCCACACAATGCCACCTGCACACCTGCACCTGTGAAATGGTCTCCTATGAAGAAATATCCACAGGGTTTTTCAGCATGAAACTGCTTCAGGAAGGATATTGTTGGTGGTGAAGGCAAAGGAGTGAGTAAGGATTTATAAAGAAATTTCTTTCAAGGTCTATGACAGAGTTTCAGAGCCAGGGCAGAAGCAATTCCGTGATTCACCCAGGGATCACAGTATCATATTTTGGTGCACTTGGCTTTATGCCATGCAGGCAAAAGTGGTCTCCCTATACTTTCCATTTGTGCAGAACAACCTGGGTGACAGCTTTTTCTGAGAGAGAAACTCTTTGTGGTCTCTGGGCCACAGGAGAAGAAAGCCATTTTCCTTCAAAAACATCTTAAAAACACCAGATGTTTGAATAGGAAATGCCGTAAATAAGGACCTCTTCTACTTGGAAAGGCAGCTCATCACAGATGTGTTCTGGGTCTTCAGAGATACCACTTGCCGTAAAACATATTTTTTTCCCTTTTAGAAAAATATTTCAAACAAGTGCCTTAATGTGATTCTTACTAGAAAACCACTGTTTGGCCCTTTCATAACAGTAAATATGGTCCTGTCATGTGACACACATGACCTTTTTTGACAATTAAAAATAATGAAACTTGGATTGAAAAATATGTTGAAAATAGTTTTAGAGATGAGCCAGTTGGCAGAACACAACCATCAGAAAATATCTCAAAAAATATTTCACCTACCCACACAATCTCCCTGTGAGACTGTTCTGGGAAAGATGTTACACACTGCTCCACAGCTATTCGTGCTTGGTGATAAAAAGTAGAATATTGGGGTTCTACAGACCCTGTGGAAAGATTAGGAGGAGGGGAAAACAACAAAAGCCAAAATGAGTTGGTTGGTTTTTGGCAAAGTTTGTTGGTTGCTGTAACTTATGGCTTGTACAAAGCTAGGCAGGAAGGACAGGGTGATCTCAGAATAATTCTATGTGCTTTAAATCCCATTAAATTCAGGAGTTTATTTCACCACTCTGATGTAGCTCATTAACACAAATACATGTCTGCACAGATAAATTTAATATAAAATAAGATGTAGTGATTTTGCTGATCATTTATTCACAGGAAAAATGCATCTGTTTTAGGTGCCAATTGATTTTTGTTTTCTTCTGCTTGTCTGGGGCACTGCCTTGAACCTGAAGAAATGAATGGGCTCTGGAGCATACTGACCAGACTATCTGGGAGATCTGAGAGGCAGAAAGAGCTGGCATTCAGGGTGTAAAGACAAGAAACAGCACCAAAAATAAAGGCCAAACTGCAAGAGCGCAGTTCCCACAAAAACATCTTCCTTCATACATCGAGGCAGAACTGTAGAACTTCAGACAACATTGTGATAACAGTTTTCAGACATGATAACAGTTTTCAGATTTTCTTTTAAGCCATGAAATACCAATCCTTTGTTTTTAATATTAACGTTTTTTCTGCATTATGACCAAGAATAAAATCAATATATGAGGTTCTAAAGAAAAAACGTGCAGATAAGATCTAAAAATTTCTGTAATTTTCTCAACATTATTAGTAAAATAATTCACAGTATTCTCAGTTATTAAGGTAACCCAGGACTTCTCACTGTAGGGCTCTCCTTCTTGCTTAACACTTTGTCCATATATGCTTAGGATGAAGTTTCCTATGTAATTTCTAAAATTTAATTTCAGCTACAGAATAGCCAGTCATATTTTCTAAGTAGAGAATAACAGTAAAATACTAATTGCTTTTTTACATGCTGAAACAAAATAAATTTTGAAGGAAAGAAAAAAGTATTTATTAGTCTGCTCAAAGACTGACGTGAGTGTACTGCAAAAAGAGCTGAATTCAAGTTCCCCAGGCAACCACCACTTTGGCATTTTGTAACCCAGTTTCCCACTACTTTTCCTTTAATGCCACTATGAGACAGCAAAGTACAAAACACATGCACAATGTTTAGCACAGGGTATTTCTCCTTACAGTTTCCTTGAAGCAGAGGTGTATTTGTAAGTGGTTGGAGGCTTGGGGGCTTGGTTAACTCACTGCTGGAGGCCTAAATGTGAAGTCTTGATAGGCTGCTAGTGCACAGTAAATCCACGTGCAAAGGCCAATCTGAAATTCATAGTTACACTTCAGCCTGGGAAGGTGGTACTTAGAGTGTCTTGGGCAGGCACAAGGGCAATTTTGGTGGGCTTTTATCTCATGGGCATTTTGTCCCACGGCAGCATGCGTAGGAAATAGAAGAAAATCCCACTGCTGTTTCTTGTTCATTATCTCTAAGGATAAACAAAATAGCAGAACATCTCACACAGTGGCAAGACATGGAAATTAACCTAATGTTTATGCAGAATATTGAGAAGAAGGGAGTATTGGCACGATGAGGAGCAAAGAATCTGATGTTTGCAAGTGAATTTGACTTGATCTCAGAAAAATGTGACATGAGAAAAATGTCTTTGCACTTGAGGGACATGAACAATTTCTCAGTCCTGTATCACTGGCAAGATTTGATTGAAGGCAATTCAGAGTAGCAGAGAGATAAGGCTAGAGAAACATTTATCCTGAATCTCCAGGTAAGCCAGACTCTGGAGGCTGATCCACACAACAGAATGTGCTGTTCATCCCACTGCTGGAAGGAAATGGCTTTTGTTTACTGAGCAGAGACCCTACTTGATCACACCATCATATGGTCAAACAAACTGCTCACATGAAGGGGGCAACTAGCATCCTAATTTTTAATTCTCCCACCCAATCACCCCCAGATAAAGAGGGACCATGTCCTGGGAATTGGCTGCACAAACTGCAGGCAGCGTGGAAGGAGCTGGCCATGGAGTGGCACCAGCATTTGGCAGCACAGGTGCTGCTTCCAGCAGGGAGGCACTGGCAGCTCCTTGGCACGCTCCTCGTGCTACAAGTCTGTGCATGTGCACTGGGCTGCCTGTACAACTGGAGCAAGAGGCTAAATCTGTCATTGTCTGCCTCTGACTTGACTGCAAATGCTGTCTGCTGGCAAATGCTGACACACAATGCCTGAATGAGGGCTCTGTGCAGTGTGCACTTGCATCGTCCAGCCCACCCATCTCATGTTTCTGGTCTGGTGAGATTTGGAACAGTCTCTCAGGAGCTATAGGTGTTAGATGAGATGATAAGTCTCATCAAGCACAGCTGGGAAATCTCCATTTTAAGATCCACATAAGAATTATCAATCAACAACTGTTCAGATTATAGCAGAGGCAGTTTGTTCACGCTGCCTCACACAAAAAATATACATATCTCCCAATGCCTCCAGGGGTCTCCTAAAAATTATAAAAATAGGAGAAAACCTTTCACAATAGGCTCATTGTGACTGATGTGCTACTAAAGTGTAACAGATTGAAACTGCATGGCATGTTGTGCCATAATGTCTGTATCTGGATTATTCCCTCTTTCAGCAGCTATCAAATATGGTTTTATCTTCTTTTTTTTTTTTAAGTAGTTTTTGCTGAGTGAAAGTAATACAGTCCCTCTGAAGCTTCTGAGGCTTATAAAAAAAGGTACTTTATTTTTTCATTTGTGTGCACACACTTGGGCTTCCTACACTTTGTGCTCAATCAGTAAAACTGAATGGAAATAAAAATGAAAAATGGAAGATGTAAAGCTCACGGATTTATTTTTATCTTGAGAACCTTCAGGAAGGAAGATTTTTCAGCCTCTAATCTTAATGATACAGCAGTTAGAAGGAGCCATTTTCTCTGTGAGCTTTACACATTAATTAAGCTTTATTGTATATTTTTAGTTGAACTAGTCCTTGTTAATACTACCTCTGTGAATCTCCCCTTCAAAAAAATATTCTAGTTGCAAAACAATGTTTGATTTAAACAAGACAATTAGAAGAGTCAGCAGTCTATGTGAAAATAGCTGATTTTATGGTCTATCAAGAGCAAAATCTTTTACAGCAAAGTCCTGATCTACCTGTTTATAAAATAAGTGTTTTGAAAGAAGGGATTACTTTTAGATGATTTTGTATGGGCATCCTAAATGCTCAAATGCAGCCACAGATGCTCTACATAACAGATACATATTTACAACAAAACAAAACACAGCTGAACATATGTGCATTTATTGTCCAGATCTTTTTACGCTGTCAAATAGTTTGCAAACAGTATTCAGAACGTCCCTCAAACATCCCAGTACTGTGAGGTGACTGGTGCTGCATTTCTCCTTTTACTGAAATAACAAGGTCAAAATGTTCCATTTTGTGTGACTGCTCAATATGAAACCTTATTTCAGAAACTACTCAGCGTTCTATAGAGCCTCGTGTTGAAAGCAGAGTTCAAGGATCTTCCTGCAATTTAAAGGTCTCTGTCAAGCACAGGAAACAGGTGCCAATCATCTGTGAAAAATGTGATCTAGGTCCCCGTGGCAAAGGCTGAAATAGCCACATCTCTATTGCAGTGCTTCCTGGGAGAGGCTCCTTTCCTTTCCTTTCCCTAGCCAGCCTCCCTGCACAGCCTGTCTGGACTCTGCAGCCAGGCACCTACGGCTCCTGCACGGAACAAACTTTTCAGCTACATCCTCTCTGTACGTGGGCTCATCTCAGTTAATTACCAAAGCCATTTGTAGTCCCTCCTGCAGCTTATAACTCTTCAGCTTTTCAACTCCTGATGTGGTCTGGGAAAGGGTGCAGCCTAAACGTTCTCTGTGTCACTTGCCACTGCTTACTGCCCTGCATCGTGGCAGTCTGATGGCACAACTGAAGGAAGCATCACTTTCACAGACACCCATCAGCTGCCTGTGACTCCTCTCATTCTTCTGTGAGCAGCTTCCCCCTTCCTCCTGCCATTGCACCACTTGGCTCCACAGTGCATTAGATCACCTCTCTACCCTGCAGCCTTTGAAAGAACCGTGCATTTCTATTTCACCCATTTTCCTGACCTTTCATACCATGTGTTAACAGTAACAGGACATCAATCTTAAACTAATTTTTTTTCAAAGTTCTTTGAGTGTTTGGGTTGAACTAGAAGCAATGATGTGAGGAATCACTCCGCACCTCCGTAGTACAAACTCTCTCTAATCAAAAAATAAATTTAAAAATATTCATATAGGCATCACAAGAAAGATGAGGGGGAAAAAAAAGGATGTGTTTTATTGCTCTCATATTCAACACACAGCTTTCCATTCAGAACACCCTAAACCAGAAGTTACAGCCTGAATGCAGAGTTCTTCTTTGTGCTACTGCAAAAAAGCAGGGCCTCTGAAAATAGAAGTACCCAAAAAGTTAGCAAGCCATGAGCCACTTTGTTGAGCCACAGCCCTACAATACCCAACACCATAACTATGGTTGCAACCTGCTCTTGGCTTGATAGCATTTCGAAAAAACATTCAATATTACTACTGGATTTTCTTCTACAAGGGGCCTCTAATGTACGTGCTCCCATTTTACTTACATTGTCCTCATTGTTGTGGTATGGTGGGACACTGCAGTCATGCTAGAATAGGAGTGCTCGTTTTTATGGGGACTTGTAACATGGGCTTTTTATTTGGGCCAGTTGTTTTCTTTTTGTCCTAGTAGTGATGGGAGTTCTCTCATGTTCTTGAGAGACAGGTGCTTCATTTTATATATGCCTGAAGCTGTGTTTGCTATTGGGAAATGTGCTTCCTCCATGAAAAGTCCTGTTGGGACCAGAACAAAGACAAATCAATCATTCCAGAGATTGGAATGGATGCTGGAAGCAGAGCTGTGTAAAATTATAAATTCCAAGACTGAGCAGATAAATCCAGCCTCCTATTTATTTAGCAAGTCTTTGAATCTGCACTGTAATTTGGGTTCAAGCCTCCACAGGGCTACTGGAGCAATATCTCCATATGTATCTAAAGAGCCTCAAAGTGGTTTCCTCTCGTGAAGTTTTCTCCTCTGAGAACATACTTTTTTTTGCTTGTTTGTTTGAATTTAAACAAGTTTCCAACTGTATTTGAGGTAATTAGCTGCTTATCAGTGAAAGCATTGCCTTGTGAGTTCCGTGGCAAGTAATGTGTTACACAGTGACACAGACCATAGACATAAGATCAGCAGTACCCATTCAACATCTGGGGAGTAACAGCCCCCAGGATAAAAATGGGGTCATTTCATGACAGTGATGCAAAAGAAATGCATGGAAAACACCCTAAACTTGAAAGCCTGTGGTACAAACCAGTTACCAAAGGGTAAGAAGTCTGCTCTCTGAGCACAATGATGTTCAGAGGTCTTTCCTGCTTCTCCTTTTCTTGTTCTTGGCTAATCTGTGATTAAACAAATGAGGATTCCATTTAGAAAGAGAATTATGTATGCCTTCTTTCCCACTAGCACCTCAGTCACAATGAAGCAACTCTTCATCTACATAATTCCAAACCTTCCTCAAGATTTACAGTAATTCAATAAAAAGATAAAAGTAGAATTATCAAGACCCTAACCACTGTGTAGCTCTGCTCTTGTTACCTAGCTCGTTTGCTTTCCAGCTGACCAAATCCCATTTTTCTCTTTTGTTTTCCACCATTTCAGTTAGACAAGCACACATTTTAGACACCCTGGAGGGTACCTACCATACTAAATACTGACATACTGAACACCATGAATATAGTACCTCTCGACACCAATGCCACTCAATACATTTGCTAAACTGCTCTTAACTTGCTAAGTAAACAAGCAAATAAAATCAACTCCAAAAATCTGTACTTAAACTGGTACTGCGCCCTCACATTATTTCCTGTGCATTTTTAACATACACCTTCTATAGCTTAAAAAAAAATAATTACTTTCATTCTTGAAGTGATTTGGAAAAGGTATTTGCAAAACAGTAGGATTGCAAGAAGATATATTGTTAACAATTGTTAACAATAATATGAAGAACATACTGTTCTTCATTGTCAATGAAGAAATTTGCATTAACTGATTAGCTATGTTTATGTCTGCCAAACATGTAAGATTCTATTATTGACCCTCTGAACCTCGAATTTCTGATGACTTAAAATTTACTCAAGCATTTCATTTTCTTGCCTACCACTGATAATATTGAATAAGTTGTAGCTAGCACAGGAATAAATTAGATAACTCAGGAAAATTACAGCTGCTTTTTCTTACTTTTCAAGATAACAAATACAAAAAATGCAAATTCTTGTTTAGCATTTGACCATTTTAGTCAAAGTAGGAGAGCAATTTTCTTTACTCCTTTTTTAATAGGAAATGGGAAGGTAATTTTGAAATCTCTGCTTTTACTGAAACCAATGTGCTGCATCTTCATTATTTAGTCACTGCTGATTAAGTTAACTCTGGCTAAAGTATGAGTCATTCACCACTATAGAAATTTTTGTGCTCTTGTGTTACATGAAGCAGAATAGAAAGAAGAAACTGTCCAAAATATCTTTAGCACTTATAATTTGCAGGACCTTAAACTACAGTCAAGCAGAAGGAATGGACAGCAATGTTCAGAGATTAATATATACATTAATATATACACAATCTATTTTATATCTTGGCCCTCGGGCTGGCTTTTAGCCTGTGTGCTCCTGACTCCACACAAGATTTCAAACAATACTAAGTAATGATGAAAGAGGACTACATTTTGTGGGAACCTCAAGTAACTACTACACCAAATACTCTTAGTTTTTGAAGTATTGATGTAGTGTTCTCTGTTATTTTTGTAGGAGCAGAGGAGTAAGCAGCATGAGGTGCTCTTTCTGTTTTGGGTATCAATGCAGATAAAGATTGTTTCAACATACAGCTCACTCCCTTTGAATGAAAGACCATTAAATTTTACCTAGCTGACATTGTAAGAAGGCTAAAGACAGGGATGTTAAAATATAAACAGTGTCCAACTAAAGCATATTTTCTAAACAGTCTTTTAGTCTAGAGCCAAGAACAGTGGGATGGGGAGAATTAGAAAAGAAACACCACTTCCTTTGACAGCTTCTCCAAGTGATTCATCCCCCTCCCTCAAAGAAGACACAAATTCCCCTTCCTACTTGAATTTGTCTGACTTTTGGTTCCAGACATTTGCTCTTCCTGCTGGTCTGTCTCATGAGGGAAGGCACTCTGCCTTCAGGAAGCTGCTGCTCTCCCTCATTATGTTGCTTTCTTTGATGAGATTGATGTATTGAGGTAAAGGCTCTCACATTAATGTATTTTACATTCCATACTCCACCACATTTCGATGGGATTTTGTTCTATTGTTCCTGATTCCTTAACTCCTTTTTCAGAACCAGACTACAGAACTGTGTACAGTACACAGTGTTCTGTAACTAGACATACACTTCCCATTTTCTCCCACTCAAGATTACTCATTTCAGAAAAGCATGTGCAGATGTTTTAGGGATGGAATTACTGATTGTTTCTTCTGAGTTCATGTCGTTTGCAACATCCAGATTTTTTTCTAAACAAGTTCAGTTTGGTTCTTTATTCTTTTTTTTTCCTTTGGAATACAGA
Source organism: Dicaeum eximium (assembly GCA_013396995.1). Lineage (NCBI taxonomy): Eukaryota > Metazoa > Chordata > Aves > Passeriformes > Dicaeidae > Dicaeum > Dicaeum eximium. The sequence goes on from VWZP01007283.1 coordinate 73,184, forward strand.
AATTATCTGTATTTAAATCAAATACGCTGAAATAATACAAAGTAGATTAATTAAATCCAATTTTTACTCGTCTTACAGTCTCTATCAGCTTACAGTCAACAGTTTTTTACCATTTTTTTTAATTTATAGGTAATAAATTCTATTAAACACTTTAAACAGTCCAACAAATAATCCAACAAATCTACTAGAAATACCACAATTGAAGGTGATTTTATGAGACATCCACTATCTGGCTTTAAATTTATTTAACACACACTTGATTTACTGATATTATTTTAGTGTCCTTTTAAAAAATAGAATCTCATTGAATGATTGCGTTTCAGACAGTTTTTATGAGGTTACCTTAAGCAACCAAAGTTATAATCTGCTTAAACAAGATCTATTTTCCACAGAAAAATGTGAAACTTACTGCTTTACAGTTTTGTTTAATCAAATCCAGTATCAGGCCTTTCTATTACAGTGCCTAAGGCTGAGCAGAATTTAACAAGTTTCCCGTGCTACACTTGTCTACTTCAAATACCTCTCAGAAGTGTTATAATCTTTCACATTTATTATATATTAATGTTAGCAAGAAAGACAGAAAGACATCTTAACCACTGATATTGGACTGTAGCAAATCATCCAGGCTTTCTGTCTGAAGTGTTTATCTTTAAACATTGCTAATTAACATCCTGCTTAGTGGATGAGAAGGCAGTATGTCATCCTCATGTGACAGTGGCACATCAGCTAATTTACTTTCAGATACAGAAGAGAAATGGTTATGAATTCTTGTCTCTTCCCTGCATCATCTTTTTAGCACCCCCATAAATAAATGGGCTTTGCCATTTTTTGTCTATTATATACAGGAAATTTTAAATACTTTCCTACTCTTGTTCTTTTTAAAATAATTATCTTAGACTCCCTCAAGAATGTTCTATACAACCCTAATTTTTAAAGTTTTATAGTCATTCATATTTCCCCTCTTAGTCATTGCTTTGATTGTTTTAGCTGAAAATTTTATTTCTCTACTGAAAAAGAAAACCTCCATTAAAGCTGAGATCTTCCTCAAACACACATTATTGCAGTTTTTTTCTTCCTCATAAAATGTAAGATCAAAACTTTTATTCACATTTTTCCATCTGAATTTTATTTATAGTTGCACTTATCTTTGACAAATAAGGCTTTTTATAACCTAAAGTAAATATTTGACTGCTTGGTGTCTTCCCTTTTCCTGAAAATAAAAGGAAACAGATAATAATGATTGATTTACAAACTACCAGCCAAATTCCAATCCAGTCATAACATTAACTTCATCCATCAATTTAGGGCTCTAAATGTGACAAACATATTCATGTTTTATCATTAGAGAAAGAAAAACATCATCAGTAATTGTTATTCAATGACTTTATACAATGACTGTTTGCATCTCTACTCCAAATTGAAATTTCACAGTAACAAAAAAGGTCTAATTTTTAAATATGCAAAACAGTGCTCGAACAGTAACTTTTCTTTTTTGTTCTGACTCCATAATCATTAAACATATCCAGAATTCCAAAATTTAGACTGTAATATTTAACCATAATTATTACAGCTCTACCTTATATTTTTATTGGTATATTGATTACATGTAATTAAGAAAAGGAGTTTTATCACAAAACCACAGTCCCCTAAGTGTACCACTAAACTGCTCCAAATGTCCAAGTAGAATTTAGCCAACAAACTTGACTGGCTTGTGATGCCTCAGTGCTGACAAGTACTTCCAAGAAGGTATTAGGAAAAATTTCTCACCAGTTGGATTTACAACTTCTCTTGCCTGTTGTTATAGTATTTTTATTTATATTTTTATATGCATATTTTTCATTAGTTGCAATTAGTCAAAATTTAATAGAAATTTATGGACAATATTTTTTCAACTAATTGAATTTTTTTTTCATTTAACAAATGGATTTGCCCCTTACTCTACCTCAGACTTGCTACTCTAGCACTCTTTCTTCTGAACTACATCATTAAGGCTTTTACAAATAGTCTCCAGATGAATCTAGGGCACTCTAAAATGCAGACCACGACCCCAAGTCTTGAAGAATACTTGTCAGAATGAATATCTGAACTCCTTAGTGTTTCCTACCTTCTCTCTTTCTCAGAAAACAAAGTTGTCTGCCTTCCCTTCTGCCGTCCTTTGCAATATCAGGGCTATCTACAGACAGCAGTGTGCAACTATCATGTAATTTGCTCCTATTTAAATAATCAATTTGATGAAATTTGCTGTACACTCCATAATTTGACCTAATTGTGTAAGTATAATTTAAGACTCCCACTGAAGAGAAATTCATATTCCTACTGCATGAAAGTCCTCTTCTGAACTCTCAGTATTTTTAGTAGCAAATCATCAGGCATTTCAATATTAATAAGTTTGTTGTTTCTTCGGGTGTTTACTTTACTCAGAGGTTAAATCACAGTGCATTTACAAGAATAAATATTCCTAGCCAAGCTGAGCAAATTCTGAAAATTCAGAAATCTCTAGCCTATTAATTTAATTTTGACTATTTACTGTCACTTTAGTACAATTTTATTATTTTTTCAAGCTACCCATGGCAATATCTCTTTAACTCTTGTTAAACATTGTCTCCTACACCTTTTGGCAAAACTTGCTCTTTGCAAACCAGAGCTTTGCTCTGTCTGTGTTTCAGAACAAAGAACACCACAAAAACTTTAGGAGGCCCCCTAGGAGCATATTAAGAGACATCTGCAGGATCAGAGCAGGATAAGAGTGCTCAGAGGAAGCTTTCTTCCCAGTGACAAACATCAATCAGAAAACATGATTTTGACAGGAAAGGTTTCAGTTAAACAGAGTTTCTGCAAGTACAGAATTAGTAAGGGAATAATTTTGAGATAAATTGCAATACCAGGTTATACACTGTACGGATGCTGAGCATAAGGAAATAGCCACAACAAACACTTGCAGTTTGCTAGATCATAAAAACTACTGTGAACACTTGCAAGAAACAAAAGTTATCAGTCAGTGAATGATCCTCCTGAAGTTATTCTCAGTTTTCCACGGATTACATTAGGCTAATATTTATCAAAGCACTATCTGAAAAATTACCATCTCTGAAACTTATTATAAAGGGGGAAAAACAAGGCATTGAAAAGGATATATGGTGGTCCTCATATTTTAAGATTTTTCAATTTGTCCAAACATCTGTATAGCACACATCTCTCTACTGGATGCCTCAACCAAACATTTTCTAGATAACATAATAAACGTATTTCTACCTTACAGGGTGAATTTTCATTGCTTTCAGATTGCTCATTTCTTAGTCAATCTGTTTCTCTTTCACCTCATAAGAAGGAGGGTCCCCCTTTGCCTGGGATCTTCCACAGGTGTGCAAAGTGGGTGTGAAGTACTGTCATATTCAACCAGAGAGAGTGGCCACACAAGCAAAAGCAGAGACAAGTTGCAGCATTTGAAAAAAAGGAGCCTAAGTACTGCTGAAACTCTGCAATGGAAAGCAATATTCCTCCCCTCTGGCAAATCTCCACCACTGGGACCATACTGATGTTACTGCTGATTCCAACAATTTTAGCCTACCAGCAGTGCTTTGCTTCCCTGCCATAAAACACTGCACATGTAAGATAAATTTCCATGCAGCTCTAAACATATATTTCACCCCCTCATAATTTTATCATTACTTCTCTTTCCTTGTCTTTTCTCATGCATTTTTCACCTCCCAACAATATCTGAGCAAATTAAAGTGGAGTTCGTTTCTGCATAGCAGATTTCTTCTTCTTCCTTGACAGTTGAGCTTTAACCCAGGAAAGTTTTTAATCAGGCTTCTGAAGCAATAGGCTTGAATGTAACCACACCTTCAAGAGAGGAGCATACCTCTAATAAATTTTGAAAGTAGGCCATAGGTGAAATAAAATACATTAACTTCAAAAAAACACCATCCTTCTTAGGATGGGAGGCCACGTATTTACGTGTGTAGCACTCCAATACACATTCATGAGAAGACATTTGCCTCATCTAAGATTTGAAGCAGGTAATTTTCTGTACACAAAAAAAGTCTGAAACACTCAATAGACCTCACTCACTATGATGACAGCTGCTTTATTTTTTATTTTCCAAGGAACTGATGGGCTATTAGCCAGGGAATGGTGGAGCCTATATGCTCTTTTAGTTTACTTTGAAAGTGTGACCTATGAGTTTTAAGTTTTATGTGTGTACATCTATCTCTCACAAATCAACTTCGATTGTGAAATAGCTTTCCTCTGTGTATACGTAGATAATGAATTCTTCCTGTTGCAAAGTGACCTCTAGAGTCTGAGAACTCAGTTTCATTTCAATTTGTGTCAATGAAACACTTGACAAATTGCTCTATTTAGAGTCACGTATATCCTGGATTTGAGTGCTGAGCATTGCTACCCCTCTGACAAAGATAAATCAGCCCATAAGGTTTGCCCTGTATCTTCATGTCATGGCTGCAATTACAGATGTGAGTCCAAAGTGTAGTCTCTGAACAATGTAGGATGCATCACAGTGACATAATATTTACTTTCACGAAGATAGAAGGCATTAAGCAACTTGTAGATTTTAGAAAAAGCTTTAAACAGAGCATGAGAACTAATTAAGGAAAACCAAGCACTTGAACTAACACTAACTTTAATGTAAGTGTATATAGATTTTCTAGGTAAGTGCATACAGATTTTTTGCGGGTTTTTTTTCCCTCTTTAAATGAATACTAGTTAGATTCACTGTCAGCTCAATTTAGCTTTGAGGCTATTGATTTAAGACTCTCCACGACATAAAAAGCATTTCTGGAGGAAAGCCATGTCTTGGCTTCTTTTCTGACTCCACAGGATTCTCCTGGAGGAGCCATAACCCAATCCTCTTTATTAACCAAAAAAATCCACAACAAAAATTGTGTACAGTTGTTCTGAAGGCAAAGCCTTCACCACAGAGATGATGAAATCATGCACTTATGATTTGCCCTTCCATATGCTACACTGATGCAAGCCAATGATTCTTGGAGCAGCTGGCACTTGTTCCTTTTCTCCTTGCTCCTAAATTATTTCAGCTTCACCTGTTCCTTTCTCAAATTAGCCCCAAATCATTTTTCACTTCTAAGGTTATGCCAAGAGTAATAATTGTACCAACTGGTACCTAGACCTGAGATCAGTGGGCCACTCCCTTCTGAAATAGTGGATTCTAATTTCTTTGAGTGGAATCAACATTTTGCAAAATTATCCAAAAGGTTCAAAAAGAATGTGCAGTTTCCCTGAGCCATACATATGCAGTGTACAAACATATACTACTATGTATCTTAGGATTGAAAGAATACGTAATGTCAGGCCCACAAAACTGAGTGATCAAACAAAAATGTAAAAAGTATGACCAGATTAATTAGACATGGTATGACTCCAAAATCCACAGTACAACTGTTACAGAGTTGATAAAGCTTTCACGTACTCACACAAGTAAAAACTGGAATATTTCACTGAAGACCTTTTTTAAAACAATTTTTTATCACATTCTTACTGACTCTAAAGACATGAACAGACTTTACCCTGACAACATCAATTTAGCTCTTATACACAAATTATTAGTTAAAATTACAGTCAAGGTTCATGTTTTATAACAATTAAGTATTTTTGTCCAGTAAGAGAAAGAAGGCAGATACATGCATGGTTTGCATGCTTCTGACTGAAAGGGAGAAACAAATTTTTACTCTTCTGGTGCTTGTGAAGACCTGAGCATGCAGAGTTTGCAATGTAGTGGTATGTAGTCCACTTATACTTTTATATTATCCTTTACATTTACTGTGAGGTTGTTTTTTGTTTTTTTTTTCAAAGAGTCTACTCTTTCTTCTCAACATCTGTTTTCCCTACGGATAGCTGTTACTCCACATTTGCAAAACATTCTCCTCCTTTTCTGCTCTTCAGTATTATGAGATAGTAGATTCTAAACTTTCCACTAATGGCTTTTAATTCAACTCTCACAAGTCCTTCATTATTGTGTTCAGTAGGAGCTGAACACATCTTAAAACCTTGAGTAAGTCTCATTGACTGAAGGTTACAAAAATAATTCTGTTCCAAATATCATTTATGATCCAATGTGATTAAAAGACATAAGCCACAATTCAGAATCTCTGTGACTTTAAGACAGTTCCTAACGCAAAAGCCCTAATCAGCTCCTAAAAATATTATCAGTAAACAAGATTAATAAGAATGCCTTGTTTATTTATATCCAAGCTTTATGTTTGTAAAAGAACTGATGATTAGAATTTCCATATGTTTCATCTTAGGGACTGGCATGTAGCTATCAGTGGAAAAGTGTCCCTACAGGCTCTGAAGAACCGAGACAAACCAATGGTGAAATCCATGCCTTACTCATCTAAAAGAAATCTTAGAAAAAAACACATAGCTAAACTTCAGTATATTCCAACCCACTTTCTATAAGGACATTTTGAAAAATATGAGTATCATTACAAGTAATATTGCTGATATTATTTTCAGGGGAAAAAAATCCCTCACCACCTCCACAGAACCATGTTTTCTGCAAGCACAAGTGTTCAGCCTCCTCATATACAGCCACAGTAAATCAGAGCAGACTTTCATCCAGATTGTGTTAGAAAAGGAAAGGAAGAACAACTGAATTTTATGCCATGCTTGGTTTTGGTTTTTTTAACTGGGGTTAGGATTAAAAATTTTTTAAATTATATTGAAGTAGAGTTAAGAAAAGACAAGATGTCAAATGCAGGATCACTAGTCAAACACAGCCAAGATAATATGCACCATGTCTTGCTCAATGGGAACTAATTACTATAACATTAGCTTTGCAGTGTTTAAACAACCATTTCATTATATTTTTTCTACACTGATTAAATTTTCTTGGCATTTATAATGCATCATTACATCTGCTTTGTGCACAGATAATGCACAGAATAGCTGCTCATTAGAACTTCACTGCTCTCCTTCATAACTTTAAATAAATCTAATTTGAATCATTTGCATAAAGTTTCTTTTAAAAATTGCTTGTCCTTTATTAACACCACATCTTAGGTGTGAAGTGACTAGACTTGCCACTTGCCAAAAGCAGAGCTTTTTCAGTTTCAAGGCCTCAGGGAGCTACACATGCCAGAGGTAAATAATAGCAAGATCTATAATGAATATTGGTATGCTACAGCAGCCCACGGCCGAGGGTGATATGAGCATATGACCTTACTGCCATTCTCCTTGTTGCTATGGCATTTCCTCTCAGGAGTGCAGTAATGGACAAAAAACTAAAATGTTAGTCTTGTGGTTCACAATAATCTTCATGGATATAAAGACTACTTCAGAGAACAACTAAGGAAGGGACTTGTTGAAACTCTTTCAAGAAGAATTTTATATTTGCCCCAGTAAAAAGCTACAACATAGCAAGTGTTCAAGAGTGTTAGGGTGAAATCTCTGAGTCTGCAGGGAAAAGGATACTTTTCTGTTACTTTAAACTAAAAAAAATGAAAAGCTTAGCTTATTTCTTTCAAGCATTGTGAAGCAATAATTTATATTTTTAATTTTTGACCATGCAAGACTTTATTTCTCTTTGTCATTTATGGTATACTTTTTTCACGTTTCCTAGACCTCTTAACTTACATGTATGAATGTTAAATATTCTACTTGGGCAACATAACTCCCTGCCAGGGAAGACAGATCTGGGAATCATGAGGACCTGACTCCCAAATACACAATTGTGAATTACCAGGAATTTGAAGCTCCATTTCAGCTCACAAAGCATTATGAATTTTTGGGGAAACTTAATCAGAGTAAAAGCACTCCTCTGGAGGACATCAGAAAAAAATATCCATCTTCTTTCATCTCTCCGCCAGGAAGTTATACATCTTGACAAAGAAGAAGACTCAATCAAAGCCAGGCTCAGCTTTCAGTGACATTGGCATAAATCCAAAAAATCTCTCAGTTTTAAGGGGTAAAGATAGTAGTATCCAAAATGGAGATTTGCCCTCACATGTTTAATATTTCCATTATTTTAATTAGAATAAATCCTAAAATGGGGTGCTGAAGAAGATGTTAAATTTATTTCCAGTCTAATAATTGCTTCTTAATTATTTTACTTCTGCAGTGAACCAAAATTATGACACAAATACTGTTAAATTGGTCATAAATGGTTCTGATCAAGATACTGTATTACCCCAGGAAGAATACAAATAAAGAATGATATCGTCAGTACAGCTGTGCAAACATTGGTCACTCCCAAGGAATTATCTTATAACAAAAAACAGTGAATTGGACTAATGATGGAAATATATTAGAGACTCATTTAAAAGATCACTGTGATGATGCTAATGACGAACATTTACAATTAGGCAACATCTAATTTTTATCCAAAGGCATGTTGGTTTTTTGTTTATCTTTCTTTTCAAAGTCCCCACAGCCTACTTTCCTTCTTTCCATGTGTGCAATGTGATCTGTGCTGGACAGACTGGTTTCTCCTTGCTCCACAAGTACCTCACAACAGGAAAAGTATCTTCCATTCTTTCTAAGGAAACAAATATTTTCTCTTAGAAAAAGTTAAACACTTTATCTGCTGAGTAAAATAGAACTCTTCCTCTATGTTCACCTCAAAGAGAACATGTCTGTCTGGAATATTTTTTCAAAGAGAACTAAACACCAACAATACCAACACTAACATTATGTTGGATATACCCAATCTGTATTAACTAGATAACAGTAGAAGTTTTATACTAGATATGAAAGCCCAGCATGAGTTTCAGCTTGATGGGCATGCTGCTAACTGCTCAGCAATATTTGTCTCAGGGAAGGTTGCTCCTTTGTCCACAGATTTTTCTGAAGGCAGAAGTTCCTGAGGTCCTTTTCCTGTATTTATACACAGCTATTTCAAAGGGCTGGCCTGTGAGCAAAGAAATACATGCTTCCTCCCTTTCCTCCTCAGAGACACCACACTGTTTGAAGTTTTCCAAATAAGCAAAACAAGGCAAAATGAAACAAAACAAAACAAAACAAAACAACAACAACAACAACAACAACAGCAAAAAGGAGCCAGAAGATTGTAAAGAAGATTGTTCTCTGTCTTAAGATTCAGGACCACTCTGCAGTGGTCCCATAATGAAAGTTTTTAAAATCCTTTCATCAGAAATAATTAAAAGTTTCTCTCTTGAAGAGAACAGCCTTCTTCAGAAAGCTTTGCTCCCCTGTACCTTCAGCTGCACCACAGACCTTTCATCTTCTAGATCATGAGGCCAGACCCTCAAAGGTGAACAGCACAGCTCTCCAGACACCGCCACTCTCTCTTTCTGTGTAAACAGAAGGAGTGACAATGCCCCGGGTCCCATTTAAAACTCTTCAATGGAGCTAATTCTTCCATTTTTCCCCTTCATTTCCCTTGAAACAATTTTATTTAATTTTAGGCTGGGAAGGGCGTTCCATCCCATCAAAGGGGACGCCTTTGCACACAGACATGTGAGCAGATCCTTTGGCAGGGCAGCAGGGGCAGGGTGTGTCTGTCTCCAGAGGAGGACACATGTTCCCTCTGCCACAGGGTCCTCTGAGACTCGCAGGGTTTGTAGATGAGCAGCCTTTTCCCTTTGGTAACAGTAATACCTACTGCCCTCAGTAAAGCTAGAAGTCCATGCCAGTGACAGTGCTCTTCCTCATGGTTGGTTGGGGTTTTTTTCTGTAAATCTTCACAGGGAAGTGGAAAAGAATAGACAAATGAGGTGGACAAAAGCTGCCTAAATAAGAAGGAATCAAGCTCTAATAAAAACATATCAGTCAGGAAATTCAGCAGCTCTGAAGTCAATGAAAGAGATCAGGAGCACATAGGTGTAGCCTATTGGATGCTATATAATTTTCTAACACTATTTGGGATCAAAATCATCCCTGCTGAACTACAATCAGTGTTTTATCCAAAGATTGGTTAAAGGATAGTTCCTTAGTTACTCTGATCAATATCCTGAGCCAGGCAAAGCTTTGCAAGAGAGAGAGATAGATTAGAGAGATAGAGAGATAGAGAGATAGATCCTGATGTATAATTCAGGCTAAATACTTATGTTCTCCCTACCCCACAACCCTAAACTAAATCAGTTACTTTTCCTGATCACACTTTGGCCCAGCTAGCTGTTAAAGGTCCTTAACAACTGGTGCATTGTATAATTTTTATTTACTTATAAGTATCCTACTTTTTATTTTCCTTGTAAGTTGCTGCATTGACCTGCAAAGTTTCTGCAAAAGAAAGAAAGACGTAGACAATTGTACAGAGCAAACAGCAAATTCAATCTGTGAATTTAAGGCCAAATTGTAGGATAGTATGAAGGATAACTGATATTCATAGAGATTAATTTAATATGCAGAGTCAATAACCATTATAACCATCCTGGTTAAGAAGCAGAAGCAGTAGAAGTTCAGTTCAAGGTACATTTCAGGGTATTCAGCTCTGCTTTTCCTCACATACCTGTTATCCCCACACCATGGTCAGCTGATGAAGTCCTGCCTTAATTCAATTGCATCCTCTGCTCAAATAAATATCCCAAAGCCTCCTGGGTCCTTTTCCATTACCAACAAAATTCTTATTCTGTTGTGCCTGGCTATACTACCCCTAGAGTAGCTATTTATCATTTACTGAGAAAAATAAATTTTAAAAAACCAACAGCAACTAAAAAAAAAATTGCTTTTTCTTTATTTTCCACATTTAGCATAGCGGTACAGGACTCCAAGTATTTGACTATAAGAGATCTCATTGCACACTGTGGCCTCCTCAGTAGAGACTGCTAGCTAGATGGCACAAATAGGGACAAATTAAAGATTAAAGATTTTTAAAAGAGAGCACCTTTACACAATGCTTTTCAAAAAGCTCGCCTGAATCTGAAAAGAAACATTCTAGAGAAAGAGCGTTTTTTAGAATACACAAACCATGAAAGAAAATATTTGATAATGAACTAACACATTCTCCATTAAAATGCAATTCTAATGAAATCATTACTTGGTACTGGAAGAAAAGTTTTCCACAGTACACATAATATGGTGTTATCTGATATAAAAATTTAATTACTATCTTTATTGGAAAAAAAAATTAGGTGCCATTTATCCTATTCATTCTCTTGTGGATAAAAAAGTAGAACAGCTTCCAAGTGAAATTTTTCTCTACATATCTGTTTTTACACAAAAATGCTTCTCCATTTCCCACCTATTTTCCTCATGGTTTTCATCTTGTATAATGATAACATTATCATGATTCCTGGAACTTAGTAGCTTAATCCATTTGTGCAAGGACAAGAATTTTGTGTAACTGAACAGGAGTTGAGTGGCATTTGGCCCATAAGTGCTCAGAGCCTTATGGAGCACTTCCAAGACTTGACTTGTGAGAGTGACCAGCCACTGGAACAGGCTGCCCAGAGAGGTGTGGAGTCTCTCTCTCTGGGAAAATCCAGAAACTCTCTGGACAAAATCCTGCACCATGTGCGCTGGTTTGACCCTGTTTAAGCAGGGAGGTTGGACCAGATNGTGACTCTGTGCCATCTATCTGTGGGAAGATGTTTTTTATTATTCCAAGCATTTTCACTCCTGCGAAAACAAAAAGGAGTTCACAGTAATCCCTATTTGGCGTTTTGAGGATTGAGCCAGCAGTTCTGCACAAGGGAAGTGCCAGGTCAGGTAGGCTGGCTGCAAGGCACCAACACAATGAGTGTCTGTGCAATGATGTTTTCCATTACACCCGTTTCCCTTTCCAGTCTGGAGGCAGCAGGAGTGTCCCCAGGTGCTCTGCTCCCATCTCCTCTGTGGCCATGACTCAGTCAGGGGCAATCCCTTCAATGCTTTCAACAGTAAAATTCAACTGTGATTCAGTTTGTTTTGGCTTTTTAAAATTAATCTCCAAGTCAAGCTTAGCCAAGAAAACTGAAGACTTGACAAAATAAAAACTTGGGCCAGGGAATAAGTCAAGTGTAATTGCAAACAGCCCACTTCTCATCTGGCAGGAGTAAGGTAGCACTGCCAAGAGATCTAGCAGATTCAGGGCAGGTAAGGCTGCCTCACAGAGGATCAGCAGATGCTGCTCTACAAAGACCTACAAAGACCTCATCTCTCTTCTCTGTTACCCTGCTCTTTGGAGTTAGGCTAGAAAATATGTCAAATAATAAAAAAAGAGCAAAATGAATGTTTTATTATTGTTCTGTTCTGCTAAGGAGAACAGAAATAAAAATAGAATTTGGGGCAGAGACAGCAGCACATTATGGTAGAGAACACACTCGTTTCTTTCTGAAAGACAATATTATCTGTCAAGATGTAGCCCACAAAGGGTTTTATATGCTGCTGTTCCACTTCCTCATATTCATGCTGAAAAGTTCAGAAATTGTTTTCTAGGGGGCTCAAAGCCAGAAATCATTTTTTCTATCTAGGTTAATTACCTTAAGAATGAAAAAGGTTAGCAAGCCCAACAAGACAGTAAATTAAGAATGGTTTAAAGTAGAAACCTGAAAAGAGATGAAGGTAAAGGCAGTATTCACAACATATTAGACACAACCTACCCAAGAGTTTCAGCAGGGGCAGAAAAATTTGGTTTAGTATAATGAGCTCCATTCATAGCAATTCCCAAAGAGATATAAGAGTCAGGAAATAAAACAAACAAAACTTTGCTCTCATGCACCATTTTAAGTGTTACCACACCAGAAACCAGCCCCCATGAAAATTTTCAGACAGAATTCAGGTGCTACTTCTAAAAAAGCAAAGTTACCCGTGGGAAAGGACTTGTATTAAGATCAGCAAAGCATTCTGTCAATTAGTTATTCTGTGCCCAGGCTCTCTCAGGGCCCTGCATGAAGAAACAGCAACCACTGGCTTGTGCTAAGCTTTGCTATCTGTGCCTCACTGTGACTTTGATGTACAAGTCTGGAGCATTCTGCAGCACACAATGACTGCAGGTGTAACACTGAGCACGAGCCCTTCAGACCTCACAAAGTGACACCCCCAGCACAGGGGTGTCAACACAGTCCAGGTACTAAGTAGCAGCAGGGAGACACAAAATTTAGAATTTTGTGGTGCAGATTTGGTACCATAGACTTTGGGGAGGATCCTTCATGTCTGCCTGATATCTTGGCCCATGTGGGAAAAGGATGGCTGCTTTCTATCAGCATACAAGCAATGCAGCACCTGTGACTGGGGAAATAAAGACATTGTTCATTTGGTGCTTGTGAAGTGTGTAAACTCAGGATTTCTGTATTTTAAGTAAAAATATAAAGCAGCCAGAGGAACCTTGCAGTACAACCATCAGTAGTCCTATTACTTAAAAGAGAATCCTCAGGTAGCTAGAGACTTTTTGGATTGGATGTTGTTTTAGATTGAAGAGACTGATGCTGGCAAAACCCTTTTTCAAATAGAAAGTCACTCAGCTGCCCAATTAAATTGAGCTCTATTGCCTCATTCCTGAAGCTGGACTGGAGCTTCACTGGAACAAACTGCAGAGTTGGGACTATGAACTATTCAGTCTCATGCATTCCTCAAAATACCTGCACAAAATCACTGAAGTCTTTATGCTGTGCCTTCCCCATGTTTAAACAAAATAATATAGTATATAGACTTCTCTACCATCAGAGGCCATAGCCATAAGCATCTCAAACTGAGTTACATTCTTTGCTCTTTCCATTCTTTCTGCCGTCTTTAAAAGTATAGATCACAAAATATACTTGTTAACAACAAATGGACTAAAACCAGAAAAAGTAAAAAACATTTCAATAAAAATTCCAATGACCACATTGACACTAAACATCGTAGGATACAATAGACTAATTTCATTCCACTTACCACATTTTCAGCTCCATCTACATATATAGAGGTGCCAGCTGTATATTTTTCTTTGAAGCTTTAGGGTGTGGAAAAAGCACGAGTTTTTTGACTGGTACTCTGTCCACAGTTAAGCCATTTGTTTTCAGCTGAAGACATTTTAATTTGTATTCATTTAATTTCCCCTTTCTCAGTCTCATGGGAAGGGGAAAAGGCTAGTTGAAAATTTGCATCTGACCACTCTGACAGCTGCTCTCAGGCAGGTTTTTCAATCTAGCATGGTCTACAATTTTTTCTGGTTAGTGAATAAATGTAACGTTACTTTTCAAGTTTCTTAAAGGAGTGGCACTCTTTATTATAAGAGTTGAAACTGCATGGAAAAGGACCTGGGGGTCCTGGTCAATGGAAAGTTGAACGTGAGTCAGCAGTGCCCTGGCAGCCAGGAGAGCCCCTGTGTCCTCAGGGGCATCAGGGACAGCATCACAGCTGGGCAAGGGAGGGGATTGTCCTGCTCTGCTCTGCTCTGGGGCAGCCTCACCTCGAGGGCTGGGGGCAGCTTTGGGTGCCACAACACAAAAAAGACATTGAGCTGTTAGAAAGTGTCCAAAGGAGACCATGAGGAAGGTGAAGTGTTCAATTTTCTTTCCTATATAATATGATCTAGAGAGCAGAATGCTTTATCACATTGAAATCTTCTTCTGGATTTTTTTTTTACAGTCCTGTATACACTTGTGAATTTCCTTAAAGATAATTCATTGAGTAGTTAATGCCTAGCTGAGAGATAGATTTGCAGGATTATAATGTCAAAATACAAAACTTGAGGATATATTTGCATAGTACTGAACAAAACAGAAGGAAAAAGGAGAAAAAAAAACACAAAGAAAAACTAAAGGAAAATATAAATTTAAAAAAATAGCAGAGTTGTTTGCTCTTGATTTGTTTTGTTGGGCTTTTTTTTAATAGATCTGTTTGAATCTGATTTTGCCACCATATTGAAGTTCAAAAATCAATTTGGTTTATCTGTTTCACAGAACCACAGAAGCACAGAATGTCTAGGCTGGAAAGGACCTTCAAGATCACCAAGTCCAAGCTGTGCCCTAACACCTCAACTAGATCATGACACTGAGTGCCACATCCAATCTTTTTATAAACACATCCAGGGATGGTGACTCCATGACTTTCCCTGGCAGACTATTCCAGTACTTTATCACTCTTTCTGTAAAAAAACTTTTTCCTAATATCCAGCCTGTATTTCCTTTGATACAGCTTGAGGCTGTGTCCTCTGGTTCAGTCAGTGCTGGCTGGAGAAAGAGACCAACCCCCACCTGACTACAGCCACCTTTCAGGGAGTTGTAGAGAGTGACAAGGTCACCCCTGAGTCTCCTTTTCTCCAGGCTGAACACCCCCAGCTCCCTCAGTGGTTCCTCACAGGAATTGTGTTCCCAGCCCCTCACCAGCCTCGTTGCCTCCTCTGGACACTCTCCAGTGTCCCAACGTCCTTCCCAAACTGAAGGGCCAGAGCTGGACACAGCACTCAAGGTGCCCCTCACCAGTGCCAGGTACAGGGGCAGAATGACTCCCTGCTCCTGCTGGCCACACTATTCCTGATACAGGCCAGGATGCCGTTGGCCTCCTTGGCCACCAGGGCACACTGCTGGCTCATGTTCAGCCGGCTGTCACCAGCACCCCCAGGTCCCTTTGTGCCTGGGCACTGTCCAGCCACACCGTCCCCAGCCTGTAACACTGCAGGGGGTTACTGTGGCCAAAATGCAGGACTAGGCACTTGGACTTATTAAACTCCATCTTGTTAGACTCTGCCCATCCATCCAACTATTCCAGGTCTCTCTGTGTTTCTACGTCTTTCTGTAGTCTTTCTCCTTAAGTTCACTTCTATACTGCACCACAGTAACATACAACCTCCTTCCACTCTTCTTCTAGTCCTTCCCCAGCATCCCCTCCTTTCTTCACTGGACTTCAGCAGTGTTTCTGTCACCAGCCCAGATTAGCATCTACCAGAACTGCAAAACTCATTTCAGCATAAGAAAAAGCAGAGAAAGGGGGCAGGAAACTTCACCATAAGATTAACTAGCGTGGATTCCCAAAAAGTTTGTAATTTGGAGATTTCAACTGGATGTAGCCTTCTAGATTTCTGATGTGTCTCTATCACTATCTAGCCTGTGAATGTTGATTATTGCTGTAGAATTAATTGCTCTGTGTGCATCTCTTAAACAGGGAAGAGCCAAAGACCATCAAGCATCCCAGCATTGCCATGATTCAAATAAGGCCACAATCTATGGCAAGTCCCTACAGAAATTATTCTCTTCTTAAGGAGATAGCTCCATTTATGAGCTGCAAAATTTTTGAGTCTACTTTCAAATCTGGTACTTCTGGCAACGTTTCTGAAAGTGACCTCAGGGAGCAGTTCTGGACAAGTAGAGGAATTTTCAATAGAAGTTTACAAGTCATTCTTTAAACATAGTCTATGCTGTACTTGATAATTTTATACATTTTCAGTAACGTATGACTTCCTCTCTATGGGCTTCACCTCATGGAGCCAAAAATTTGTCAGGTATTCATGGATTTTTTCACTTGAACTTCTCTTGTAAACTGGGACCGGGGAGTCTCAGGTATTTCGGACAACAGTACACAAACTCATGGCTGGTCCTTTTCACATCACTGGCAGAGTGCATAAACAAAACAAAAATCAAAAGCAGGTTTGCTCATTTTCACGTCCTTTTACATAACATGATGTAGAAGGAGCTAACAATAACTGGGAACTCCCTTCTGTAAGCAGTGAGTCAGTTACAGGTGACATCTGTCAGCAGAGATCAACAGGAGCAAAAGCTAGACCTAGGGTAGAGCAGAGTTATTGGATTCCCTAACCTGTGCATCTCAAAGGACCCACACTTCATTTCTTAGACTGTCTGATTTCCCAAAACAGCAAGTCCCAGCTCCAAGCAGGGACAAGCCCCAGCTGAGGGACCATCTTGTTGGCCAGGAAGAGCCTTAACAAACCTCTGAGACGAGGGACTTGAAATCAGTGAGTAAAGAGGAGTGTTAACACAAATGGCCAAGTCAAAGCTCTAGGAACACACACAGTGAGAATTTCTTCACTGTTCACATCCCAGATTTCACAGCCATGTGATGAAGCACCTGCTATGAAATAAAATCCTGCCCTGGACAGGCTCCAGGCTCTAAAACAGGTGCTAATGACACTAACTGAGTCACAGTGGAAATCTGAAGTCCTGCAGGGTAGTCATAAAACAGAAAGTGAGAAAAAGAAATACACCAAGAAACTATATAATTTATCAGAAATGTATAATGTTTATCCAAAAATTACTTAAAACTGGTTCAAAAAGCGGTGCTTAGGTCACTGATACCATATACAAACCTTGTTCTATTAGAAACTAGAGGTTAAAGTGAGATGATTGATTAAATATTTTATTCTCCCTTCCAATATCACAAACACTGCAACATGACATTGTCCTATCTCCTCCCAATCTGCCCATAATTTGCAATCTCTCTTTGCTTATTTATATCTGCCAGGGAAATAGCTGAAAATCTGGGGGGAGATATTGTAAAATCTGAGTGTGTAAAATCTGCCAATCAGTGCCAGGAATGCAATACTTGAATTCACGTGGACACACTGTTTCTGTGTAAATGAATTAATGTGGAAAGATAGAAAATAATTTTCTTGGTTTGGTTTGGTTTGGTTTGGTTTGGTTTGGTTTGGTTTGGTTTGGTTTGGTTTGGTTTGGTTTGATTTGGAGTTTTTGTGGATGACCCTTCAAGGGTAAAAAGCAGAATGCTAAATCAGTACAGGAATTCACCCAGTTACCCAGGTCTTAACCTTGTAGTGCTGAAATTAACAGTTTTGCCACTGATTTCAATGATATGATGGTACACTGTAATATCTGAAGCTTCACAGATGCATGCCAAAAATGTCACAAGGGAGTATCAGAAAACCACTGTAATAAGCCAGCATATCTCTCAAGTAAAATACACTGCTCAAATATCAGCTGTGTTCCAAAGCACCCATATCAAAACTTGATTTTGGAACAGTCCCCTTGAATTGGTCATTTCTCCCCCAACAACCACATTTACAAATCGGCATCATCCCTACATCTGAGACTGATAAATATGCTGAAAAGGTCATGTCATGCAGCAGTTGCTGGAGGGATACTACAAAAGGCCACAAGTAATAAGTCATGCAGGAAAAATTTACTCACTATTCTTAACACTCTTAAAATCCTTCTTTGCAGATGGCAAAATTGCTTGCAGGAACAATGGATACCACTGCCTAGCTAACACTTTCAGTATCTTCCTTTCCAAAGTGGTCTTCCATGACATACTATTTGGTACATTTTCATTGTTTAGTTGGACCTTTTACAACTGCAGAAGAAAAGAAGATGAAAATTTTGCATAGGTACATTTTAGCATGGAAATTACCTGGCTTTTCCAAATATAAGATGTATATAAGGTATCACAATTTCCAGTGACTCTCACAACAGTCTCAGCATATGGGATATCACAAATAGCATGATTTCTGTTTTATCAACAGTTTTAATTTACCTATTTACTATTTCATTACTACTCTACAACAGCTCATTTGATGTCATAAACATAAGCAGAGCATTTTTCTTCTCTTTTATTCGCCCTTACCTACTACAAAATAAAACCAAAGAGAGATATAGCTGATTGGTGTAAGGGTAAGCTCCAGAAATGAGTGCAATAAATGCTCTCAAAGCATTTCTTTGTCTCTTGCAACAAGGCATGGGTATTGGAAACTCATCTTGGATACAGACTGTCCTTTTGACATAGAAAGCATATTTAGAAACAAAGTGTATGGAATATCAGCTTACCTCACAAGATAAAATTATGTGAATATTTCCTTTGGCAGAATCTCATGGAACTAGTTACTGTTTTGCAGGAAATATTTAAAGGTAAAATAGGGTTTGGCTCATCAAATAAAGTAAACTAAACTTCAACAGTAAGCAACCTAGGAAATTAAGTTTCTTTATTATTAATTTTGCTGTTGTTTTTCCGCTCAGGGGGCACAGATCATTTAAAATTATAACCAGTAGTCGAGCTAAAAGGGAAATCTCCTGATAAAGAGCAGCTTTACCAGGGATATATTCCGCTGCTGCAAACTTTCAGATGCAAACGACGCGAGACGCGAGCATCTGGCTGCAGTGGTGGCCCCGGTGACGTCCCCGTTTCCATCGCGTCCCTTGCGCAACAAAGCCTCAACAGCACAGAAAGGGACGGTCCCCAGCAGCTCAGAACTAATGGAGCTGGAGCTCACCCCCTGGAAACCCTGTGGTGCATGTGCAGATCCCAGCTCAGCTCCAGAAATGAGCAGGCTGTGTGGGATGTGAGGGGCGGCCCAGGCTCGTCCCTTCCCCAGTCCAGTGGCTTTGATGCGAAATCAGCTTTGCACAAAGCACAGCTGATGGGTGCTGCACTGAAATCTCATCCTGCTGGGACATCAGGACATTCTTAACTAGGCTAAGGACAAGGAGGGTGGTTTGGAGGAGACTTTATTGGGTTTTTTCCCATTAGACTGGACAGTGGAGGAAACAAGGGATGAGCTTGGTAGAGGAGAGAACACTTCAAAGAAAGATGTACTGAAGGCAAGTTTCATGAATTTGTTGCAGTATTACACAGGTGCTGTTCTGTGCATCTTTAAAGGATGTTTCACATAAAATTATTTATTCTGCTACCAATATTCACCAAGTAGAAAAATACTTTTAAAAAGTATGCTGACTACAAAACTTAGTGTGGAGTGAATAACATTTGCTCTGCATCCACCTCATCATTCAAGAACTGAAGCATTCCTTTGGTCACCTCCAGGACTTTGCTGTTGAAAGATGCCTGAGTGAGTACTAGAGCTCTCCAAGTGTGCATTGCTGTTGTTGCACCCATTTCAGTGGGCACAACAAGGTAACACAGGTGTGTCACCAGCATGCAAGTAGTCTAGAAAGAGATCTTACTCCAACATATAAAATGTTTAAACACATCTTCAGTCTGTGTACAGGGACAGGACCTGAGGCTGCAAGCACTCAGGACCTTACAGGACAAAAGTCCTTTACCCTATAAGCAGTGTGATATCCTTCAAACCAGTGGAGAAGCACAGATTCCAATTCAGACACCAGGATTTTTTGTTTGGTTAGTTTGTGTTTGGTTTCTGGTTGGTTGTTCTTTGCTTGGGTTTGGGGGGGAGGAGTGGTTTTGGTTTGGTGTTTTGGAAGACGGCATTGCTTGTTAATTTTTCTTTCTTGGGTTGGTTGGTTGGTTTTGGTCAGTTTGAGTTTAATAGGGAATAAAAGTGTATTTTTCACTTGTAAAACCTGTCCTTTTCAAAAATTGTACAATTGAAGGACTGGCTGTTCCGCATATTTATTCAAAACTAGGAATCCTCAGCTAGCTGTTGCATCTTAGTAACAGTGAAAAATGTTTTAAACCTCTATGATTCCAGCTGTCTGTGTAATTTCTTTTCATAAAAAGAAGTCAGGCTAGCTGTAGCTTGTTGTTTTCTAACCATTTAACCCAAGCATCTGAAAGAGCCATCTCCTCTATAAGATTAACTGGCTGGTTGACAACACTCTGTAATATGAAGCTTCCACTTAGTAAGGGATAAAATAGCCAGGGGCTACCTCAGGAATTGTGTTTTGATTGCTCCTTACTCGTGTTACCCTGAAAACTTAATAGACATTTTGGGCCTATTTATTTATATATATATATAGATTGTTATTCATGTGGAAGCTGTGTTGACACCACTTAAACCCAACCAGCAAAATTAAAATCATTGCCATTTGGAACATTATATTGTGACTACCTGTGGTGCTCCAAGTACAACAAATTTGGATATTAGCCTCTGGAAAGAACCATAGAAATTAAAACAGGCTCTCCATCCGACAAAATTCAGCATTTATCTAGCAATTTTCAAGTCATTCAGAAAAGACACAGCCATGAAATGGCAAAGAAGCACTTTTTTCCAAGCTTTGAGTTAATTGTGAATGCCACTGCGCAACAACACTCAGAATTAATGCAAAGGCTGGGAGGGCCGCTTGAGGTGGTTCTATAAAAACACACATCCATTAGGACTTTTCTGTCTAGCACAGCCTTAATGAAATACAGCATTTTCCCATGCAGAGAGGCAGGATCTGCGCTTTTCCCGGGCTGGTTTTCGCTCCTGATGCTGGATTTTGCTCCCGGTGCAAAGGAGTTCTTCAGCTGCCACCTCCTGGCTAAGCAACCCCAGTGCACTGCATCACCTGCCTGCCTCAGCCCTGCAAACAGAGAGGAAACAGCTTCTCCTTCACTCCTAATCCAGGCAGGTACTTTACCAATTGTACTTTTCACCAGTAGTACCGACTGGAAAACAATGCTGCATTTTCAGCCTCGGTCTCTGCGGTTTGGAAGCAGGGGAAAAGGCTAGGAACTTGGATGCCACACAGAGGGACAGTGACAGGCCCAGGAGAGTGGGACAGGTACTGCAGACCCCCAGTAAAATGCCAGTCTTGAACTAGGGGGTCTCTGCTCTGCCAAGATCTCCCACATCCTGTGAAGTCCAACCTTCATGGGGAAGGACAAGGAGCTAAAAGGAGAAATCACGGACGATTTTACCAACAGGATGGTGTAAAACTGGTCATTAAATAACACAGGTCAAATACAGGTTTGTGGTGAGGAAGAGAAGGATCTTTACTACACATCTTTTTTCATTTGATTACTATCATGAGCTCAGCTTCCAGGTAAGCCAACACACCATAGTTATTCTTATTCTGAAAATAGGTGGTAAGAATGAAGTGAATGTCTTTGGGTGAGCAGCGCATTACAGGAGAGAAGCTGAAGCCTTTGAAATTCTGCATCTTGTTTACATGGGACCATGACCCTAAAGTAGATGGAAATGAAAAGGATTTGGGGCCTCTCTCAACAGGAATTTGTAAGGTTGCTGCTTCTACCTATCTATCTGCTGAAACATGAAAACTGAACGAAAGAGAAAATGCTTAGGATAAATACAGGTATTTTACATTGCTAACTCAGACCTAAACTAAAAATTGTAGGATTCTACTCATAAAACTGGAATAAATAAGAAAACAATCTGTCCTGCACCTCCAAGATATCATGTTTCAAGCAGCCCTCATAGTACAAAAGTCAACAGAAACTGAGAACATGGTAATAGATCACCCTACTTACCTACCCCACTTGACTCTGTTGGACAAGGTCATAGTTGGACATTTGACCCAAAGAAAGCCTCATACTTAGTTAAAAACAGGCCCATGGAGAGTAGGAAGTCACAGATACAACTCCTTGTATAACTACAGCCATCAGTAGTATCTAATATCTCCTCAACACAAGCCTTCAGCAGCTTGGAATGTTCTGGCATTGTGAAAAAAAAGTATCACACTCTCAGAAAATGCAAATACCTCAGGCAAGGCCGTGGCTGCATGCTCTGTTCAAAACCTCTATTGATGGATGAGAAGGCCAGAGAAGCAGAGCAGTAGACTTAATCCCTGGGTTTATAAACAAGCAGCTCTATTTCATTGTACTGTACACTGACTTGCAGCCAAGAAGGACAACACTTACATAAAAACAGCACATTACAACAAAAATTGCTTGTATGTTTGAAGCTTGTGTGCTTTTACACTCATAACCTCCCTTTAAATTTTCAGTTGTTGCATCTTTTTTCTTTTCTGAGTTATGAGGTTGCCTTCTCCAGTGCTCTGAATCAGTGTTTGCCTCTGTGTAAAAGAGGCTGGGGATCTCTGGCTTAAAAACATGAAGATTGTTAAAATATTCTCTCCTGGTATTCCTAATATCTTAGACAATAAGATGGGAAAATCAGCACCAACAATAAACGTCAGATAGGGAAATTAATTAACAAATCAATTAATAAATCAATTAATTAATAAATCAACATTATAAGCCCACAGAAAAGTGGGAGGTTTATCTGAGTTACTTACACTAACATCACATGCTCTAAGGTTTCCAACACTAAATATCAGCTTTTCATTCCCATCCAGTATTTATTCCCACTGGTCCACACTCACAGACTCCTTCCTCCCAGTCCTGATACCAGTCTCTCGAGAAACTCCTGACCCTCCAAGTCCAGCTGAACTCTTCCCCTAGCTACAGCCACCTTTGCCCAATGATCTAATAAAGGCAATTTTGTTTGTCAGCAACTTCAAAGTAATTTTCAAAGATGGTGTCTTGTCATAGGTCATTTGGCCTATGCTATGCACTGTGTAGGTTTGCATACAAGCCACAGTTATTTGCAAAACACTTTGAAATTAATCTTGATTATATGAACTGTGTAAATAACATATTATTTCTTTACAAACTGTACTAATGCTGTACCCAGTTCTGTCACAATATTTCCTAAGTTTAGGGCGTTGTGACAAGGTAGGTCCTTATAAACTAATTACTATTTTTTAAAAATTAAACAAAACAAAACAGCAAATCATTTAGTCAGTTTTTGATCAAAACCTGGAAATAAAGGCCAAATTGAACTAACCCCATTATCCATCTCTCTCTCTGCTTCACTCTGTGTTTCAGTCACTTGTCACTAAGATGAAGCATAGTTTAAAGGAAAAAAGCTCTCCCTTATGTCTGGGAAAAAAAGGGCTTGTTGTAACAGAACGCTTTTTCATTTGGAGGCTGACCTTGCTTTCATTTCCTTTCACTCTTAATCTGCACATCACTACAGCAATGTTACTAAGGCACGGAGATAAATATCTAGCTGTTGTAGGAAAACATCCAAGAAAGCACAAGCAATTTATACACAATTGTCAGGACACAAACCTTTGGAGGATTTTCCTTCTCTCCACTAGCTGTACGAGGAACTTACAACATCCTTCACTGATGATCTTGCCACCACCTCCTGAGCTCACAGAGAACTGTGGAATTCTTGCTCTTTTTTTAACACCCTTACCATGTAGAAATTTGACACAGGAGGATGGTATTTTGCTGCAGTTTCCCAAGAGCAGCAATTAGTTTCCTTTCTTTCATCTACACTTGCTTGGCAGGCAGGAGTGACACTCGGTCTCACTAAAGACACACCATTGCTAGGGCTCTCAAACACACAAACAGAAGAAAGCAATGCAAGGAATAAACACAAGCATGTGCTCAAGGAAATGCAATGCAACACAGCTGCAGGGTTAAATATGTACACTGATAATTTTTCTGCTCCATCATCCTGATCTGCAAGCAATACAGCCAAGAACTGATGTTTCATCATTTCACCATTTATTTTATCATTCATTCCTTGAGGAATTCACAGCTATGCAACATCAGTCAGAGCCAGATCAAAGATCCACTGCTAGAGGCAACAACTTTTTGGTCTCAGCTTGCTGTGTTTCAGAAATGCAGTTTCTCTGCAAAAGCCAGACAACTGAACTAGAAAATTCATCAAGCTGTTCCTTTCAATTAGTCATCACGACATGCAGGATGGGTTTTAATGCTTCTCAGCATTCTGTACATGTTAGCACTGTTCTGTGAGGATCATTTTGAAGAAGTGATGCTGGAGGGAGGATCAGGTAGGTCACTGTCATTAAAAACACTTTCATTGACTTTTGCCAAAGTGAAACTGCTGATTGTTCATTAATGCACTCATCTTCTTTCCACACATTCAAGACCACTCCACAACAAGACCTTGAAGCATCCATTCCCTTTGGTTTTGTACTTCTTCCTCAAACCACAGTTAGAAAAAAACACACTTATTTAGTATTCTCATTAATAATCTTTAGCAGGAAGAAAATGTGTCAATTTTATTCCTGACTGATGCAATGCCTGTGGGGGTTATGAATGCATACATGTACTGTTTCAAAAACAAGGAAGCTTTGGGATAAAAACAAATTACATTGCCAATCAACCTGAAAAAAAGTCAAACTAGAACCTCTGCACACAAAATAATTCAGAACACTGATAATTAAATGCAGATTGTGATGGGACAACTCACAAGAATATAGAGCAGGGAAGTAAAATATTATGCATGGGTCCTCCATTTCATTACAGGGCAGAAAAAGAACAGTCATCTGCTACCAAAGTGATAGCACCAAGACTTCTCATATTTAGCTAGACAACTGAGAAAAAATAGCTTTAGGCTAAGCAGTATCAGCATAAGTGGCTTGAGGATGAATTTGAGGACAAATTTGGGAAAAAAGTCTTAAAGACTATCATGTATGCCACCTTAGCCAAGGTGAAGTAAGGGGAAAATAAAGTAATTGGATACAAACATCTGAAGGGAAGAAACTTCAAAGGAAGAAGAATCATTTGCTGAAATAGAAAGCTTGCTATGTTGAACAAAGAGATGAAATTAGAATAAGGACATTTAATACAGTTACTACCAAAAATAGGTTGTGTTAAAATACATCAGGATCTGGAATATATCACAGCAGAACTGAAACTTCATAAGAACTTAGAGGTAAAAAATACAAGAGGCAGAAAAATACAATAATTCTGCAGTAGAAATGTGATGTTATGGAAAGACCAAACAACAGTAGTCCTAAGGTACTTTTGTCCCCAAATTTCTAACTAATGGCACTGACAATGTATTTTAAAATTGCAAACATGTAAATACTGCATTGATAATATGGCTAAATAAATATTTTTCTAAAAATGTTGGAAACTTACTAGGCCATTGAAATAATTTACACACTTTTTCCAGTTTGTGTAGACATATTGGGAAACTTTGGTAAATACAGCATGAGAGTATTTATGAAACCTTCTGGAGTAGAAGTTTTGGGCAGTTTTTTCTCAGTTTCAGCCCCTACACTGATACCCCAAAGGGAAAGAGCTCCACAGGAACCACAGCAGGACCTCTGTGATACAGCACCACACCACCCAGGGCACACCAGGATGTCCTTGGTGTTTGGACAGAGCCAATTCCCAGGGAATGCCACTCTCCTGCAGTGCTGTGGCAGCACAGGCACTGTAACAGAAGACATTCTTGAGGGTTTTAAATGGTCCATAGCTGTTTACATTATTCATTTCATTATTATTAAAACAGTGACAGTCTGACAAAAGCTGCAGATTTTCAGACAGATATGCAGAACCAAGTGGCATAAAGCCTGCTGCCTGGCTGTACACACAATTAAAAATGAACTGGCTACAGAGACAGATGCAGTCCCCCCTGACCTTAACAATGTTGATGTTTACATATGAACCTCCCCACTCGACTGCAGATAAGGAATGACAGACAATACTACAAATTAGTGAAGGTCAACAGAGCAGGAGGCAGCGGTTAGTCAATTACGAAAGCAAACCCTCCACTAAAGCACCAAGTCCTGTGTTTTCTCAGTTTAATCAACTGCCTGAGTCATGGGGGTCTAATAAAATTGACCTGTTGTTCCTTTATCTAACTGACTGATGCCTAGAACTGCATGAACCTTAGGTGTGATAGCATTTAAGTCTTAATATCACATAGCAAAAGGCAAACATCTAATTAGTCCATCTTCAGGTCTAATGGTTGATCCTGCAATGTGCAGTTCTATCCAACCATGACAAAATTTTCAGTTTGAAGGGTTTACAAAGACAAAAAAAAGTTGTTTACAAGCTATGTATGAACTCTACTGGGTCCTAGTAAAGTTGCTACAGCAAAACAGCTCTTGTGTGAAGAACAAGGATTGAATTATAAACAGAGGTAAAAAAAAATATAAAAAAACCAAAAAACCCCACCACCTAATGCTTTCCTCAGATTATATGTATTCTTTCTGTTAGAGATGAAAAAATCATTGTTAGTTTTCTTGAAATAGCAAGGTGTTGAAATTTTCCTGATTCATTCCCCAGAATAAGTAATTCAAAATCCTAAGTAGCCTTACAGATATGGTTTTTCCCCTTAGCTCTATGGATTATCTTACATAACCATTCAGACACTTCAAAACGTGTACATGGCTTCAAGATCTTAAAGGTTTGGAAATTTTTTCCCACACTCGGTGGCCCCTCCTTTATCCAAGACACTTGTGTGTGCGTTTTAATTTAGACCCCACTGCTGAGCTTTAACTGACGTAAAGCTGGACATTGGTTGCAGGTTCTGTTTCACAGCTGGATTTTCAGAGGAGTCCCATACGGCCAAATCTCCCTGCAAGAGCTGGTAAAGAACAAAACCTGAGCACAATCCAGAAGACACCTCACAGGTTTCTATCCGTGGCTCAGTGAAAAAAGGAGCTGGGCATGAAAGGCCCAGTAGGTTTTCTTTTACTGAAGGCTCTATGACCTTCCTCCCCTCCAACTACCTTCACTGAAGTTAGAAGATGGAAAGCAGCTATCAAACTCCACTATTATATCATTTTCAGAATGAGAAGACAGACATAATTGAAAACTATTATTTAAAAAAAGAGGATAAAATTTGAGACAAGCTCCAAATTTGTAGTTTCTGTGTATAACTCCTTATGCATTCACAAGAATATCAAGGAGTTTTTGCTGTGAACAAAGCAACTCCCTAAGGCTTCCACTTATGCATTCTGTTTGAAAATATATTTTTAAAAAGTTCATCCAACAGTGCACCACAGAGCACAGCCCCTGTAAAGGGATTTTTCTGACACTAAAAACTATAGAGCAAGAGTGAAAAAAACGTTCTTGAAAACTCAAAGCCAAATTTTAGTCTTCATTTACGCACAGTTTGGTGACAAAATACACACATTCTCCCTCTCTTTCTCTAACTACACACAATATTTTACACAAACACTAAAATGTTTGTGCAGTTGCCTATGCAAATACATATGCAAATACAACATACAGTTTAGAACATCAACTTCCAAATTCATTCAGGTTACCATTGTTACATTAGTACTTTCTCTCTCTAAAGTACTAACAATATTTTTTCAATGTTCTCTTCTTTTCTTGGGAAATTTACTAGCTATTTTCCTTCCCTCCCAGCTGCACATTTACTGATGCCTCACTAACACATTTCCCTTGAACTGATTTTGCTTCTCAACCATCTCTATGTCCCCCAGTGTCATACTGCTATTTCTGGACTAAACAATGCATTCCATCACCACACGAGACTCATTCCCTAAGAGGCAAATCAATTTATTTGCTATTTCTCACTACTTTTACCAACAGGCTACTCATTTGAAAAACCAAAATTTGTTTTCAACATTCCTAAGAGCAGGACACTTAAAATACACACCATGAACTCAAGTTTTTTAAACAATACTTCAGGTGCTCAGATATGTCCACAAGCAAGTAGCCATAGCTTCCAAAGACTATTAAAATAATACTTTATGTTGCCACTTAAGGCCATCTAGATCTACAGAAAAAAAAAAAAGTCAAGGAAAATGGAATTCTTTTAGTCACTGACAAGAGCTTATTACATTCATGAAGCGCCACAAAGAAAAACATTCTAGAAGGAAATAGTGAAAAGGGGAAAATAAGTAGACTTTACATCTCCTGATGATCAGATTTAGTACATTCCACAGGTCCATTTTGTTTTAGACAAGTCCACTGACAGGTCTTACAGACTTTTCAGAAATTTTTAAGCTTCTCCTGAGCTAACTCCTACATAGTTTAAGGACTTCACAACACATACTGGTCTGATAATGTTAGCACTGTCATGCATAGTCAACTTTTACATAAATATTTCCATTCGTCTGAAAAATTGATTATACAATAACATCAACAAAAACTAAGCAAACATCCGAAGGCTGCACATCTATTACCCATAGCTACAAATTAAATCAAATTACTAGTTTACATTACTTTTAGCAGGATTAGCGCTCAAAAGTATCAGTTTCCCTTGGGATCTTTGAGAAATTAGAGCCCAAGTTTCCTTTTAATGAAAGATGGTATGTTTGTGCTAGACAGAATATTAACAAACACTAAGGCAAATTTTTAAAAAATACAGCTTCACTAATTGCTAAATATTAACTGTGTTTAAACTCCTTACCAAGGAAGGAATTACACTGGTTTTGAGACACTACAGTCACTTCTGATGCAGTAAAGTTTTACCTAAAATGAAACTATGTTCCCGAGAATGCCTTAACATATCTTTCCTCTGGCCATCACAGTCTTTGTCTCATCGTCAAAGAGGCTTTACAAAGACCAGGAGGAAAATTAGGGGAAGAGGAGAAGTTTGTGTCCTCACACACAATTTGTGCCCTGCAGTATCCTGTTGCACACACCAGCAGGATCAGGTATTTCCTCGGTGTGGTCTGCACAGAGCTCACTTAGCTCAGGGGGGGCTTAGGCTTGCTCTGACCACGCTGAAGAGGCAGGACAAGCTGTGCAGGACTTGGGTGAATATTTACACCTGTCTGCCTGGTGCACTGAGCACTGTGCACGCCAGCTGCACCTCCACCACAGCCGACTCCGGCCCCTGCAGAACGCACCACCTGTGTCCCACTGGAAAAGAGAAGGTTTGGTTCCAGCTTGTGTAGAGCTTGTGTCCAGCACTAGAGCTTCCTCACCAAGGGAAGCAGGCACAGCCCAAAGCCAAGGCCTGCTGGTGTGTACCAATATGCAGATCACCAAGGGACAGAGTTCACATCAGCCAAAGAGCACTAATACAACCTTACAGACTCACCCACAGACATCATCTGTAATGCACTTCACAAATTTTGAGCTGGCTCTTGTATCTTATAGTCTGGTAAGTGCTTTACAGAAAATTACCATCTGATAAATTGCCAGTTAACATACATGAAGGCCTAAGAGGTCTCAAATGGGAAAATTAGTGAGAACTTCCTGAAGAGCAAAACACATCAGTTTGTATAAAACTGATGCCATGGCAGCACCAATTTTGTGTTGCTGTTTTAGTTTAAGATACAGTCTTATGAGCCAGAAAATATTGTAAACTTACATTGAGATATGAGGTCTTTGGAGCAAAGAAAATGGATCTTTGAAAGCAATGTTAATAGGAAGTGGTTAGCACATTCCGGCAAATGAAAGAACTAATTTACATGCAATTAAACTCCAGAGACTCAGAGAAGTAATTCTCAAGTCTGGCCAATCAAAAGCTAGGCATATAAAAACAGGAGAAAGAATATGTAATTTATTAGTTGGGGAAAACTGGTACTCTCTTTTTTGGCAACTTGTGAGACAAAAACCAAAGGAAATATATTTAAATGCAGCCTTTCAGAGAAGTTGTTTGGCATGTGCTCTAATTTGGGAAGAGGACAAGTCACGAGAGACACAAAGGAGGTTAGAATGTAATTCCTAGCATAATGGAGATGTTGAAAATCAAGGAAAAGACAACAAAGGAATATGAAAGAGATGCAAAATCTAAGTGCTCCTGAAGGGATCTGTAAAGGGATCACGTTTTTGTAAAGTATAAACTATGTTTGTAATTTGTGAGAATTACAATTTCGCCAAGGATAAATTGTGGCTTGAGCAAGAAAGCTCTAGCAAGAGGGCAGACCTGATTTCTGTTTCACAGAGAGACAAAATTCTATTAAGAGACCAGGAAAAGGCACCATTAAAAACACCAGTTTGAAATACTGAAATTAGGTGTTGTACTATTGCAGGAACAAGCTCAAAGGCTGCTCCACTGAGCATTTGAGGCTAACTGGACAGCTCACTGGATTGGAAAGCACAACCACAGGATGTAACCATGTCTACTTTACACTGCAACCATGTTTAACATTAACTATTCTACATTGCAGCTTGTGCACACACCTTACCAGTTACCACGTCTCTCCCATCAAGAAATACTACTACTCTACAATGTTTCCTGATATATTTTTGCCCATATATTTTTGCCTCAACAAAAAATCATACAATCACAGAATTATAAAATATGTTGAGTTGGAAGGGACCCAGCAGGATCACCAAGTCCAGCTTCTGTCCCTGCATAAGATACCCCAACTCAACCATGTACAATTTGAGACTTGAGGACTAAAATACAGTGACCTATTTTGGTTTAACCCATATTTCTGAGGTTTTATTTGCTGCAGTTCAATCTGACCTGCTATCTCAAATTAATAAAGTTAATTAACTGAAAGGAAATCGAAAGCCATAGGGAATCTGAAGTACAGATAATCTTTCTAAAACTGTCATTACATTTCAGAGTAGTCACATCTACTTTGCCAAAATTATGTCATCCTTAATAATCAATGACCTATGTATCATGGCATCATGAATACTGTGTCATTTTCTATTAAAACAGAGTTTGGATTCAAGGAACACCGAAATATAAACGTCACAACTGCTTTTTGTGTCAATATGGTCTAAGTGCCATTAAATGCAAAATCTCTGGCACTACAGAGCATCATTAAAATATGTATTGTCAAACTGAGTAGGTTTAATTAAACCTGTTATATCCTAGAAGGCACACGGCAAAAGACAAGGACAGTATGCAAGAGCTATACACAATTAATTCTATTCATAACAAAAGCTGCCAAGTACAAATTGTCAACTTGTTTAAAAACAGAAAGCTGCTATGTTGCCAAGTAATGGGGAAATAGTGTTTAGTGATATTTCAACCAATTACTTAGATGTGTATTGGCCTAATGTAACTGTAGTATACCTAAAGTTGGAAGAGACCCTTTTAAGGATCATGGGGTCCAAATACCTGGGCCCTGCAGGACTATGTAAAAACCCCCATGTACCTGTCATCCAGATACCCTTTGAACTCTTGATGATGACGACTTCCCCAGCAACAATGTTCCAGTGACTGACCAACCTCTCAGGGAAGGACTTTTTCCTAGAGTCCAGCTGGCAGCTTCATTCCATCTCCTTGTGTCTTATCACTGTCACCAGATAGGGGACATCACCACCTACCATCCACTGCCCTCCCTGTGGAAGTTGCAAACCACCAAGAGATCTCCTGCAGCCTTCTCTAGGATGAACATGCCAAGCAACCTCAGCTCCTCCTTGTAAGTCTTGCCCTCGAGACCTTTCACAATCTTGGTTGCCGTCCTTTGGACCCTCTCTAACAGCTCAATGTCTTTTTTGTGTTGTGGCACCCAAAGCTGCCCCCAGCACTGGAGGTGAGGCTGCCCCAGAGCAGAGCAGAGCAGAGCAGAGCAGATCAGCACAATTCCCTCCCTCACCCAGCTGGCAGTGCTGTGCCTGGTGCTGTGCCTGGTGCTGTCACTTTATGTACTTGAAGATTTTTCCTTCCTCAGGCTGAACAACCCCAACTCTCAGCCTGTCTTCATTAGAAGAGATGTTCCAGCTCTCCAGTAATTTTCATGGCACTCCTCTGGTCTGACTCCAACAGTTCCACATACTTCTTTTGCTGGTCTTGAATGCAGTGACCTGTGCCATGGCCTGTTGCTTGCAGCGCTGCATGGAAGAGTAGCAGCTGTCCACGTGCCCAAAGTACTGCCTGCCTTCCCTTGCAGAAACCATGGCCATTGTTTGGGAAGGTGACTCTGGAGAGGTACGAGGCTAGAGAGCCTGCTTCCCACATTCCTGACCTTTACGAGCAGCATGAGCAGAGCAGGAGATTACTGCAAGGACTGAGTCACAGCAAGTCCTCGGGTGATGCCCTCTGCTCACATGAGCCCAAGGGAGGGAGCGTGGCTTGCAGGAGTGCCAGAGCCCTGTGCCCAGGGTTCTCCTGAGGTCCTAATGGGGAAGGGCTCTGCCAGACTCCTCCAGGCTGATGGCACAGCTCAAGAGCTCATGAGCTACCTGGCTGTTTGTGGCTCAGGACTTGCTCACAGGAGCAGGAAATGGGCAGCTCTGGTGTTAGGAAGGAATTTTTCCCCAAGGCGGATTGGTAAATCCCCCTGGGCCATTGTGGGTAATTTACTGCCTGCTGCTCTTGAAGCACCACAACACTATTGGTGCCCTGTGTCTGCAGTCAGGAAGGCTTTTTTCCCCTTGGGTCACACAGACATGGTCCCAAGATATGGGCGGGGGGTTTGCCTTCCTCTGAAGTCCTAACCATGGAATCCTTGCCAGAGCATCTTGGGTTATTTTGAGTAAGGGTCTGCCCACCATTCTTGCAGCACAGAGATTCCATAGCTGCTCAAATCCCAACAGAGCTGCCACTTTTCAGCTGTCCCTGTATTCCTTAAAGCTGCAGTTTTTCTCCTTGATCTTC
Organism: Dicaeum eximium; assembly: GCA_013396995.1. Taxonomy (NCBI): domain Eukaryota; kingdom Metazoa; phylum Chordata; class Aves; order Passeriformes; family Dicaeidae; genus Dicaeum; species Dicaeum eximium. The sequence continues at coordinate 105,939 of VWZP01007283.1, forward strand.
GTTTTTGTTTCCTGTGTGTGCTGCTCTGGACCTGGGAACCTTGTCCTGCAGCTGTGCTGTCAGCAGTGCAAGCACACAGTACTGAAGTCCTGAGGCAAGTTTGGGAGGGGAAAAGGGAGAAGCTGCAGGGGTGGCTTATGTAGTAAGATGCCAGAAGCTTCCCCCATGTCAGACAGAGTCAGCTCCAGCTGGCTCCAAGATGTTGAGCTCCACTGCTGGCCAAGACCGAGCCTGTCAGTGATGCTGGCAGGACTTCTGGGATAACATAGCTAAGAAGGGGAAAAGAACTTCTGCAGTAATATCCAGATATTGCAGCGAAATTTGAATGCCACTGCACATTATAACACATTTTCAGCTCTGGGATGTTTAAACAAATTTTACATGCTGCAGTGAAGTCCTTATGCCAGTGTGCAATGCCACGGTGAAGGTAAAGCTGAAGCAAAAGGCAGTCTCCAGCCACACATTCCTCAGGGAGGTCTCCAATGCACAGGGTTGCTGCAGCATGAACTGCAGTTTTACCAAACAGCACTAACAAGACAAACAAATAGGAATGGCATAATCAATCCATTAACTTCTCAAAAACTCCTTTTAAGCATAAGAAGCAAGTTAGCAGGTTTTGATACCACAGTGAAAATGCAGAAATTAAGAAACCTCTTTAAACCTTTCAAAGATTCTCAGCTAAAAGTCATTATTCTCTGTATAACTCAAGCATCCACTGGCTGCATTCACAACAAGGCATATTTGCACAACAAATACATTTATTTAATGAATATGGAAATTAAAACACAACAGTTGGTATTTACTATGCATTTCTTATATGAGCTACCATAGACCATTTTAAAAAGATGTTTCTATTAAAGCTTGCTTGTGCTGTTGCTCAGATTGTTTACTCAAAGAAATTTAACTCTTCAGGAAGAGGAGCAACATAGAGTGGAGTGGCTGCTTCTTCACTAGAGCTTCTATAGTCATCTGTAAAATTTTGGCTCTCTTTTGAAAACCAGTTCAGCTTGCTTGAGAACTGGAGCCTGCTGCTACCTTAAACAACAGTGACCCTGCCCTTTGTTCTATTTTAAAACAGAGCATTTGTGACAGCTTCAGAAGTGATATATATGAATCCTGTTTGAGGTTCAACCTACTGCACCGGGGTTATCCTATAGGATAAAACTTATTAATACTTAAACAAAAGCATTAAGAGTATCATGCATTTTACATAGAATGCTTGGTTCTAACACAATTTCTTCATTGAGTCATTGGCCAGTGAAGCACTTGTTTCCATCTTACTTGAATTATTCATGAGGCATGCCCCTGTAGAAATCATCAACTTAACTGGAAGAATCACTCAGCAGAATACTCCTGTCATATTTTATTTTTTCCCCTTTATTAAGTTCTGTTGTTAATCAAAAGAACTGCATTTTTCCCCCAAGAAAGAAGTAGTGTATGAATTCTTGGATTACCTGCCACACATCAGGAATAGAACCTTAGAATGGAAGATGGATAATCTGTTGGGTAGATGACAAAGTTCATAAGAATTAGTGAGGAAATATAAATAGGTAGATATTAGTAACGTTTTTATATAAAGAAAATTTGGTATAAGTAACTACTTGCCAAACATCTACTTTTATGAAGTAGTAATTTTCTCAAAATAAAGGCACTAACATGATTGTAACTTTGGACGAACTTATAAAGGAAATTAAAATCACCTCTTGATATTGAATAGAGTCAATTTATACAATTATTTCAGGAGAATGATATTTCATCATGAAAGCTGAAAACTACATATACAGTGTGCAACTAGCTTTCCATCTTCTGGGTTATTTCAGTAAGACAGAATATACTCAGTATTTTACAGGCAAAAAAACCTCATAAATGAAAAAATCTGCTAACTGTAAAACTGCAGTGAATTTCATCCAAATCACTAGAATATAATCCAAAACTTCACAAAGAAAAAGGTCTTATCTCTGAAAAGGGCAGCACAGGATCTTTTTTAAAAAATAATTTATTTCAACAGAATATAATGATGAAGTCTCAATCAGTTCTCTAAAATGTTATGAAATTCACATCACGTTTTTTTCTGATTTCAAGGTGCTAGGAAGAGCAGAAGCAAATTAAGAGTCAAACTCTCTTATTCTGTAACTCATACAGCTCTCTATGTCTAATTCAATTCCTCTAACAATTTGTCCTGTGCTTCTGGATTTCAGAACTACCTTTGAAAACAAAATCAGAAAGACTCAATTCCCTCTCCCCAAACTTCATTATCACTTTGACTTAGTACCACCTTCTCATACACACTTAATGAAAACAACAACAATAATTTAGAGCAATTTATGTCTGAGGTCAACAACGCTGACAGGTAAGTGAATGTTTCTTGCTTGATTATTAACTACACTTACATTTCCCTTGAGTCCTTAAAAACCTTAAAGAGCACATATCCTAAAGAAGAGGCTGCATCCATGCAGAGATTCACTTTTAAAGCTGTGATATTCAGCATTACAGTTTTGAGCTACACTACAGTCATGCCCCTTTCCCCCATCTTTGAAGTGATACAAAGAGATAGAAACACAGAACTGTTTTTCTACTCTCTGCAACAGAAGGGCTGTGATTTTCCTTGCATCTTGAGAAGGGCATATAAGGAAGGACCTCCTGTTAGGAGCTCCTAGGTAAAGTGTAAAATCTGGCCCTTAGAAGTTTGCTTTCATATTTTGTCCTTTATTATCAGACAATACTGACATTTCATTTTTTCCATTTCAGATAAATCCCCAGTAAACAGTAACTGCAACAGAAACCAATGTTCACCTTTCTCATATCAAAAGCACATAATGCTCCAACAGTACCAAAATAGCTCTACAAAATATCATCTGTGATTCCACAGTGACAACAGGGTCAAAAGGAAACATGACTGCTGTCTGAACAGGCAGTGAGGATTTAGTTTTGCAGGCTGAGGTGTAGGTTCAGCCTTCTGGGCTAAAGAAACTCTCACTGATCACAGGGAGGCAAGTGCTCCCCAGAGGGGAGAACTGTTGTCTGTCTGGCAGGACACAGGGGAGCAAAGCCAAGAGAATGATAATCTCACAGCAATCTCAAGATAACTGAAGTACATATTTTATCTACAAAAATGCCTGCTAAAAGAACTGAAAGAAAATGTCTTTGGATAAGGCAAGGGTCACAGACCACAACTGTTCAATATTTTTGGCAAATAAGTGACTACCAGCACCTTTCATTAACTAATCCATGATTGATACATTTCAGAATGAAACAGAATGACCAGTAAAATTCCAGTTAATGTACAGCTCTATGAAACTCACATGAAAAAAAAAAAACATCAAAAAAGCAATCTAGGCACTACTCTATGCAATTTCATTTGCCATGAAGAAGAAAATCCTCATAATCTTTCTAGGGAAAATTATATGAATGAACTTTTTATTTAAACCTAGTATTCCCCACAATACTGACTCCACACTTGGCATACACCAGCACATCTAGCACTGACTGAAGACATCCTATCTAATCCCTCAAAAAAATAGGGAACTTGATTTTGGATGAATTTAAAATCCCTTAGAGGACTACTTCAAGTATAATGAAGCACCATGAGCTGAAACATTAATATAGAACAGTATAATTTTTTCCTCATTACCTTCTGCTGGTAATTATGGAAAAAAATCAAACATAATGTATGTGACCTCAATTCTGCAAATGCTTAATCACGACAAGTATATGACCAATTTCTCAGCATATCCACCTTAAAATATCTTTAAAAAGAACATATAAAAATCACACTAGAAATTTATTATTACTTTTATTTACATGTTTTATATGCATATATATATGAGTCAGCAATAAAAGGAAAACAAGCAATGAAAAGCAAGACTTTTGTTTCATAGAAATTTAATTTTCCTTTTAAAATGTATTTAAAATGGTGATAAACTTCTAACAATAAAATGCATTTTGTAAAGACATTATCTGTATTTCCATTAATGTATATAAGCAGTAAATGTTTTATATATTATTAATTTGCAAAATATTTTTTGTTGTTCTCTTCCACTAACATATAAAGTTGATGTCTTCATGTGCTTTAAGTATTTTGTATATACTCTTTGATATCTCTCTTTATTGAGAGTGAATCTTAGCATCAAGTCCAAAAGATTCTTTCTGTTACAGCTACTGAGGCTCTCTTACTGCTTCCACGGTCCCATAGGTAGAGCAATTCTTCTGCTGCTTAGTGACAGAAGTATCTTCTTACACAGAAAAGTAGCTAGCATCTTTTAAGAAATACAATGGGATTCAAACAAATATTTAGTAAATATTAAACCCCTAAACCAATCCAGCTAACCTAGGATATATTTCATAATCAGGGCCACAGTGACAAGTACCCAGCTTTATAGCAGACATACCCTAACAACAGAAACAACTTTTACTTAAGTGTCTGTACTTGTTTTGGCTGTGGTAGAATTAATTTCCTTTACAATGACTTATACAGGCCTGTGTTTTGGATTTGTGCTGAACACAGAGTTGATAACACAGAGATGTTTTTGCTATTGCCAAGCAGGGCTCACACAGAGCCAAGGCCTTTTCCGCTCTCCATGCTGCCACCCTGGTGAGGGAGTTGTGGGAGCCTGGGAGGCTGGGAGGGGACACAGCCAGGACAGGTGACCCGAGCTGACCAAAAAGATATTCCAGGCGGCATGGCATCCTGCACGACACACAAAGCTAGTGGAAGAGGGAAGAGAGAGATGTTCAGAGTTATGGTATTTGTATTCCCAAGTGTGTTACACGTGGTGGGACTCTGCTCTCCTGGAAATGACTGAACTCCTGCCTGCCCATGGGAAGCAGTGAATTAGTTCTTTATTTTACTTTGCTGTTGTGCACAACTTTTGCTTTCCCTGTTTAACTGTCTTTTCCTCAATCCACGAGTTTTCTTACTTTTACCCCTCCAGTTCTCTCCCTGATCCTGTTCCCTTGTAGAGTGAACAAGTGGCTGCCTGGGGCTTGGCTGCTGGCTCGGGTTAAACCACAATAGTCTCCTATCCTACTTAAAACACAGACTCTTCTCTTTATTTTCCTCTGTTATCTGTTCCCATGAGACAAAAGCAGCAGGTCTCAGGGCTGGGAGTTTGGAAGGATTGTGAATTGGAATACAAGGAACAAACCTCATAACCAAAGCAATATGGAAGTCCATAAAGTGTATGTTTTGTAGAAGGGAGATAAGAAATGGCTGCATAAGAACGGAAACAGTTGTTATTTTGGATTTAGTTTTGTTTTGTTTTTTAACTTGATTATAGCAATTTGCGTAAGGGGAAACTGTGGGTGAGAAACAGAATGGTTATCTCATTGCACCTACTAGGGCACAGAGCTGGAGACACAGCACTTGGGTGGTGTTTCAGTGCGGGAAGTTATGCACATTTGTGTGGTACCAAACAGGAGTCAGCCACCACTGCAGAAAGAAAGAAGAGAGCTCTGAAACTGAAATGCTTGAGAAATTGACACAGCAATTTAGTCTTCATGCAGGTCTCAATGGATAACAAAGGAATCCTTTTTCTTCAAATAGCATAAGCAAAGCCACATCTCTTCATTAACTGAATGGTGTTAAAAAGGGATAAAAAGGACTAGAATTTGTACTATCAGAAGGAATTCAGTTCTGTAGAGATGCAGTGGAACATGCCACAGTAAATGAAATATTTTATTGCTTTGAGATAGAAACAAATATATAATTTATGTGCATTCATGTATATAGACATAAAATACACAAATATCAAGAGAAGAGCATGAACCACTATCATTTTTCAAAAGTCCAGTTTTTAATTAAATTTTGAAACAAGCAGGGAGGTTGTAGAAAATAATGCAGCATAAGCAATTTTTTATCTGATGTAGCAGTTAAAAAGAAAACCCTTGGTCTTAAAATAATTTTTTCCTCTTTTGAAGTCAGTTGAAAAGTTTCCTTTTTATCTCAAGAAAAACTAATAAAAGAGTAATTTATTGGTAGTATGGGGTTATGAGGCAACAAAAGTACAATCTTGAAGAAAAATACATTTAGGTTTGTCCTCAGCATCCCTTTAATATGAAAGCTTTCTAAACAAAAGGCGAAGAGTGTGGTTTGTATTCTTATTTTAAAACATTTCCATCTTTGTCTTTTTTCATAGATTTAGTCCTATGGACTATGAAAATATGGTGAATTAACAGTGCTCACCTTTGAAAAATATTTGCATCTGTTCAAAAGCCTGCTATCCATGCCATCAGTTTCCAAGAACATGACACTGGGGCACATAGAAGGCAGATTTCATTTTGGTAGCAATATTTGGAAGTACAAAGTGGACAAGGACAAAGGACCAAACATGAGAAGCAAACACATTCCTTCCTTTTTAATCAATATCTTGTTAGACTGGTGGGTTTCACTCATTAATCTTTTGGTAGGGGAAAAATGAAACGGATTTACCATTACAGCAAAGTAAAATTGCAAATTAAATTCATTCTAATGGAATTGCTAACAAAGAGTGCTACTTCATCACATACAGCTTCTGTCAACAGAATGTGGACTTCAGCATATTAATTTCTTTGAGGTAATGTATTTACAGCAACTTCTGAATCCAAAAGACCTGAAAACAAACTTTCTAAATTCTTCCTCTTACACTGTGCATATTTTTAATAGCATACAAGTTCCACCTAAAAAGTACTGGATTTTGTGTTTAATAGCTTCAAACAAATCTGAAACTAGACTTCATGTGACTGCTGTGCTGCACCTAAATGTTCACTATATTATAGCTGAGCTGGGACATACAAAAAAACTCAGAAAAATAAAATGCCTGGAGGTTTGCAATGCACTGTTTTTAACTTCTTCAGTAACTGTTGCATATTGATTGATCTAGTATTGTACAACAGAGGAAATTAGCAATTAAAGACTTCCATGCATCCAGCAAGAGATCCTACAAAATCCTGTTATCCACAGGAGCAAAATTAAAAGAGCACGAGGAATCAACAAAGCTAAAAAGTGCTTATTGTAAGCTGTGCAGAATTTGTCCTTTGCTGAAAAAGATGAAAACTCTGCACAGACTGCATGTACAAGAGTATTTAATGTAGGATTATAACTCAATTAAGGCAACTATTTCTCTGATCCTGTAATTCTAAGGCATTTTGCAGATGGCTATGAATCCCAGGCTGTAATACAAATTTCTTTCTGTTCTCTATAATAAAAACTCACATATTATGTAAAGACACACTTCTTCTGCCTAGGAAAATAAACTTCACAATGTAAGTCAAAAGATACACTGCTGCTTAAGATGAATTTAAAATAAGGTAAATTAAATTAACATATACAACATTAAATGTGAACATCATCCATATATGTAAATATGACATTAACAATAAAGCTTAATTAATACCCATGTTTCCTCAAGGAATTATTGACCATGTCCCAGGGCACAGGGAAGGAAGATTACCAGCCCAGCAGGAGCCCTATCAATGTTGGAACTGGACACAGCATCACACAGGAGGCTGCTCACACAAATTGCACAAGATTGCAACTTCAGACTCCAAGTAAGCCTGGAGATTGGTGTGCTACAGGAATAAACATGCCCCTTCTCTGTTCTAATGTGAACAAAAGTGCATCTACGCTATCATTAATCATATGAGACTGGTTTGCTTCAGATTTGTCAAAACTAATTCAGCTTTGCTGAGTTTAGTGACAGATACCGGATTTATGTAGACTGGGAGAAGAGGGAGAGGTTATATAAGCTTTGCTAGCATAGCCAGACAAATTATATTGTTTATCCATGCCTAAACAAAAGGTCACTATTGGCTTAGGGTTAACTAAAACTTCTTAGCTAATCTCTGACCTAATTTTGACCTCTCTTATTAATTGCAGAAAAGCTGTCAGTAAAATATTGGTTAGTTGTACTTACACATCCCCTCACCCCACCCCCATCCCACTTCTGTAGTTTCTTGTCTCACAGATCATAAATTAAAGACAAAATATCTTTTTCTAAGACTAATTAGTACCCAATTAGCTTCATGTTGTTACCTAGAGTGCAACTGACAGTAAAGACAAACATTAAGCATTTTAATCTCTTAAATGCAGGAGGCATTTATGTAGAAGAAAGGATTATCAGAACCGTTACTTCACTTTACTTTTCCCTCCAGATCATAATTTTTTTTTTTTCAGAAAGCCTGTAAAAATACCCAATTCTTCTCCTTCTAGCAATTCCCATTAGAAAGAAGTACACCTATATCACTGTCAGAAGTGAAAAACTAAACACGAAGTCTAGAGGATCTATAATTATGTTAGACAATAATTTCGTTAGTTGGTTGTAACCAGACATAATCATTTGTCATTGCATCATACTTCTTACAGAGCAGTTTACACTGGGCTAGTTTAATTCCTTTAGTAACATAATTATTTTATGTCAGAGTATGGGTATGATGTATTTATATCCACGAGATCTCCCCATCTGCGGAAGACTAATTTTTGCTCAAGTAAAAAGCAAAGCACCTGAGTTATAATTCCAAAAATCACTTTTTGTACTTTTTTTTTTTTTGTAAGTCAGAATTGTTCCGTTTCTCATAAAAACATATGCAGACTTAATTTAAAAATTAAGTCTGAGAGACACTAAATCTGACTGCATTGTAAAATATATGTAAATTTACAAAAAGGAGTTCTAATAATACAAGAAATAAAAATCTCAGCGTTAGAAAGAACTATCCAAATAACATGCCTTATGTTCATCTGAACTAAAGAATACAAGGAATTATGGTTTGAAAGTCTATTGTAATTAGATACTCAAGCTAAAAAGCTCAGCAGTAAGTCAACATAATTCTAACTGCTGAAGCCTTACATCCATCACATCCATATTCATACTTCTTGTTTTTTTGAACTGGTAAAAGCCTCTCCAAAATAAATTCATATTGAGGATCATATCTGACACCCAAGCAATAACATAGGTCTAAATTATGTTCAGTTTTCTTCCTCTTCTCTACAGGAAATGAGAATGCTCCTTCATCATCTGAACAAAGGCACCCGGCTTATTGCATAAATGAAAAACCTTGTCCACTACTGTTTGTCACATTGGTAGATAAACTCTTGCCTAAGAAGGGCCTAAAAATTGTTTTATTAGAGTACAGTCAACTGTTTGGATAGAATCCAGATTCATATTCATTTGCTGGCTGCAAATAAATCCCACTGTACAGTCAGTACAGTTTTCTTATATTTTAACATTATTCACCAGAAGCTCCATTCTTCTGAGTTTGCGTTTATTCTTTGGCATGGGCTTGTCATATAAGCCATTTTTGAGAAGATGCTCCTTGCTGTGATGGATCTGGGCACCATGCTGAAGCTGGAAAGAGCATAAAGCTTGAAGTGGATGGAGTATAGTCTGCAGAAACACAAAGGGGTGGGGGACAAAAAAACCCCAGGCTTTTAGCAAGGTATTTTAGAGACATCAATTATTACAGATTTTTTTATTCAATGACTACTTAAAAATGCTAATAAACTACAATTTGGGTGATAGATGTTGTTAAAATATAACCTCTGGAGACACAAAGGGCACAGCTGAATAGAAGAGGCAATGAAAAGAACCACAGGGCAGTCATACACCACCTACGCGGTGCCATCCCTCACTCCTTCCTAGGAACCACTCAATCTTGACTTCAGCCCCAGCCACATTACTGTAAGTTATGGCTTTGACTTGACCTCAGCAGTGGACTACAATCAATTACTGTGGCTCGGTCAACAAGCTGCAATAAAATAAGTCATAATAACTAAGCTGTTTGTGCTTGCACAAAAATCCCTTGAGGCAAGGTTTTAGGGAGAGAGGACTCATGATTAAGGCAGCTGGACTGCTTTCCTGGAGACTCAACTGTGTCCATGCTTCTGCCCAGAGCTATTGTGTAGGATTAATGAAGCTACACAAACCAAATTTATCCCAAGTGGTTCCTAACTGTAGACTCTTCATTTTTCTGGTTGCCTGACTGAATCATGGGGGTGCCATGTGCAGATGTGTAAAGCAATCACATGTAACTGCAGTCAGCAGGAGCTGAGATTCTACTGAGAAGAACATGACTCTTAAGAGCACACAAGAAAATCAAGTGACATACTGGGTATCAAACCAAGTGCACATTTTTAATTTCCATGGCTCTCAACTTCAGTTCACCATCCTATGAGCTGGGAATAGTACTCAGTTCAGCATAAAAAATGCATTAATGTAGCTCTTGGTTACTGCAATGCTTAGAGAAAACAGTAATACTGTCTTTGAAAAGTAGGCTGCGCCAATTCTCAGTGGTAGGGGTGAATCAGAATATAGGACTGGTAACTACATTAACTAAGCATTCACTGTAAGACAAGTCCTAGTGAAGGAAAAATATGTTGTCCTAGCACAACAAAGAAAAAGGTAAATATAAAACCCCACATATATACACAAGGTTCTTGAAAACCATCTTTACTTGATGTTCCAATTTCTGAGCCATATTTTCTTGTGTGTCCACACACTTTGTCCAAGTCTGGGTTTAAATCCAATTAATTTAATATTAAGGTGAGTCTAGTGTCACAGAGGTGGACATAGAGGTGGCATACTATATATTATGCCAGCTGTAGGAGCAATTTTTGACCTGGGCACCTTTTTTAGTGGGCAGATGTTGAGTATGAAAATATTAGCTAGCTGATGGAGAGCAGTATGAGCACTCCAGGGTGAAGACTAGCATGTAGTGGGTACATGGATAAATCTATTTTCACAGATCATTCACTACAACATTCTGGGCACACAACTGAATTGCAGACTTAGCTCTGTGGTGTAAAAGTACTTGTAGGTGTTTTTCAGAGGGCTTATTAAATTGATATTACTAATGTCAGCAACAAAAGACTAAGAAGGACATTTTCTTAATGACCTCTTCCATCATGGACTAGTGGGATCACAATTTACAAGGAAAGGCTAATGTCCAATTAGTATTCTCTGACCTGGGATAAACTTAAACTCAAGAACTATTAAGCCCCAAATTCCTCCAGTGACATGTAAGAGTTGTGAGCTGGCTGGCAGGCAGACATAACCCAGTGGGTTACATTCCATTGCTGAGGAGTGCAGGAGATCAGGGGACCTGGCTTTAAAAAGCATTTAATCTTCAAGATAGCTGTGAGGGGGTATTCAGATCATCTCTGCTGTCTAGTTTTTGGAGAAAACAATTTATTTCTCTCCATGCAGTAATATGCTTTATCTCCTGTCACAAAATAAATTAGATTTTGAGAGTTAAAAATCACTTTGTTGTGTTCACTTTTGGAGCACAACATGAAAGATTCACAGTAATCTGAACACTCTAGAGTTAATAAATGAAAAATGGTATCCATTGCTGCATTCTTGTTTTAGTTTGCTATGCAACAAAACTATTACAAATGTCATTAAGATTTTAACTGTCGAGTTTTACTTTAATAGCTAAGTACCTTTGCTGCCTCTCTACAATTCATAAAAGAAAAACTCAAGTATTTAAATTTACATACCTCTTGTATACTCTTATTTTTTTCCATGATGGAAAGAGCAACAGCTGCACATTCAAGAGTAGACAGACAGGTGTTTGTTGGTTGTGTACGAATTACATATTGACTTGAAATACTGGGTTTTAACTGCACCTGAAAAATAGCGAACTCTAGTAAAGTAAACAGGTCAGGATAGCACACAAGATACCTATTCTCTACACCAAGCAAAACACATCCCTTTTCCCTCTGTGTTCACTTGTCTTCTTTTCTTTTTGCTGTTTTGTCTCCCAGTGGCCAGTGACATGCTACTGTTCAGCATAATACACGAGTCACCATCACAAACAAAAACTGTACATTTGTTACTGAATGAACATGCAAAGGAAACACAATTTTTTCTTAGAGAAAGACTAAATGAAATTTTAGCAACTGATTTCCGTTGCCATGCATATGCTATAACAATAATAGAATTATTCACTTACGCTGTTTTTTATTACTCTAAACACACACAATCCCATGCAAGGTACAATGGCCATATAGTCATTAATACTTCATACCTTGGTAAAACGTAATTTGTCAAAGTTCTGAATAGAAGACTTCCACAAACTTTATTTATTCATACACATGTATCTATCTATTCATATTAGGTCACTAAGTAGAGTAATTTGCTTAAGAAAATCACATCTGAAAATAATTTACTGCCTCTGCCTCAAGTGATAAACGCTTTACGCTATATTTCAAATGAAAGGTTTTTAAGAAAAGTAAATTTAATTCAAGGAACAGGTCCAAAAAGCTTTACCAGGTGGCTGAAACAACACAGAATTTACACTACTTGATTTTGTATGAAAATTCAGATATTATTCCTTTATTACTACAGTTTCCAACTCCATATATATCTAAAATGTAATTTGCAAAACAAATAATGGTTTAACTATATTGTCAGTATTCTTAACCAAAAATTCCCTGTTCTTTTTCCAAAAATATTGTAGTGCAAAACAAAAAACCCAGATAAATCCTTATAAAAGAGCAAGTTAATTTTCTTTTTTTTAAACTCATCCTATCAATTATCTTTTATTTTATTTCTTTTTGAAAAAAGGAGTGAGTGATCCCCATGGCCATAATATTGTTCCCATTTTGCCTTCGTGAAGTCTTTCACCATTCATCACTTTATTCAATATTTTCCTCCTTCACTTTTCTCATTTTTCCTTTTATTTGAAATATTTAATTTTCCTTCATTTCTCTCACATGCAATTACCCATTCTTTAAAGTTCAAGGTATCTCATTTATAAAACGAAAACTCCAGACTGCTGAAGAGATATAAATTAATAAGATGAGATTCCACTGCCTTACCTATCCCAATTTAATTGAAATTAAAAATAAGAAAATGAAAAAAAAAAAAAAAAGGCAACAAGAAAATAGCAAAAGGCATTCTGGAAAGGACAAGTAAGTTAGCTATAAAAACTCAATTTACTCAAATATGGGAAAATACAGAAAAATTTAGCCTTTCTCAACTACCTTCTTCAATTTGGTATGGAAAAACCAGAAGAGAATAAAATTACTAAGGAGAAAATAAATGTAGAATTTAGACATCAGTGTATGTAATGAAAAGAAAAAGAAGATCGTATTTTCATTTGTAACTCCTCGAGGTTTTCTTTGGTTTTATGCCTTCTTTCTGTGACCACGTAGAGATCTTCACCACAAGAGAGTAGGAAGCCTAGTTATCTGAACTATACAGAAATCTATGCTGGAAGAACCTTATGGTGCCTACTTAAAAACTTCTAACTAGGTATTAAAACACAAGATAAACTCAGTCCATCACTTCTCCAACATGTGTCCTGAGCAGCAAAGCACACATATATCCACACTTTTTCTCAACAGCTGACAGCTACAGTCTTATTGTAGTACCTCTCCAAGGGCTGAAACCAAATGATGGAGCACCTGCAGGCCCACTGGCTTCCCCCTCCTTGGACAGTGCCTCAAGGCTTTTTTTTGTTCTATGAGTTAGGAATAACTCCTTGTCTGCTGGTTTCTATACTTCATTCCTTGGGCCTCATGCTGAAAAATATTTTAAATAACCAACATTCCAGAGAAAGAAAACCTATCAATTATTGCAAGACAACTTGTATAAAGAAAAGGGGCCTGCACTCTGCCACACAACCATGGAGCCAAAACAAGTAACTGCAGCTCTCTAACAAGGGGCAATGCACAAAAGGGCAACTTTCTAGTACTAACAGCAACAGCAGCAGCAACTAAGTTTCTTCTTGCGTGAGAAGACAGAGAAATGATGGAAACAAGTGTCCCCATCCAATTTTCTGAAAAATTACATATTCCCTGGGATAAGATTAAAATACCATAGAGAATGGTGGAGTTCAGAGGAAGAATACCTGATCAAGACAGCTGCCAGCTACAGTTTGTCTCTTAGGCTTCTTACAGCATGCATTTTACCCTACTCTTTAAAGCAGCACCATCTAAATAAATGATCCCTAGTCACCTGAAATACAGTCAGGGTAGTCTTTGTCTACTGCTAATTGGAGAGACTCACCAAAGTTCCTATCTGAAACTAGGTACATTTACTGAATCAATAAAACACACAATATTCTACCCACTTGGAGCATAAACTGAATGGTAAAACAAAGCAGAAACAATAAAGAAACAAAAACAAATTAGTACAATTACTAAATATTTCAGATACAGGAAGACATCTTATTGGAAAAAATAATGCCTAGGCATATGAAATATTTACTTGTCCTCAGATTTGATTGGGTAGGAAGATTACTTATTTCATTTTTCACCAAGAGGTCTGAACTTGCATTGCCTTCTGTGCAGTTAATAATTTCAGATACCGTGTTGCAACAATCTCATCCAAATTTCTGCATTACTTATGTGGATTAATTCTTTATCTGTCACCTGTATATCTCAAATCCAGCTGAAAAAATTTACTTCAGATTTACAGAAATGTTCATGTACAGTTATTTTAAACAAAATCACACTGAATACCTCTTACACCAGACTTCAAAATCTCAGAAGGAGTATACACAAATACCCTGTTTAAGTACATTTCAAAACAACAATTATGATATTTTAGAAGTACTTCTCCATAAAATCATAGATACCACAATACAACAACATGTTTGGTTTTGCTTCAAAGTATTTTGCAAATCATATGCACACCTTGGAATAATATCAGTTTCTACCAAAATACAGAAATGACAAGTTGAAAAAACAGCAGCCAGTTTAATATTGCTCACCAAAATAACATAAGAAAGAAGATGGAAACTACCTCAAACAAATCAAAAAAGAGAGGAATTTAGATAATCTCAATGCAATTACTCACTGGAATTCAGCCAAAACACTGAAATTAGTATCTATTCTCTGTAAGTGCTAAGGAGTTTGGGGACTTAATTTCCAAGCCATGAGAAGTAGGAAACAACACATAAAAAAAAGTTTCACTTCTATCTGTAACTCAATACTCCTGTTTCCAAAAGCCTGAATTTCAGCAATTCTCACAAACTGTTAGACTAACTTAACACTGGCTTATCTAACAACACACCATTCCCTTAGCAAATGCTACAGCCTTTGAGCATTTACAAAGGATTTGAACCACAGTAAAAATTGTGACCCTTCAGTGTTTCTTGGGGCAGAGTTTTTCTTCCTGAGCCTTCCCTGGACATGCTCCAGGCAACTGAAGACCCGGCTGATCTTGTTCAGCTGTTCAAAATTGATGGGAGGAAAAGTGTTGCCTTGATGGGGTCAAAGACCTGCTGTTTGAAATTTTAAAAATTTAAGTCAGTAAAGACAGGAAACTGATTTCTGCTTTTATTTTAAATAATAGAATTGGAGGTCTAGCAGAAAGCTCTAAGTCATCTCCTTAATATCAGTATTTTCTACCTTTTCTATGTCAATTTCTTCATCATTACCCTTACCAGCTTTACTCTCACCAGCTTTCATTTCCAAAGAGAACCCAACATTATGCAAAATTTACTTGGAAAAGAATGCATCACCAAGAACTCAAAAAAGTTAGTACATCTGTCTCACAGGGCACACTGAACAATTCTTGTGCATTCTGTTTTCTGCAATAATACCACAGGCATTTCAAAACAGGCAGAGGCATAATATATTTTTCTGTGGCTTTTATAAAAAACTTAAGATCCCTTCCTCTTTATGTTGATAGTGTGAAAATGTGTTTTGAAAATCTGAATGCCAGTTTGGGAATTAATTTGCTTAATTTTTCAAGAATGAAGGCAGAAAAGCACCATCTGTCCTCCTGCTTAACACATAGGCACTAGTTACTGGTCATATGTTCTACTTTAATAAATACCTTTCAGGAAAAAAAAGTTAGCCATTGATTTAAACTAACTCAAAAGGCACAAAAAAATTCTCAGAGAGTAGAATCACATCCTGCTATCTTGCCCATCCTTCTAGAAGCTAAGAAAAAATTGGTTTAAGGTGCTTAAGGCAGTAAGAGCATTATCTGGAAGCTACTGCAAAAAGAGCCTCAGACAGAAGATGAGTGACAGGCATAGGAAGATCTTTCACTCAGTATCCAGTCTGCACAAGCACCTTTTACCTGTAAGCCAAAACAGTTTTCTATACCTTACAGAAATTTCATGCATGTAAGTAAAATTACCTTTGTGCCAGAGAAGACAGGCTGAGTAAATTTAGTCTCAGCATGCTACTGAAATTTAAATCAAGAATATAAATAAGTTATCTTGTTCAAAACCTTGGCTTTAATTTAAAGTGACGTCTTAAGAGCACTCTCTTTCTAAAATACTGGAGGGAATAAATGCCATGCAACTGTCACAAATGGACAGCCTGAAAAAGTAGATACCTGTCACAGAACCTTCAGTCCACAAGGGCAAGACTTTAAAGACTTTGATGACTAGAAAAAGGGAAACATAAACCCCATTTTTGAAAAAACTGAAAGCAGAAGATCTAGGGATCTACAGAGAAGTCTCACCTCTGTGCCAGGCAAGCTTATGAAGCAGATTCTCCTGGAAACCATGTTAGGGCACATGGAAAACAAAGAGGTGACTGGAAAGAGCCAGCATGGCTTCACAGAGGGGAAATCTTGCCTTCCGTGATGGAGCTACAGCACTGGTGGATAAGGGCAGAGCAACTGATGTTGCCTACCTGTACCCACACAAAGCTGCTCCACGTGATATCCTTGTCTCTAAATTGGAGAAACACGGGTTTGATGATGGACCACTTGGTGGATAAACAACTGCCTGGATGCCTGCATGGTAAAGAGCTGCAGTGCTGTGTCCAGTTCTCCTCATGTCCCCAACATAAGGAGGACATGGGACTGTTGGAGCAAGACCAGAGGAGGGTCATTAAGTCAATAAAGGGACTGAAGTCAATAAAAAGCACGTCCCCTACAAAGCCAGGCTGAGATGGCTGGGGCTGTTCAGCCTGGAGAAAGGAAGGTTGTGTGGAGATCTCAGGGCAATATAGCAGGATCTGAAGGGTCCTGCAGGGAAGCTGGAGAGGGACCCTTCATCAGGAACTGCAGTGACATGACAAGGAGTAATGGGTACAGACTGAAAGAGGGGAAATTTACGTTAGATATTAGGAAGAAATTTTTACTGTGCAGTAAAAATGTCCAGTGAGACACTGGAACGGGCTGTGTAAGAAGGTTACGGATGTCCCAAGCCTGGAGCCTCAAGGCCAGTTTGGATGAGGCCTTGAGACACCTGATCTAATGGGAGGTGGTCACTTCCCGTCGCAGGGGTGTTTGGGACTGCACAAACTTTAAAGTCCCTTCCACCTCTTAACATTCCATGATCCTGTAGTCAAGGATTCAGAGTATGCAGATGGACATAAGCATCTGAAGTAACTTTCAAAAACATTGTTTACTTTGGTGATATTTCTAAACTACTGAATTTTGCAGGTGTTTCAGCTACCTTATTTAACAATCAAAAGAGAAGACAATTTAATTTGACTTCACAAAAAGTAGTAAGTGCTAAACTGTTGAATTCTCTTAGCATCCTTGAGAAGATGACAATATTTTGAGTTCTTACAAAAACTGGAATGTGGGACTCCTAGTAAAAACACACTTCAGAAACTGTTGCATATGCAGAAAAAACAACGGCCTGTTGTCAATAGTTTTATAGAAATTATGTGCTAAGGAGGTCACTGAAAACTATTTAGTCTCTTTCTTTGGACTTTTGATTTCATCGTTCATTAAAGTGAGCAATAATAAGGAATGATTAGGTAGTTGTTGGACTTTCCCAAAACAATCCATGTACGTGGTACTAAGGTACAAGTTTGAACTACGAGGTTTTTCTGTAAGAAAAATTGTGCTTTGGAACCTGAATTTTCCTTTAACTTTGTACATGGAAAAGAAACATAATGAAATACCAGAAGTGATGTTTTTAAAAATAGTTGTCATTTGACATAGTCATGGAACAAAGAGACATTGTGTAGGATTATATTCAGATTATGAGCATTTAGTTATTCAGTGAGTAGCTCTCCTAGATTTCTTCTAGACCGTTTATCACATAGTAGCCCACAGCAATGAAATATGGTTTTTAAATTGGTTTTGGTTCCAGAAGCAAAGAGCATTCTTGAAAGCACATAACGGTTTAATGTATTTTCATACAGGAACAACATACTTGATGAAAGAAAATCTGGGCACCATTCTTATGCAGATGTATTTTGTAAGAGCATAAGAAGGCTTCTGGTCTTGACCTGCAAAAGAGCTGATTGGTAACTCTGAATTCAAAACTGAGTGTTTGTCAGGAGAATCTGCACATAGCCATAGAGGCAGCAGAAACAATTACATTTCTTTCACAGACAGAATATTATATATTTATCACAGTTTCCACCACAGCAGCAGTGAGATGTCCTTAGGCTGGTTGTAGTGATGAGACTCTGAAGTCTAACCTGACACCATGAATGGCCTGAGGAAAAGCCTTTATGGCTTTATGGGATACTTAATGACAAAAGTTCCTGGGAAACTGTCAAAGACAATGGGCTAAATATGTTGTCATTTCCTAGAAATTGAACAGATTACTTCAGGTTTACCTGAAAATCACAATATAACCTACGACTTATTTCACCATTTAACATCTATATACCTAAATATTCAATCACAAGACATAAAATCATAGAATATTAAGGGTTCGAAGGAACCTTAAACCTGCCCTACGAAGGGTGGGGTTACCTCCCAGGTTGCTCAAGGCCTTTATCCAACTGGCCTTGAGGCTGCGGGCTTGGGACATCCATAACCTCCCTGACCAATATCTCACTCTGTTCAGTATCTCACCTTGTTCTAGGATCTCTCCACTGTCACAGTAAAAAATTCTTCCTAATACCTAACGTAAATTTCCCGTCTTTCAGTTTGTACCCATTGCTCCTTGTCCTGTCACTGCAGTTCCTGATGAAGGGTCCCTTTCCAGCTTCCCTGCAGGCCCCTTCAGATCCTGCAAGGTTGCCATGAGGTCTCCAGACAACCTTCCCTTCTCCAGGCTGAACAGCCCCAGCTGTCTCAGCCTGGCTTTGTAGGGGATGTGCTCCAGTCCCTTTATTGACTTCATGACCCTCCTCTGGACTTGCTCCAACGGTTCCATGTCCTCCACATGTTGGGGACACCAGAACTGGACACAGCACTGCAGTGGCATCTCAGCAGAGCAGGGCAGAGGGGCAGAATCCCCTCCCTCCCCCTGCTGGCCCTGCTGGACACACTACTTCTGGTGCAGCCCAGGACACGTTTGGCTTTGTGGGCTGTGAGCACACACTGCTGGCTCATGCGGAGTTTTCCATCAACCACCCCTGCCAAGTCCTGCCCCACAGGGCTGATCCAAATGACTTCTCTGCCCAGCCTGTGGGCGTGTCTGGGATCGCCGTGACCCAGGTATAGGATCCTGCACTTGTACCTTGTTGAACTTCTCGATGTTCACACAGTCCTACTTTTCAAGCCTGTCCAAAGTCCCTCTGGCTGGTATCCCTTCCCTCCTGCATTTCCCTGCCCCACACAGGGTGTGTCCTCAGGGAGCTCACTGAGGGTGCTCTCGATGCCACTGTCCCCATCACCAACAAAGGTGTTGAACAGTATCAGCCCCAGTACAGACCCTGAGAGACATGTATAATATCCTTTGCTTCTTGTATGAATGCTTACAAGCACAAGAAAAAAAAAAAAAAAAGGCAAAAACAAAAAAAACCCACCACCAACCAAGAGGCCTTGCTATCCTTAAAGGACACAAAATAGATTGGTCTTCAGTTAAAACAGATGACTGAAATAAAGTCCAAGTGCACACAAGCTGTAGTTCTAACCTAAAAGGAACAGTCTTAACTTCTGTAAAAGAACACAGCATGAGGCAGATCCAAATGTCAAAAAAACTAAGAGCTAACAGTCAGTGAAAGTGTAGGGAAAGGAAAATATTCACAGGTAAGACATTAGAGAAGATAGGACTCACCTAGGAATAGCTGGACTATATATTCTGCAAAAAGTAACTGAAATACCATCTGGTTATGGTCTCAGTTTCTGAAATTGCACGATTTGACCTATAACTTAAGGAATGAAATAATTTAATACTGCCATTAAGTTATGGAAAAATAATTATATTTAAGTACAAGTCATATAGGCTATTCATGCCACTTCATAAAATGGCTATGCATTTCCAGTTAAACTTCCAGGCATTGTATTTTTTTTTCTATTTAGAGAATAAAAAAATCTAGAAATTATTTCTGGTAATATCTCTCTTACTCGGCTTACATTTAAAAAATTAATGTCAGGCAACAGTTCAATATTTTATGCAGCACTATTCTTTTAATAATTAATAAAACAGGAAAGTGTAGCAAGTAAATTCAGTCAGTGAGCAGAGTATGAACACAGAGAATGGGGTCATGAAATTAAGAAAGAAAAATTAATTACTTGTATTGTCACAGCCATTTAACTATAATTACCTGCACATACCAGAAAATTGAAGATGAAAATTAAATACTTCAGTGTCAAAATGTAGCATCAATGCAGTGATACTGTTCTTTGGAACCTAATTATTTTTGCTTTGTGTAATTTCTTGTTTTCTTACTGTATGTGAATAGCAGTAGGCACTTCCTTGGACAGGGCAAAAGCAGCAGAAGGAGCTCCTGAGAGTAATTTTGGCAAGGGCAGAAAGGAACATAAAAAGAACAAGTAAAAGAATAAAAAAGTCTTCAATTAATCTAACTATTTGAAAGCAAATTCAAAATTAAATATATTTTGAATTTACTTTTTACAAAATGTTCATTTCCCATGAGAATATCAGCATGGGTACAATGGTATTTGCCAACAAAATTTGCAAATGCTCCTGAATTGTTCTAGCACCTGGATATTCAGACATTTGTCAAAGGGTTTGACAACAATTATGAAAGAAAAAGAAAAATAAAATAAAAGCAAAGCTTCTGCCCAAGTGTGAGGAGTCAATTCAGTTTTGTTATGCCTCAACAATGGTTGTCAAGACATGTGGGGGAGAGGTTGCACACGTCCAGGAGGCAGCTCAGAGAAGATGGAGGAAAGCCTTGTCTCAGGGGAGACTTCGCCTGGCAACCATTTCGTGTCTCATATGGGACAGGCAGCAGGGGCACACCGAAGACACTGCACCCCAGAGACACTCTGCAATCGATGGCAAAAGTTCTCTGCCAGTGGACTGCACTGGGACACTGGACTGGGCCAATGGTCTCCTGTCAGCAGGCACGCTTGAGGAGGAGCCAGGGGCATTAAAAGTAACTGCATGAGAAGCCCTGGGGGGGCTGTTCTGTCCTTTGCCTTTTGACTCTCGGGGGCTTTTCGAACTTGCTTTTTGANAGGGGAGACTTCGCCTGGCAACCATTTCGTGTCTCATATGGGACAGGCAGCAGGGGCACACCGAAGACACTGCACCCCAGAGACACTCTGCAATCGATGGCAAAAGTTCTCTGCCAGTGGACTGCACTGGGACACTGGACTGGGCCAATGGTCTCCTGTCAGCAGGCACGCTTGAGGAGGAGCCAGGGGCATTAAAAGTAACTGCATGAGAAGCCCTGGGGGGGCTGTTCTGTCCTTTGCCTTTTGACTCTCGGGGGCTTTTCGAACTTGCTTTTTGAGTGTGGGCTTTTGGCTAGGGGCTATACATTTGCTTTTGAGGCTTGGTGATTCGAGGGGCTTTTCTGAGACTTGCTTTTTGAGATTTGTTTGTCGGAACTTGGCTTTTGAGTTGGGGCTTTTTGAGTCTTACACTTTTGCCCTGGCCCCGGCCTTTTGACTCTCCTGCCCTCACACCTGCTCTGCCTCCCTGTGTCCCTGACCAGTGCCTTGCCTGCTTCATCTCTGCATCCCTGCCTGAGCCACTTGTGTCCCACCCAGCCTGCCTCCGAGCCCGCCCACAACCATGATCCTCACCATGACCCTGTCCGGACTTCTGGACCTTCTGCCCGAGTGCCCCTCATCTTGTATCCGGTCATCCGTGGCTGCAGGAGCCATCCACAGCCAGGCAGCATGCACAGCCCCTGCCTCATGGACATGGACGGCACTCCCTGACCTCCTGTGGTAGTGCCCTCTCTTTCCCTCTGCCTCCTCTCCCTCTCTCCCATTTTTCTTCCTCTTGCTCTGTCTTCTCTAGCCCTCTTTGGTAAAGTAACTCCTTTTTATCTTGCTCTCTCGTTACCAATAAACACTTCTCAGACAAAACGTTTGCCTCGTTTGGCTTAATTTTGTTCCAAACCATCATCATTAAAGAAATCATTGCCGTTTCCCACAGTGGAACATGACACCAAGAATAAAGAAGTATACACTTCTGACATCTGGCAAATCATCTCGCACCTTTCAGTCACAAAGAAAATGTCACTGCATTGAGAGGTAATAAATACATACTTACGACCAGAAAAATGTCAATGACCAATGCAATTCAAATTAACTTAAATATCAGAAGAACAGAATGCTGTTGATTGCTCAGCATCGTATCTCAACTATGCCTACAATCCTGACCCAAAATAATTCCCAGTTCTCTCCCTTTGATCTCAATTTTCTTAATCAACAATTTCTGACAGTCCTAACATAAAACATTTTGTTGTCTTGAGTTCAAAATAATTTTTTTAATGTTTTGGTTGTAATAAGGCAGCAGCTAAAAACTGAACACATCAAACAGTTCACAATATGTAACACCTGTTAATGATTATGTTTATCTTACAAGTCCTCATACACAGGATAGGTTACGAGCTACTTTTTAATGAAAACAAGTTTTCTTGCTACAGTAGAAATTGCACAATTGGAAAAAAAAACAATATAATGCACAAACAAAAATTTACTATCAAGGCTCACAGAGCTTCCTTCACTCTAAGGATAACTGGGCTGTCCTGTGGGATTATTAGTAAAATCACCAGTGTCATGCACAGATAGATATAAAATGTGTTTGGAACAAGTCAGTGAAAATGCAGTATTTTTCTTCCATGAGTATGGATGGATGGTTGAATGCATACTTTCCAGGATCAGCCTTACTACAGTTTTTCCTGCTGCAACCCTTGTGGCTGGCCTTTGTTGCCGTGAGTTCTGATTTGCCTCCTGCCCACCTGTACTCTTTATTCATGATCATACTTCTTTCCCTTGCAGAATTAAACTGGGCAGTGCTCATTTATTTAGGTTCTATGGCAAAATTTAGTACTGAATTTCCCTCGTGCAATTTGTAAACTGTAACAAATTAAAACAGGGAGAGGAAAGCATAAAGATAAAATGGGACTGTAAAAAATTCATTTACTACTTGGCACTATTTATTATTTGGCTCTCATAAAATCACTTGCCGAAGTCTCACAACTGTGGAGATAAGAAAAAGTATTTTTGAGCTCATTGAATAGGAGATTTTATAAAAAATTGAGAGAGCAATCAGAATAAGAGTCAGCTGAGATACAGACAGATGACAATAGTGATTCCTGATATTTTGCTTTTACTTCTGTTCTGGGTGTTTTCTGTGAAGATGAATGAATGGTTTTATATTTCTCCTTTTACATTAATTGTAATCCGCTCTCAAGGTATTAAGACAGTTTGCTATACAACAGAAAATGTATTAAATTTGTGTCTGTGAGCACTAACTACATTAGAAGGAAGTTTTAACTTTCTCTAGAAGGAATTTATCTAAATGGCAGATTACATTTTAGAGCAACTGCTTGCTCCATCAATGAAATTCTTCTGATTTTTGAACATACTTTCAGAAACAAAATGCTACTGATTCCTTAATCCTCTAGGCTTGAAAATGGAAAATTCCCAAATAAAGTTTTATTATTTGAATATACCAGAGGACTAGATTACAAACCCCACTTACTGTTAAAAAGTATGATATAACTATTCAATGAACCTCAAACCATTACAGTTTCTCCACCAACTCATTCATGACTTTACCCATCATTAACAGAAAAATAAAAAAATTAAATTCAGCATTTGCTTGGCTCTGCAGAGTACATAGCTGAGCAAATTGAATTATGAATTAATTATGTATTGATAGTTCTGGTACTGCTGCAAGTTGAAGTGCTGACAGAAGACCCTACAGCCAACTACAATTCAGTGTCCTACACCTTTTGACACTAGCATTTCATCACATCTGCCATACAATTTGCTTTAAACCAGGTGGCGTTTTATGACTTCCTGTCTAGCATTTAACCCTTCAGGGGAAGCCCATCGGACTCTCCTACCTGGTAACTCCAGAAGCACCACTGCAATTGAAAAGCAGGTGGACCCCTAGAGAAATGGGGTTTTCTAACTTCTTTTCTTTTAAATAAAAAGAATGGCAGGAGTTTGTACCTCGTTCGGAGTACAAGAGGCAAGTTTGTACCAAACTCCAAGAGCAGTTCCTTTCCTTCTTTTTCAGTGCTCAGTGAGGTCCTGAGAATAGCTGGCACATCCCGTTACCGATTCCTACAGTAGAGGGTTATGAATACTCTCCCAAAGAATCCCTATGATGACAGAGTTTGAAGCAAGCTGTTTGATAAGACTTACTCTCAGACATCCCATACCATCTGTGAATCCATGCTCACGCAGCAGAGGCAACACAGAAACCACGAATATGATCCAGTAAGTGCTACTCACTTTGCACAACATGAAGTTTTGACAAGAGCAACACGGTAAGTTGGCAAAGAATTCCTAAAACAGATGTTGATCTGACTGACTTTGGTGAAAGATCAAAACTCTGGAATCTCAAAGACCAGTTTATGCTGACAAATACTCAGGCATATTACAAGATGGTCAGCGAACAACTGAAAAGAAACAGAAATGCTGAAGTGTTTAATAAATATTTAATCACACCAGCTTTCAAACTATAGCAGATTTGGGCCACGTTTCTCAGAAGCTGAGAATAAGAAAAGCTCCCCCTGCCTGAAAATCTGCTGAAGCTCTCTTCCATTGACTGGAGTTCTAGACAGCATATAACCTTGACATTTCAAATTTATAGGGCCTTTTCAGAAGACAGCACATCAACTATAAAGTGGTATCAGTGCTTTTAATTAACCAGTTTATGAGGTCAAAGAACAGAGTTTCTTGTCATCAGTACCACCTTTCCTTTGTTTTGAAGACAGTGAAGCATTTTGAGGGGTTTTTTGTAGTACTATAGTATTTTAATTTAACTGTAAGTGTTCTTAACAACCTGATTATATTGTTTGCAAACAGAATTATGTTTACCAGACTACCCATCTTATGCACAGAGAGAGAAAGTCACAAAAAGGTCAGACAGAAGGGAGTAAATAAACTCAGCAGGAATGACCCTTTGACAAATGCAGTGCTGAGTAAGAACATTTGTGTGGTACCTTGAAACTTTGCAGTTTATTGCCACAAACAAGTTTATAAATCACACTGAAGGTCTTGCCTCAAAACCATTATGTTTACCTTTAATAGGCAGCAAATGTACAACCTATTTTAACAGCTTTATGATGATGCATTTTACCATAGGATTCCTAGAATCCTATATAAATATGAGCAAACAGCTTAAAAAAATGTTAAAGAAAGAAAGCATATGGTAGCATTTACCTCATCTACTAGCAGATCACATTTTTTCTAGTTCATTTCAAGCCCATCAAACTATGTAATGAAGAACACCTAAATTCAATAGGAAAAATGGGGAAAACTGAATTTAAGAAAATGTTTAACTACTTTGGGCAAATTTGGCTAGGATACCTGAGCTGAAAGCCCATCATACATAGGAAGATATAAAAACCTCAGGGTTTTTTATTTCTTTCTTTTCACAGAATTACAGAATAGTTTAATTGGAAGGAACTTTTTAAGGGTCATTTAGTCCAGCCCCCCTCCACTTGGCCTTGTTGAATCTCACGAGGCTTCCACAGGTCCACTTCTTGAGCTCGTCCAGGTCCCTCTGAATGACATCTCATCTTTCAGGAGTCCCACCAATCAGCTTGGAGTCACCTGCAAATCTGCTGTGGGTGCACTTGATCCCTTTGTCTGTGTCACTACTGAAGATACTAAACAACACTGCTTCCAGTAGAGAGCACTGAGGAAACCACTTGCCACTGATTCCCATTGGAACACTAAGCCACTGACCCTCACTAAGCCACTACCCTCTGGATGTGACTGTTCACCTACTTCCTCATCCATCAATCAGTCTACCTAACCAATCCATCTCTCTCCAATTTAGATAAAAGGATGTTGTGGGGGACCCTGTCAAAAGCTCTACAGGAGTCCAGAAGGATGACACCTGTAGCCCTTTTCCTTGTCCACTGATGTAGTCCCTCCATTGTAGAAAGAGTTGGAACTAGATGATTTTTAAGGTCCCTTCCAACCCAAACCATTCTATGGCTCTACAATTTGCAAGAGAATTTTTGTATATGCTACAGAAGACCTTGAACAAATTGCCAAGGCAGTAAAAAGCAGGTGAGGTGAGCTGCAATGGACTCAGGTACAAATAAATGCTGGAGAGGGTATCCAAGAGACTGGGTGGATTGCTGGCTGGAACATTTCGGGCACATGTGGGGAAAAGGGCAGGTTGGGCCTTGCCTTTGTTGAGGTGATGCCTGTCACCACACACCTGGGTCCATATCCCAGCCCTACAGTGGCCGCCAGTCCCTGGCACAACAGAAGCAACACTCCACACCTGGCCCTGGAGCCCAGTCTTGCCCCAGAGTGGCCAGATGAGGGAAGTCCCACCTGGGGAAAGGGCACAGGAAAGCCAAAGGGTAGTTTAGCCAGGACATGAAGCAAGCACAGGTCTTGACTCTACTTCCTGTTGGACTTCCTATCAGCTGAACACCACTGGAACCATAAGTGTATGCTCTTTTCTAAACCATTTCAGTCCTTCTCTCTTCTTCTAATTTCCTCTTCCTGGAGTTTTGAGAAACTTAAAACTGGATGGGCTTGGAGCCTGCTAAGTTGAATGGAGCATCAAGTTAATGCTTTGTGTTTTATGTTGATTGTATGTTGCCTTAAACTTTTGCCAGAGTTCTCTGCTTTTCTGAAGTTGCCATTAAAGCTGTTTTTGCTGTTTGACTGCTTGAGGATATCTTGCCAGCATTTCTCCCATGCGTCTAACTCCGAAAAATTGTGAGCTTCTTTAAGAGGCTTGTCAAGCCATTTTTTTGGGGCTTTACAGGTATTACTTTACATGTGACGGAAGTAAATCTACAAAGACTGCACATTAGGAGAGAGTCTTGCATAAAGTTAATCAGTCATCATATTTGATTACTACTACTATGAAGGCCAACAAATTGGAATCCCAGTTCCAATTAAAAATTAAAAGAATTTCTGTACTGGACCAACAATTTTGTACTACTACACAAAGTGTTCAAGGTGTATTTGGTGCAAAGATTTCAATGCAGAAAAAATCTCGTAATCAGTGGTATTGCCTAAGTGCATCACAATTTAACAATTACAAATCTGGTTCAGGATTTGAAATATCTTCTGTGTATGAAAAGTCCAAAATGTACACATATAATGTAGTTAGATGCCTGAGTTCTCTTCTACTTTTTTGTGAATTTTTGTGTACTTTTCTTAATAAGAGGCTTCTGGGCTTGAAAGGAAAAGCATGTATGCATTTAAGTAAGCAGATGTGCATCTAGCCCTTGGGCACTGAAGTTTGCATCAAATTTATTATTATAATCCCAAAATCACATCACTGGCAAGTAAATTGCCCAGTTACTAGATTAAAAAATTTTTTTTAAAAAAAAAGTTTTTTTAATATGCTTTCATTAACATTTTTCTACAGTGAATTTCCTGTGCTGTATTAATGTCCAGTTACTGAACTTCACACTCCTTATACAACTCTCCACAGAGTTATCAGTACCACTTTCCATGACTTAATGTCATGATGACATTTTGTCACTTAACTAGGATATGTTCAGTATTACTTCAGAATATGCTGAACAACATGGATTCACTGCAGGCTCCACCAACAATTTCTCTACAAACCATAAAATAAAATTAAAATCACTGTGAAAACTGACCAGTTACTGATGCCTTGTTTAGCATCTTTTATACAAGACAGTATTTCTTCTTACAACACTTAGTTCTATCGGTATTTGGTATTTGGCGAGGGATTTGCAAAAAGTGACCTCTGCACAGTGATTCAGTCAGATTGCTTCTGAAGGAGCCATGAAGAAGGTGGGTAAACAGCTTCAGTAAACTTCTAAGATATGTCACTTGTTTTCAACAGTTGCATTGAGCTAGACCAATACTGCGTATATATCCCTGGATCTCCTAATCCTATTCTTAATCGGGTTTTCCACTAAATTATTGGTATTACTGCAGTGTACCTAGATATGTAAAAGGATAAGCAGAAACACAGCCAACAATATGCAGTACTCATGCAATAATCAGGGACTGTGATAATCTTAAACTGTGATGTTAAGACTTTGAGTCCTCACTGTTGACTGGGTAAGAAGGCATTGACAGGTGACTGTCCTCAGAAAACTGACAATTCTAGAGCTGACCATAAATTTTGTGGCCAAAAGATCATTTTGGATACTTTATCCTTATTTCAAGAACTTCCTTTGCATCAATTGTCCTGGAAGTTTAGAGCATTGGAGGAATGAATTTTCCTCCTTAGAAAAGTCATGCATGACCTTATATACACATCATGCAGTCTAACACACAGGAGATTAACACTCTTCTGATGCAGACAGGTGAATAGACCAACAAAATAATAATTACAATTTCAAATTACATGGCCCTCACTAAAAATGATCATACAGAAAGCCTGCTTTGCATCAGTTGAAGTAATTTCTGACTATTAAAGGTTGTTTTTCTACAAGGGTTACTGCAAATAGATGCTCTTGATATTGATAAAAAACTCTGGTCTCCAAATCTCTGAATGTTCACTAAAAATGATGGTATAGACAGTGTTTGTCAAAACCTCCGAATAACAATCAAAGTCTGTACGCATACATTCTTGCAATTTCCAGATGGTTATGCCATATATTCTCAATATGGTATTTGGAACTCTGAATTCTCTTGCAGGAGAAGAAATATACAAATTATTTTCAAATGTTAAAAGGGTAGTTACAGTAAGTCAAATTTACTGATGATTCTTTGATCTCAAAGCTACCTCTTATTTTTCAGAAGCTCAAGCAAGACTGCAGACAGATCTGTGAACTCTTTTAAAAGTGACATCTTGGGCTCCAAGAAAGCTGGTTAGAAAATAAATTCCACCTCAGGGAGGGAAGGGTGAGAAGGGAGAGAGAAGAAGAGCAAAGAAGATCCCAAGCATAATCTAAAGTTGGATATCAAAATATCAACTTGCTTGAGAACCAGTACTTAACAATGCAAGCATACATTACAAATGCTCATGACAAGTCAAGCAGATTTAAGCAAGCTGAACTAAACAGTAAATCTCAAAAGTTAAAAATTTGCTGTAAGAAACCAGATTTCAGGTGATGATACCAATTTTCACGTAACAAAAAAAGTATACAGAAAACAAAATAGATGTGTCAGAAATTGTGAAAGCATGATGGGAAAAGAAAATGAGGTATTGAATATATGAACAACAGCAATGCTGTGATGAATGCATCAATAGGATGATTTGTTGGCACAATGCTGCTGACATTATTATGCCCGTTAAGTAACTGAAGAGTGCATCAACAAAGAATTAAGAAGTCACAATGAATATAAAGCTTCCCCCAACCTTAAACTGAGCCCACCCATGCACAAGCAGACACACCACTCAGATTAACAGTGAGTTAAGGCAGAAACAAGAAGTTAAGCAATCTGTGCAAATGGTTACATTAAAACTGGAACACTAACTTAATGAAAATATTCTATAGTCTTCTGAGACATTTACTAAGTATTTTGTCATTACAAAATATCAAGGCATTACAGATTATTAGGTTTAAATGTTGTACATAACATAGGAAGAAAAGGCAAAAAAATGAACAGTGAACTACACTTTATGCCCCATACCTGACTGCCTAAAATAGAACTTTTCTCAGCTGTTGGCTAGATTGATGTTGATGCCTCAGCTTAAAATTAGTGGGAAATACAGTTTTCATGCACCATTCCACATTCACTTAAAACTGTTTATTGGTACCTGAATACCAGAATATGAATTCTTCTTCCTACTTCTCAAAATTGTCAAGATAAAATGTGATGACAGTGAGGTGGTGAGAGCTGCTCCATAACCTGGGTAGGGACAGCATCAGCATGACAAGGTGCAGCTCCCAGTACCTCTGCTGCTCAGTCTCACCACATACACTGATGTGCATTGTTCTTGACCAAAACTCCTCTCCTCTGGGGAGGGAGCACATGGCACCAGAAAAAAAAAAAAAAATCCAAGAGCTGCAAAACCTCTGCTGAGCCCCAAATCAGAGCCAGTGAGCCACCCCCAGGGTTGAGTCACTGCCAGCAGGGCAGACAAGGCAATGGGAGGACTCCATTGTCCCCTCCCCAGGGGTGAGTCAGATGAGATGACAGGTGAGCAAGGACAGATGCCAGCAGGACTCATGGATATGGCCTCACACAAAAGCAGCACAGTACTCCTGGGACAAGCATGGATCTTGGCAGTCCAGGGTGGCAGGCAAACACATACAACAAACAAGGGATTCAAAGCCTTCATCTAAAAGATGACCAATCTCCCCTCCAGTGGGCACAGGGCTCAGTGTCAAAGCACAGGGCCCGTCAAAGCCTCAGAACAATCACATGCTTCCTCAGGTCTCACCACATTTAGCCCTGGAACCCACCTCTGCCTCAATGCCACAGCAAGATAACCTCAAACCACCCCAAAAGTAGGGAAAGAGGGAGCTGCAGGCCAGGCAGGGACCCTTCTGTCCTGAGCTGCCTGCACCTTGGGCAGCCACAAGACCAGGAAGATGGTAAAAACAGTAAGAAAGAAGTAAACCATACTATCCAGAAAGTGACTGTAAACTTTTTATCTTTATTCCCCATCCCTTCCAAAAAAACAGCCAGCAAAGCCAACAACCTGCGTAGCACTATCCAATTATTTTTATGGGATGGGTATTTATTGTCCACAATTCTCCAGCATAAGCATCACAACCCAAAGATTTTCACTGGGTTTTGAAAAAAGGAAAGCAATATCAGGTGATAGAAATAGTTCATTCAGGTTCAGGATAACAGATTCATGGATTTACAAAAGTGATCCAGAAATACTTATCCATAAATAAAAATTAATTCTCTATTACCTACTTCTGATAAAACAATAAGCACTTGGGATAGATTGTCTACTTTTTATATATATGGTTTTCAGGTTAGCTTTTTCAATTCTTTGGTGCTGAAGGAGTAGAAGGTCAAAAGTAGGGGTTTAGTCATCTTTTCCCACTATGCTATGCTTATCTCCTCATAAACAGAAGCAGCTTCACCCACAGTGGCCTGTGACTGCTTCACACAATACACCACCACATGAACTGTGCCAAATGCCTAGTTCTTCTCTTAAACTAACTGCATCAATTCCTCCAAGGTAAGTGAATACCTTCTTTGTATCCCCTCTGCAACAGCAGCTGTTCCATGAAAGCCTGCAGTGTGTGACCTCTTCCTTAGCTGTGACTATGCAAAACATCCTGGGATAATGTGCTTCTCCAGAGGGTGCCAGCTCGTGAAGTACCCCTACATAATCAATGTTGTAACTATAGTAAAGACTATCAAAGTCGTATGAGGAGCAGCAGAGGGAGCTGGGGGTATTTAGCCTGGAGAAGAGGCAGCTCAGGAGAGACCTTATCACTCCCTACAATTCCCTGAAAGGAGACTGTAGCCAGGTGGGGCTCAGTTTCTTCTCCCTCGCCAATTAAAAATAGGACTAGAGGACACAGTTTTAAGCGGCCCTAGGGGACATTTAGGCTGAACATTAGGAGGAATTTTTTTACAGAAAGGGTGACTGGGCACTGGAATGGGCTGCCAAGGAAGGTAGTGGAGTTGCTGATCCTGGCGGTGAAAAGACTTTTAAGGAAATAGTGAATGTGGTGCTTGGTATCAGTGCCACCAAGCTGACAAGGTGGTGTTCTGTCCTCGGTTGGACTCGATGACCTTAAAGGTCTTTTCCAATCTAGCTGATTCTGTGACTCTGTAGAGTCACCTTAAGCCCAGTGCTTCATAGGTTTTTGCTATATAGTTTGTCCAAGCTCATGCTTTGTAATTTATGAAAAAAATTCCAGACAATAAAAATTATTCTGGATCAAGACATAAATTTACATCTTTCTGATGAAGTTAAATATTTTAGATTGATATATATATTTCCTTTGGGGCTTTCTGGAAGAGCATAATTTAAATTTCTTTTAACATTTTTTTCAAAGAAAAATCGTCTGTTAACTGAGCTGTTAATTAAAAGAGCTTTTATTGGAGATCTCAAGATTTTAATACTAATTTAAAACAACAGCAAAGTTTATTAAAATATAATTAAAATGTATTCAGTATCTTGAAAATCATGCAGCATAGCAGTTTGTATTATCTGAAATCAGCAAAGCTGTGAAGTAATACAACTAAATATTCCTTTCAATTCCTCCAATCTATTATGTCTTTTTAGTATATCTTGCAATTTAAAATTGCTAACTTCTTCATTACTAAAATAGCTCTTTTTTACCTCTGGAATATTGATTAGAAGCTCAAATCACCATTTATTGAATGATTCTAGGGTTTTTTTATATTACAGATAATGCCTACAGGGATCACATCCTCTTCACCTTTAACATCCCCTCTATATAGCTGTTGTCATATCCACCTCATTCTCTCTCCAGGGCCAAAGCCTACCTTCTTGAATTTCAAATATAGGGATATTCTACTCACTTTCATCTCACAAAATTGCAGTATCAACCCAAAGTTTCAAGCAAATGATCAGCAAAAACTCTTTTCAAATAGAGCACCATTTAGACAGTATTTAAATATGAACTACGACGCAGAGAACAACAAAACTTAGTCTCACACACAGGTGTGTACACAGCACTCCAACACTGTGCACTGCTCTGCACTCAGCTGCTGCCTTCACTGAGCCTTACCCATCTCACAGGTGACTGCCTGCAGCTATAGCATAAGTTCTGACTTAGCACAGCACAGCACAAATTAAGCTAAAACAATAGTCAAACCATTACATGTAACCTTTAAACTTGATCTAAGAGACTGAAGTCAGCCGGGTCACACTTCAACATGGGAATACATTTTTACCTCTAGTAAGCTATTTTTGCATTTGGGAACTGCAACGATGTTATCATAGCACATCCATATGATTTGAATAATAGAAAGTATCAAGTAGCACATAAAATAAAAGCCAAACGAAATATTGATTTTAGCTCTGGTATATTTACCACATGGATGAAACCATCTACCATGGTTTAAGAAAAAATTAATACTTTTATTAACTTAATACTTCAAGAATCACTGCATTATCCATTTACTCTAAGAATTTAAACCCTTTAAAACAAGAGCAGCAATGCCATTCCAATAAAAAAGAAGGGTAGGGATGGCAGAATATACCTTTCCTTGAAAAAAAGGGCCAGATAAGAAATAGAGTGCTGGTTAATAACTGCAACTCTTAAAGACTGCAATCGATGCAATACAGAATTCAAGCATGCACAAAGAAGCAAATCTCCTAAGAATGTTTTTTATGTTCCTGCTGTCTGCTGATGTTTTTCCCTAGAGCTCGAAGTATGATCCTTTGCATCAGTTTCATAAATCAGTGCCTCTGAACCTTGTCAGAAAGGAAGTCTGTGACAAACCATACCCAGTCGTTCACTTCTGCAAGGTCTTACACACACCCTGTACAGAGGCGCCCACTTGCAGGGAGGGAAGGCACACAGCACCCAGTTATCAACTTCCATCCAGAAAATCTCTCTGGGCTGTCACATCTTTACGTGTTTTTATCCGTATTCATGTACAAAGGGTTATAGATTAACATCCTACACCTACAATTCCTCTTACAGCTGTGAAATTTTCTACAAAACATCTTAACATACACAAAGCAGTTATTGGCAAATTAGGTGTCTATAAAATCACATGTTGATGTGATTTATATCTAGACTTTGTGGTGTAATAACCTTCTATGTTAGGAACTTGTTTGTAAACATGAAATGTTTTTTTCATTTCTTGTCGTGTACAGATACATTTTAGTATCTTGGTGAAATCTAATGCAATAGTAAAGTAAATCTCAAGTAAAGTAACAAGCTGGGTATTATGGATTTTTTAAAATATATATTGTTTATATATTTATTAATTTTTTAAAATAAGGTTTCATGCATCATAGTCAATACTATTGCTCAATTTTCCATGAGTTTTTTGGTGTACTATCTTGGTGTATTTTCATTACATTATTTTCACTTGTTCTATCACTTCAAAGTCTTTATCAGTTTTAATTTGCCATAGGCCGGATTTAATAATTTTAAAAGCATTACTTGTATGTAAAATGATCCATAAGTTTTCTGTTATTTTAATAAAATAAACATTTTAATAGCCTCAGGGACACTAATTATGATCCAATGATGAAGGAAATTATTTTTTCCATTTGTAAAACTGTTGGTATTAATACTTTTTCTAAAATACACTTTAAGTTATGTCCCTGAATAAAAATGGCAGCTTTGTCAAGAAATTAAACATAGACAAACAATCCTAGTCTGACGAAAATACCTAAGATATAGACACAAAATTATTGTTTATACAGTCAAATGGACCATATTTGTTACATGTTACCTGCGACAGAGTTTTTAAAATAGTAGAGACCACACATGAGAAGAATGTGACCCTTTCCTAAGAGGCTGAAAACTCAACTTTCAGCTTTCCTATTTCAGTAATGAAAAATACTTATGCAGGGGGAAAGAAATGCTTATTTCAATCTATGTATTCTAACATCTTAAACAAGACACTAAAATTTTCAACACAAATTAGTTTTCAATTTTGCAAAACAATGACTCACTATGAAGTTACATACATTAACTCAAAAACAAACAAAAGCAAATTTCAAGTGGGAAAGTTGGAACCCTCAGTATTTACAACCATCTTTCTTATAATCTTACAGATTGCTTAAATAATTACTCAAGCTGTCTTTCTCTTGTTAGCTGGTTACATCCTCAGAAAGCCACTTCCTTCTGACTGATCAGAAGCAAGCATCTATTAGACAAATTTAGAATTTTTATTTTACAATTTATAACTCACCTGCTTGGGAAGGCGAAAGAGAGAATTTTTGTAAAATATATCTTTAGCCTGACTCCATGTTCCATCGATGATAATCATAACAGATGGACTAGAAGACATCACTGCAACTTCTTCCAAATTTGTTGCTTCAGCTCCAGGATACAAAATTAGAGTATTGGGATTTCTGCACACGGTTGCTAATTCAGGATACCTTCAATGCACAGAAACACAAAATTAAATTAATTATTGACAGTTTTCATGACATACACCTACTTTCAGATATTAGCTCCCACTCACCTCCACCAGATTTTACTTAAAATGTCCCTTTCTCATCTACCACCTTCTCCTTTCAACACCTCAGAAGTTGCTGACTTCCCGCCCCCCCAGCTTCTAAGTGGGGGCAATCAAAAAACAACCACAAAAGTGATCAATGAAAGCTGAATAAAACAACATATCATATCTTTTCCAATGTATAATCACTATTTTAATGTCTATTGGACCCAAAGATATTTTGAACTTGGCATAAAATTACTGCAACTATTCCATTTTTAACCTCTATATATAGAGAATATTAGCAATTTATGGTCCACGCCTACAGGACACTTTTGCAAATGTTATAACTTCCATTGTTTGTTTGTTTGTTTTTTAATTACGACTTATACTAACTCCTGCAATTATAGTTCCCATACTTTTACACTGTCTTCTTCCTTCCTGTTGGCTTCTACATTTGTCAATGGTTCCACAGGAGTGATTACCGTCTATTAAGGGTACAGGTAATGTACATGGAAACTCCTGAAGTTTTTGCAGGACACCACTGTCTTAGTCTATAAAAATCTGTGAAAGACACTGTCATTTATGTAGTACTCCAGGTCTCCAAAACCAAGCCTAAACTAGTCTGGCCTTGAACACTCCAGGGATGGGGCAGCCACAGCTTCTGTAGGCAACCTGTTTTCATGCCCCACCCCCATAAGAGTAAAGAATTTATTCCTTACAGTATCTCATTTAAACTTACTACTCTCTTCCAGTTTAAAACCATTTCCCTTGTCCTAGACCTTGCAAAAGTCCCTCTCCAGCTTTCTTGAAATCCTCTTTAGGTACCAAAAGGCTTCCATAAGGTCTCCCTTGGAGCCTTCTCTTCTCCAGACTGAACAATTCTAACTCTCAGCCTTTCCCATAAGAGATGTGTTCAGCCCTCTGATCATCTTCATGGCCTTCCTCTGGACCCATTCCAGCATGTCCATGGTCCATATCTTTCCTGTGTTACATGGTCCAGAGAACCTGTGTGGGTAGGGGAGAACCCAAGAAAAGGCTAGTCTTGTAATAAAGATTGCATTCCTGGTCTGGAACTCATTTCAGCAGTATCATCACATAGTCTTCAGTCTCACCTCAGTCAGAAAGTATGAAGAAATATAAAGCAAGGGTTGACTGCCCGAAGCATGTGACATCAAATAAGAAATTAATTTTACATAGTACCTCAGTGGTTATAAGGTGTAACTGACTTAGTAGGACGAGAAGAGCTATATGCAGTTAAAACACCATGTGAAGTCGAAAGAGAAGCTAGCACTTCTCAGGTGTATTGGAATGGGATTAACAACAGCCAGCACATAAAGTGGGCTCTTCATGATACTTATCAAGATCCACTAGGTGCAAGATCATCGACACAGACACAGGCATGCTGTAAATATTTAAGTTCACACCAAGGAATTCCTATTGTCACTGTCACCTGGAGCTTTTAAGTTCCAGGAACCAGGCACCTGCACCACTCCTACAAAAATCAAGCAAGAATAATGTGTATTTGTAGGGGGAAGCAGTGGTAGGAGTGGGGAGGACTAGGGAAGAAAGAAATGGTTCATAATGGATTTTGAGTTGATATAGGCAAGGTGTACTTAAACCTGCACTCCATTATCACTCTTTTTTTTTTTTCACTGCAAAGCATGTGAAAAAAAGCGATTTAAGTTGTTTAATTGTTAATAAGCCTGGAGATAGTACTCCCCCATCTGACCACCCTCACTGGCAGCCTCCTCCCTCCAGCAAACAGTACAGACTGATCCAGCACTATGTGTTTCATTCCTGTCAACATCATTTGCTAGAAAGAAAAAACACACAAACAAACAAACAAAATGAAAACATAATCATCTGTCTTTCCAAAATGAACAGGAAAAGAATTGTAAATAGAAACTGGAAATCAGTAAGATAAGCCCGTGGTAAACTGAAGTACATGGAAACTTCTCTGCCCACTAATTTTTTAAGCCTTACTTACACTATAGTAATTTGGTATCAGTTTAGTTTAACCAAGAATCTCGCTACATAAAATCAAAGGCAAAGGGACACCTCATTACATGGTATCTAGTACACAAGGCTTAAACCTAGAAAACTGGTCATTATTTTCATTATTTCATTTATGTTTGCCTTGAGAACCCAGGTTTTCAAAGAGCAAACTATCCTAATTCTGAGACAGAAGAGATTTTAAATCATTAACAGTCTTAGAGGAAAGAAGAAAAATGAATTCTTTCTTCTGGAATTAATAAAAATGAATTCTTAAAACTATTCCAAATACATATTGATTATGAAGCTCTTTAAGCTTATATTATGAACACAACTGACATTTTAGTTGACAATTCAGTTGGAAACAATGATTTTCAATGCATACTCATCCAAGGATCGTAGAATCATCACAGAATGACAGAATGGCCTGGGTTGGAAGTGACCTTAAACATCATCCCGTTCCAACCTCCTTGCTACAAATTGGGACACCTCCCACTAGACCAGGTTGCTCAGAGCCTCATCCAACCCGGCCTTGAACATATCCAGACACAGGGCATCCACAGCTTATCTGGGCAATCTGTCCCAGTGCCTCACCACCCTCAAAGTAAAAAATTTCTTCTTAATATTTAATCTAAATCTACTTTCTTTCATTTTGAATCCGTTCCCTTTGTTCTTTCACTAAATGCCCTTGTAAACAGTCTCTCTCCATCCATCTGCTAATCTCCCTTCCTGTACTAGAAGGCTGCAATTAGCTCATCTCTTTTCCAGGATGAACAATCTCAACTCTCCTAGTCTTTCCTCTTCCTAGTCGTTCCATCCCTTTAATTCCCACCAAGTGTTACTTCCATGACTTCCCCCACTGGACACTTAAGATTTGGCTGAACAGGTTTAACCATCTTGTCTAGACTGTGTTTTTGCTAAAAAAGTTTGGACCAGATGATCCTTTAAGTCCCCTTCCACGCTGGTATGCTGTAATTCTATAGTACATACGTAAAGAATATCGACAGCCAGTGATGGCCTTCAGTTGCTCTTATCCTCAAAACAGAATGACTTCAAGTAATTGAAGGAATATCCTCTATAAAGACTATGTTGAAGAAAAATCCTTTATACAGACACTATGATATTTCCTATACTTTCACTGGCAGTTTGCAATACTTGCAGACTTTCAGACTTCAGAAAATGTTGGAATTCCCAAGAGAAAGCAATTTGTATAATTTACAATTGTAATAATTTACTTCAAGTAAGATTTTAATTGCAATAATGAAAAGTAAGATGAATCTAAAGATAGTAATTTTCTCTTTCTATAATCCACACAAGTTTTTTTATCTCCTTGACATGGGCAGCAGCTAACATAAAGCTCAAACCAATGACACAATATAGAAGTTAGCCCGTAAGATGCAACTCTGGTCTTGAGCTCCATAAGAGAAATACTTGCAATACTTGCTCCTCTTATAAGTCAACTTTAGTTTTGGTATGCAGCAGGTATTGCAGGCCTTTAGAATCCATTTAGCATAACAACAATCTCTGTTAAGCAGAACTATTCAGACATTTCATTTATGTCTGAATATCCAACCCCTTTGTCACAGAAGATTTATACATTCTCAAGATTGTACTTAAGTAGCCTTTCATTATTTTTGGGATGCTTGGTCTTGAAATGTGTAATTTAAACATAATCTCATTTTTGCACCACAAACATTTTCATTACACATCTATTCAGTTTCTCTCAAACTCTCTAAGTGGTTTTAATTCAACATGGATCCAGTGTGAAAGGCAAGCATTCAAATTTTAAAAATATAACAGTGCCACTTAGTAGCAAACAATGTTAATAATGAAGAATAGATGCTAATGTATTATCTGTAGAAAGCCATCAGGTTAATGAGGATTTCTCAGTTTTTCTTATAATTTTTTACTATTTCACCTTAGTTATAGACAGGTACCTTTGCATCTCTCAGTACTCCTGTGCTTGGAAGACTGCAGACTGCCGTAATTCCTGTAAGGTAGTAATTCCCATCAGGTAATAAAATGGATAAGAAAAAAAGGAAACTACCCTCTGTCATTTCCACATTCAGAAAGAGGCCCTTAGGATCAGGACTGAAGCATAAGAGCTATCCAGCAAGAGTACCTCTGTTTTATCTACTTTTTTGTATGTAAAGCATAATCTTTAAGAACAGAAACATTAGCACAAGGATCATTGTGCACAGAATTGTTTACATTGGAAAGGACCTCAGAGACAATGAAGTCCAACTGGACACTTAACACTGCCAAGTCCACCATTAAACCATGTCCCTAAATTCCCTATCTACAGGTCTTTTAAATACTTCCTGGGATGGTTACTCAACCACTTTCCTGGGCAGCCTGTTCCACTGCCTGAGAGTCCTTTTGGTGAGGGAATTTTCCAATCTAAACCTCTCACTGAAGCACATCTTGAGAGCCATTTCGTCTTGTTCTGTCTGTTGCTTGTTAGTTCAGAGAAGAAACCAACACCTACCTCACCATATCCACTTTTCAGGCAGTTGTAGAGAGTGAGAAGATAAAATTTCCCTGTAGCCTAGAACCTTTTAGATAATTATTAGAGTTATTATCATAGAAGACTGAAAGAAAAGCAATGTATTTTTAATGTGTTCTAGTTAATATACAGGCAGCACAAAGATGTGTAAGCCTCATTCTGTATTTCCTTCCAACATTTTTGTACACTGAACTCTACAGAGAGTTTCCTCTAAGGATTTGACTCAATTTGAGAATTTATTTCCTTCATAAGTACTCACAATTTCTATTTGCTTTACAGAAAATGTATGTAGTAAAGCTTCACTGGCATTTGTACCAAGACCTGGTTTCTAACATTTAGCTTCATCTAATGAAGATTAAAGATGCTATATGGGAAAGCAATATTTTCCAACATCTCAGAATATTAAAAAAAAAATTTTAAAATTCTGAGAGCTATACTTTCTTATGATTAATTTTAAGACGAAGAAGAAAGTGAATATATTTTTCAGATTTTAAAGAGTTTCTCACCACAAGGCTGCTTTCTCAATTTCCCAGTTGAGTAAAAACTATTAGTTTTACTTCAGTGACACCAAATGGTTAGTCGATAAAGCAAATAAAAAAAGACCAAAACAGAATAGCAAGACAGAACTAGTTGCTGTTTTAAAAAGAATCTGTTGCCTGGAAAGCTGTTTGTTTCTCTGAGTTCTTGCGTTGGATGCTGAATGAGGCTCCTTGACTCCAATATCAGAAGGCTTATATGATTTATTAGAATGACTCCATTATTCAGAAGGTTTTAGGGCTAAGGTGCCCACGTTCAGAGTTACGTATTTCCTCCACCATGTTCACAGCAAGACTCTCCAGTGCTTACAAAGTGAAAGAGATTACAACCTCTACATCATTGGCTAGAAAGAGAAAACTACATCTCCTGTATCAGGAGACAGGCAAAGGAATGCATCTGTTGTCCTTGAATCTACACACAGACACAGGTTTGTTTTTACAGAAATCTGCAGAGAAGTCAACTTTCCCATGGAAGGAAAACGTCCAGCAAGTTTCCATACAGTAAACTTATAAAATGGCTGTGACAACTAGTACTAGGAAAGAACAGAACTGGAAACAGATAAGAGTTTGAAAGCAGCCATCTGGACACTCCAAGAGCACAGGACTGAGACTACAACCTAAAGGAAGAATATCAAGTGTTTCTGACTATCTTTGGAAATCAGAAGCTCATATCAAAGGTGAGTGTGCACACTTGAAATAAAAATTAAGAACACTGTTGGCTATTTAAAAAGACACTGAAAGATATATTCCTATAATTTATGGAGAACCAGAAAATGCACAGACAATCCTGCTCACCTGTCTTCGTTAAAACGTCGACCAACCAAAATTTTACATTTGTCTGGAGGGAGACAAGCTGCTAGCAAAGGTACCGTTCTTAACACTCGACTTTCCTGTAAAAAAAAGAAAAGTTATTTTTGAATAAATCAAGAAAGGCTTCTATGAATTGTTAATGTTTTATTTTCTATCAAATTCTGTTGACTAAAGACAGAGAAAAAATTTTAGCAGGTAACAGGACAAAAAATCTTCAGAAAAAAAAACCCCAATCTTTACAATTCAAATTGTATTGTTTTGTTTAACAATATGATCTCAGTCTCAACTAATCTATGATCATTATCATAAATTTGAACAAGGCTATCAGTATAAAAACAGTAACAAAACTTCAGAGAAAATCACAGAATAATAAACAGTGGGCAAAAAAAGCATTAGCATTAATGAAATAGTATCAGGATCAGTACAGAACTAGAGTAGGGCTCCATTTCCACAAATAGATGATTAAAAAAAAAAAAAGGCATGGGTTGCATGAGAGTAGAGAGTGTGAAACACAAACATTCTGCTGTCACTTCATTTCAGAGTAACCTGGACAATGATACCTACACTGCCACAAACACTCTGCCTCATGCCATTCAGGCTGTGGTGACCAGGCACCTGTACACATCTTAGTGCCACAGATGAGGAAGGTGACACCTGAGTAGAGAGGAGGAGCTCTTCATTTCTCAAAGAGCATTAAAGAGAGCTGTGTTGAAGCAGGGCTTCAGAAAATGGAGAAAGAAGGAAGTAATAACAGCTGAAGCAAACCATCTACTCCTCAAACAGAGCTATATATTTCTGTGCTTCATTTAGCAGAGCTGGCAATGAACTTTTGTCTAGACAATAATTAGTACATTTTGTGCTTCAGTTTGTGGGATATCAAATTTTGTTTTCACATCAAGGAAGCAGATGCATAATTTTATCTTGCACTTAATGAAGACAGCAAGCCAACACCAAAAAATGGAAGTTTCAGTTTCTTTATTTGCCATAAGATGAAGGTTATTAGCTGAATCTAGCAGGAATCGAGACACTAGATGTCAGGTACGGACCATAAAAGCCTTAAACCCAGTAAAAGATATTAGCTCTTACAATATTCTCAACCTGAATGTCTGATGATTCAGCCAATGAACATCCAAGCATCAGTCCCTAAACTACAGGATTAATTAATGAAACACAGGGGCAGGAGTGCAGAGTTCGGTTTGCCTTTTGATTTAAGAGCCATATCTCAACAACACAGTATTTGTGAACACATGAGGTCCTCATTCTAGGCATATATTACTTCCACAAATATCAATGTGCAGCTGTCTGCATTCTCACATTGTCTTGCTACCAAAGTACTGTTAAAATAATTTTCTGAAGACTTATTACTGTTGCCTAAAACTTTTATTAATTTTGCTTTTTTTGAACCTTATCTATTGATCTTCTACAAATAAAACATCATGGAGTTGAAGGAGTAGTTGTCCTGCTACATCCACCACCATTTTTCATGGCAGCAGCAGCATGGTATCTCCTATGGCCAGATGATGATCAAAGAAACTTGGGAGTGAAGTGCCAGCAATGGGAGGGAGAACTATCCTTCAAAATGCCATCAATTTCTTCTACCTCAGCAAAGCAGAATAACCCATCAACAGTGGTACAGTATTGTTTGTTTTCATTTTTCCAAAATTAAAAAACATTCCAATTCAGTAGTCAGAGGCCTCCCTTATCCATAAGAATTTAAGAAGTGGTAATAAAGGAACTGGAAGAGAATCAACTATTTGTCCTTGATAAGCAAAACCAAAAGAGCTGTCATCAGTCAGGAGAAAGTTATTCAACTGCTCCCTCCAATGTCATATCCTTACTTGAGAATTACCTTTTCTATCAAAGAAATACATTCTCTTACCAACACAGGAAATGGAATTTTCCAATCTAAAAACAATGGAAGAAAAACAAATAGGAAGCTAAAATATAAAATGCAAAGCATAAAGGAATTGAGAACAGAAACTTAAGAAGAGCTGAATTAAACTAACATTAAAAAAGGTTTAATTTGTTCATAATTTTCCTCATTAAAAAATTTGTATTTACCAAGTCTATATGTAAAATTATCATACCAGCAGTTTTCTATTTACTGGTTTGAAAGTGAGAAGCTACTCTCCTTTGTTCTTCTCAGTGTTCCAACTGTCATTTGTAACTCTTTGTTGATTCATTATTTGACCACGGAAGTACCTAGACAGAAATAGGACTAAAGGAATTACATGGTGGGCTGACCTTAGTTGGCCTCTTGATGCCCACTAGCCACTCTACCTTCTTAGCAGAATGGGGTGAGGAAATAAGATGTAAATGAACATGTGAGTTGAAAAGACCATGGCCAGAAGCAAAGGAAAATAAATATATTTCATTCTCCTTTTCCTATCAGCAGGCCAAGTGCAGCCACTTCCTGGGAAATAGGGCCTCAGCACATGTAGCAGTTCCTACATAAGCCTCAGTAAGAGATGCCATTTGCCACCCGCTTCCCCCAGCCCTTACTGTGTTGTCATATGGTATGGAATATCCTCTGGTCAGCCAGGCCTGCTGTTCTGGATACGTGCCCTCCAATCTGTTGCCCGCCCCAAGGCTAGTGCCCTTTGAAGGCAGTCTTGGAGCACTGTGTGAGCACTGCCCAGCAGTAATCCAAACACTGGAGGCACAGATCTCTTGAGATCTGCAGTGTGAAAAGCCAAGTTCCTGCCAGACTCAAAGTAGTATTTTTTTAGCACTGGTTTTTTTTGTTTTCTCAGCATTACTGGTAATTTTGGTTACCAGAGCATTCATCTACAATGAAACAACAGTTCAAACTAATGCAAACATTTATTAAAGCCATACATATTAAAGCCGTATATATTTCCTTCATGTTTGCTTATGAATTTTTAGGGCAAGCAAAATGAACTTCTCCCTCACATTTTTTACTGTTCACTAAGAAATATTATATGGAACAGGTATTATAATGAGCAACTCAAAGCTAATTATTGGCATTAGATCAACATACAAAATCAATAAATACACACAGTATAAATTTTCTTCTCAGATGGTTAACATGGAAAATTCTTACAGAAAGAAAGGCAGGGAAAAAGAAACTTACACAGATACCCTCCACTGTGCTTTGGGGTTCTGTCCTGAGTTACACATATCACTCAGGTTGTGAAAAGTACATAATGGTCTATATCCTATTTGCAATCACTTCCAGAATAACTGAAGGCAAAGATAAGACAAAAAGGGGTTTGTACACCTAGCTATACTACTGACCTATGGATCCTAACAGCAGGCATGAAAAAGGAAAAATGACAAAATTATTTTATTTACTTACATATATATATATATAAACAATAAATAATATTTACCAATATGCAAAGAAAAAAAAAATTGATCAGACTGAGCAAATAATTCCATCACCTTTGCTCTAGTCCTGATGCTGGGTTTCTATATTTTTAGTTTTTAAATTATTCTCATGATGAGCAATGGTTCAGTAACACTGATCTGAAAACAAGTATTTACACCTTGACATGGAATGCTGTATTATCCCTGGATTCCTTCACAAATAAAAATCTAAATAATTAATGTAGCTATTATGCAAAAGGGAAGTTTGACAGTACGATTTCTCACATGTGATATTCTGTTCTACAATAAGTGATTCTTCTCCTTTCCACAATACCTGACACATGCACAGGTCTGTCTGGCAGCTTGGCCTCTGGGTAGCATGAATGTGAAGACATTAGTCACCTTAATCAGAACAGAGAAAATGTTTCTCATGACTTTCTACATTATTATCTTGCCTCAATACCAGTCTCAATTGCATCATTTGACCATAGTTGAAGGCTTACTCCAATGCACTCCAGATTTCCAAAGCCAA
Source organism: Dicaeum eximium (assembly GCA_013396995.1). Taxonomy (NCBI): domain Eukaryota; kingdom Metazoa; phylum Chordata; class Aves; order Passeriformes; family Dicaeidae; genus Dicaeum; species Dicaeum eximium. The sequence continues at coordinate 150,858 of VWZP01007283.1, forward strand.
TAATGAAGCACACGGGGGATGACAGTTAGGACTGACGTACAGCAGGGGAAAGATATTCCCTACCTGGTTAGTTTAATGGGATACTTTTGAAACGGACTGTTAGAGTGTATCTGTAATGCAGTGGCAGACTGAATGATCAAATACAGTCCAGAAGGCCCATCTGCCTTCAAGACTGATTGTGTTTTGAGTATGAGCAGCTACAAGAAAAGGGAACTTACCTTTTGGCATGTACGCCTCTGCAGTTATGCAATCAAAAGCACCACCTGTGACCACTTCCAAAGATCACTGTATGATGTTCTTAGCTTCCCACCATTTAATAGGACTTATCTCTGATAAGCCAAGGACCCTCATATAGTTGGATAGTTACCACAGTTTATTTTATGAATTGTCATTATGCAATATAGAGTGACGGAAAACTTGCATCCCATTGTAACAGACAGCTGTTGTGATTGCTAAATAATAAGAAATTGTAGACAGCCTTCCAGACAGACACAGGAATGGTGCATAAATGCAGAAAAATCTGCAAACTTTTTCTAATACCCTTCACCATGAACAGGAAATTCAACACAATTAAAATGCAATTCAGTATCTCTGGCATATTTTTAAACTCCTTTTTCCCAGCAAGTGACTTCAGCATATATTTAGGTACTTTTGAAATAAAAAGTAACATGGGAGAGTATTTCTATTATGCACAGTCCATTAAAACTGGTTTTCCCATTTATGGCCCAAATATGTTATGGCTTCTGTTTTATTTCCCTGCGAGAGAACACTTTTAAAAAATTGGATTTTTTTTTGTGTTCTACTTAAGTTCCTTCAGGAAATGACTCTGCATGTTGATTGAGCAATTGTGTAGTGTCAAGCAAACAGCTGGACCATGAGTGTACAGTTTTCTGAATCCCACAGTCTAATATGCAGACCCACCATCTACCCAGAGCTGTGTAACTGTTGTACAATTTCTAAATGCCTTATGGTCCCCCTCCACAGGGCACTGTCAACCAAAGAGAAAAACATGGATGTACGTTCTCCTATTGGTAAACCAAAATATACTGTTCTGAAGCTGAACTGTTGTTTTTCATTGGGAAAATAGCTAAGGTCATCACTAAGATTAATAGCTTAATTCATATTTTTAACATAACACTAACATCAATAAAAGATCACTGCGGTAATCAAAATACATTTCTCCATGGATCAACTCTAACCACCTCTGTGAGACACTGTGTTCACAGAATCACAGAATACACTGAGTTGGAAGGGACCCATGAGGATCAAGTCTGGCTCCTGGCCTTGTACAGGACACCCTACAAATCACACCCATGTGCCTTTATGTTATTTAATGTTATTTCATTCTTGTAATTTGTACAAGGGCAAATAGATTTCAATTCTAGTCGGACGACACAGTTGAGATGTCTTATATGCATGGAATTACATAAATAAGGTGTGATTTCAGAAGATACAATAATTCAGAATAACTGAACAACAAATATAGCAACTCAGATGAACTAGCATTCAGTCATGAAGTTTAAAAGGAAAAATCATATGATTGCCCTGGTTTTGGCTGGGATATAATTAATTTTTTTTCCAGTAGCTGATACAATGCTGTGTTTTGGATCCAAGATGAGAATCGTGTTGGTAGCAACGACAAAAACAGCAGTAGTAGCATTAAGCAGTGTTTACCTAAGCCAAGGACTTCTTAAGTGTCTCATGCTCTGCCAGTGAGGAGCTGCACAAGAAATGCTGAGGGAGCATGTCTGGGCCAGACAACTCAAACTGGCTAAACATGGTTATTTCACACCATAGAGTAACATGCGCAGTATTTAAATTGGGGATGGTCAGGATCTGCCAATTGCTGCTCAGGAATGGGCTGGGCACCAGCAACTGTTGAGCACCATACCATACATCACTTGCTACTACTATTATTAATAGTAGGAGTAGTACTCCTACTACTATAGTTCACTTTGTTTAGTTTATTAAACTGTTCTTATCTCTCTCACATAAAGTTTCACCTTTTCTCCCTCTGCTTCTCACCCCATCCCATCTGGCAGAGGGGCAAGTACCGTGGTACTGCATGGTACTCAGCTGATGGCTGGTGTCAAAGCATGACAATGAGCTAACAGCAGAGCTGTTTCCTCCTGCCCACCATTTGCTGCACTGGGATTCCAGCTCAAGTCCCATAGTTACCACAGCCTTACTCACCTCTGCTGGATGCTGAATTATATACAAGCAGGTGGAGACCTTTAGCGGATGTACAGGAAGGAAAGGACACAAACACACCTTCTGAGGACGGCTACATGGCAAAAGGGAATGAGAGAACAATAAAAACAATCAGCAGTTTGTGAAAGAAGGTATAACTACATTGCACAAATACATACCACATTCCCTAAGAACTTCCCCTAACCACATTGTATGAAACCTCATGTAATTTTATGTTTGAAACTCCTTTCACTTCTGAAAATAAAGAGGAAAGGCTTTCATTTTGAGAAGAGTTCAGACAACTCCTGTGTTTTGGTTAGGGTTAAAGCACTCTAAAAATTCTTCTAACATCTTCAAGATGAGCAGCTTACTAGTATCCATACCCTTATTAGACTATTACTGCTTTCCTAACAAGTTAGTTTCAACAATACGATGATCTATAATAGAACACACAATATTTACAAGTTATATAATATTTATAATGATTGATTAAAATATAACATTTTAGAAGTATACACACATGAAACTCCAGACATGCTGTATTTTAATTCTTTATAATTCCATCTATGCTGAAATATGTAGCAGACATGTAGAATGTAAACAGAAAAATCCTTGTCAAGAACATCTAATCTAAGTCAGAAAAAAAATGATTTAAAATTCTTTAGTGTACTGTCTTGAGCTGTTAAAATGACCAGCTGAAGAACAGTATCTAAAGAAATCAGCAAGCCTAGTATGGAACTGACGTGCTGAATGATCAAAAATAAACAGAAGCAAAGAAGTAAGCTTGAAGTTTTTCACAGAGAAATTAAACTGCCACTCCAGACAAACATATTCATGTGCACATGCATGGACAGCCATCACTCTGGGTTTTTGCATAGATCATAAGAATTTTCTTAACAGTGAAACTACTACCTGTATTCATAAAATCACACCATCTCTGCAAACAAAACTCTGTATGCTTAAAACATACAAAGTCAGTATTTTCAGCAGTGATAGGGACTTGGAGCAGAATTTCACCTGCACCCTCCAAGTAAACTTTACTGTTAACAATTCATGTGTTGACCACACAGGAGAGACAGTAAGCAACACATCCATGCAGCAGATGTGATTCAAAGAAGCGAATTCTGAAGACAGGTTCAGATTAAATTCACAATGAGCCTGACTGAGAACAAATTTGCTTGTTCACAAGAGCATACACCCAGGCAGGTGGAACTAATGTTACAGTGATCCACACCAGTACAACTGCTCCCCATTCAACCATTAGTATTTAATAGTAATTGGCAGCATTATAAAAAGGGAGTAAAACTGGTAAGCTCCTCTTCATCAGCTAACAGGCTGTGCTAATTTAAAACTTTTCTTCAAACCCCAGCTACTGCGGCTCAGAGGCTACTCCCTTCTCCACAGGATATCCAGTTAAAGATTAACCCAACACCAGTCTAAATACAAAGTGAGGATGGGGGGAATGTTGATGCAACACAAGGAATTGGTACGTCTCAAAATTAGCACCAGGAAAACTAATGTTAAATATTTAGACTAGAAGACTCACAGACAATAAAACAGCCTAATGACAAACTGGAAATTATTCTGATATACTCTTCTGGTGTACTGTTCCAGTAGCCTGCTGTCTGTTTTTCCTTCTAGTACTGGCATTTTCCTGTTGCTAGTACAGCATAAATTTGGGACATTCTGCTGTATTAATGGCCAGGCTTTGGTCCTAAAATTAAGCACTCAGTAACCTGACTATTCAGTGAGCTACCCAAGGGATTTTCATCATGAATGAACTGAAAACAACCTCACTTCCAGGTCTGATGGGTTGTTGTCCAGTGCAATCCCTTTGGCTTTTTTCCAAATGTTCTCACATGTGAGCAGTTTAAACAGAAATCTGTTTTGATAACAACCTCAAAGCAGCAAATACCGTGGAGGCTGTTTTTTGCCTGTGCCCTGATTGTTAAAACAAAGTTCCTCTTTTGATCATCGGGTTTCTCAGAAACTCAGGTGTGTGTACAAAGGGTGACTCCTTGGTTTCCCCCCAATAGCTGGTTCACTCCAGCAGCTGGCTTCACTTACAAGATAAGTTGTTAAAGGTCTCCCAATTATGGTATTTTCTGCTGAAAAGAGATGAAGGCATGAAAATCTACTAAAGCAAGCTGCTCCAGAGCAATTAGCTGTTGACTTCAATCCCATGAGCTACACTGTTCATTACCTCTTACAAGCACACAAAAAGAGCTTCCAGTGATTTCTGACCTCAGGGTGTTTAATTATAACAAATTTCACTAGATATAACTTACTTACTTTCAAGTCTCCCTTTGGTATATGCTTTTTGTATTTTCCACACTGGTTTGGATTTTTCACAAACAGTTTTTTAAGCTTTATTAATCTCACAGAAAGAAAAAAATTAACAAACTCAAACAAAAATAAGGAAATTACCTGGAAAGTAAGTATTTTCAAATAGCTGCAAAATCAATTCTCCCTATAATTTGATCTGTAGGGAGCAGAGCACAGACTATGACAAATAAAGAATTTCCCAATATAATTTAATTACTTACATACGCATATACATCACTTAACTTTAAGCACCCAATTAGGTACCTTATTATGTGGAATACATACTTTTATAACCTCATCTTGAGGGCACAGACTTACTTCTGTGATTTTACTTTGGAACCTAACAGTTGTTTGTAAGACAAAAAAATCCTCAACATTATTACTTCACGAAACCAACACTGGCAGTCTACATCTGTGGGACAGGAAGCAATGCAGAACAAACCAAGTTCTGTTCCACCCCCACAAAAGCTGCCTTTGCTCTGAGAAAGGCCACCTAGGCAGAAAAGGCATTTGGTCTTTTTCTTTTGTTTAAAGAGGCTGTTTTACTCTTGCCCTACATACACAGCTGATGGTACAGAAGAGAAGCAGCTGCACCAGGAACTTCTTTAACACCAAACATCATCTTTTTCTCATTTCTGGAAGTCAAAGTATCAATCAGCTCTAGGCAGGAGTAGTAGTGTTCAGAATATTAAGGTAAAGGTTTGTGGATGTGGATTAGGATTTTACACAGGATAATTTGTGTTGTATTATTCTCCTGTATGCAATTTTGATAGAGCTCAAAGTTACCCAGTGGATTCTTACCTGTTTTTCAATACAGCTTTTCTAGTCTAAAAAATTGATCAAGTAACCTATCACAATGGCATGACTAAAAGAAAAAAAATCATCACTCCATATATTGTAAGCATGTTCCATATGAAAAAGTCATGTACATGTACTGACTTCATAGCTTTCTTTCCATTATTTATATCTCAATTAATGATACTCAGAATAACATTAAGTCTATCTTCCCAGCAGGACTGAATCTGGACAGGAGACTGTGGTATCAGGTTAAGTGTGATTACTAGTTTCTGGGCAGAGATATTCCAGAAGTAAATATGTTGTAGTCTGGAAAATAGTGAGCTAATTCTGAAACTCTTTCCAAGTCTCTGTATTATTTTACTGCAACTTGCTTCAGAACAAACTTGCTTCAGAACTAACTTGCTTCAGAACTTTACTTTGCTACTCGTCCAAAGGCTTCTTCTGAGAACAAGCATCATCTTGTGAATGCAAGTGAGTGTACTCAGAAAACTACAGGTGAGTCATTCAAGGATTTAAACCCAAAGTAAGCAAAAACTAACAAAGTTACAGTTTTATGCTCAGCATTTGTAGACATTTCTACGGAAGCATACAGAGGTTGAGTGTGCCAAGCATATGTTCTGGAAACAATGCTTCCAATATTAAAATAAGGAGGAAGCTGATGTTTATTAACTACTAACACTTGTAGCAACATATTCATGTTACAACACATATTGCCAAGGTCAGGCCCCAGACTGTATTTTCAAAAAAACATGCTTGCCAAAACAAAAATGGCTGCTTCAAGTAAATTAGATTTCTCTACTGTTTTTGTCAAAACACCAAGAGTTTAAAGGTCAAAACCCAACTGAGAAATCTAAAGAAAAGCCACAAAGTTACCATATGTTTGTTTTATACTAATGCTTTTATGTATGTTTTACACTGACACAAGTCCATTACACCCATGCATCAAAACAACATTCAGGAGATTTACAAAGCTGGGGGGGTGAAGTTTAAAAAGAGGAGGCCATTTATTTTTAAAAATTGGAAAAGTTATGTTATTTTTGCTACTTTTATGTTAGAGGACAAACACAAACTAAAAATTGATTTAAGATGACATTTTGCATTCTCCACCTTAACCACTACAGCTATAGAGGGACCATAAAGAAAGAATGGATTATACATAGATAAGTAGATCTTATACATATAGATGTATAAACTTATGCATTTAGGAAGAAACAATCCTAACTGAACATTTAGGAAAAAAAAACCTACAGTCTGAAGGTATTATGACATAACATTCAATACGACAAATTTTAAATAAATAATCCTGTGAAAACAGCAGTTTAATGCCAGGCAGTTCTCAAAAATGTAGATCAGTTGTAACGTGTTACTAAGAAAGGATTAAATAATTAAACACAGAACATTTTTATGACACTACACAAACCTCTCGTGTGCACTCTGAGTGCTAGAGAAGCCAAATCAAAAACACCTGGAGTAATTTCTCATGCCATAGGCACTGTCTAGGTTTCTTCTAGGATTATTTTGGACATTCTCTACTCAAGCAAAATTTCAAACCTTATTTTCAATGGGGTTTCCCAAGAAAAACCAGGCATAGGAGATTACTAAGATTACTCTGACTTTATTGTGTTCCAGCTCCCATTTCTTTCTCCCATCTCTTTCAAAAAATTTAGAATGTCACTGGTTATGAGGCATAAAAATGTAAAATTAAATCCTTACAAACTTCATTAGGAGTCAACAGCCATATAAAACACAGTATCAGAAACACAGGTGGAAGGAGTATCAAGAACAATAATAGAGCACTTCCTTTTCCACTTAATAATAACACCAGCTTCCTGGCAAAGAAAAAAGGAAAAGGAAATTTTAAAAAAAGGCATATTGCTAAAGCTTTGCTTCCCACAAGAGGGTATAAATAAATAAAACAGATGTATGGGTTGGTTTTGTTTCAGTATTTCAGTTTTTTAATGGTGCAACTAGTGACTTTAATGGAACATACCTCTGTTCCCAGAGTAAAAACATACACTTAAATGTGTATGCACAGGAAAAACATCTAATAAAAATCACAGTGAAAATTTTTTGTTCAAATAAAAGATTACACATAATAATAGAAAAAAACTTGTTTCCATGTTGCCCAACAATATGAATAATCTATTTTGCAAACAAATTGCCTTCAAATGTAAAAATGTAGCTATTTAAAGAAAATTTAGTTATCCCGCACAAAAGCTTTTGTAACCTTTTCAACACAACAAAGACAGGAACTTTAAGCAACAGAACACAGAAATAAACTAACTCAGCTGACCTGAAACCTAGAATACTTGTTTCAATTCATATGAAAAGTTCTACCACAGCTCTCATGCTATCATGAGAGAGCTATGGAGTCGTTTGGTGTCTCTCCATTTTGCAGATCATTTTCCAGTGCACATCAAATGTGCACTGTGCTAGAGAGCTTGAGGCCTGAGTTTGAATGTCAGGACTTAATGTAATACCATATCACTATCAGCTTCCTCCTTTTACTGATCTAAGAGTACCAGACAGAAAACAAAAGCCTCCCCCTAGAAACACTCATTTAGATCAACAGTATCAATGGATCAACAGCAGAATGGCCCCAGCTGGAAAAGATTTTTGTGATCATCTCATTCCAACTCCCCAGACATGGTCAGGGACACCTTCCAGTAGATCAGGTTGCTCAAAGCCCTGTTCTGGTCTTGAACATTTCCAGAGATGGGTCACCCACAGCTCCTCTGGGCAACTGTTCCAGTGCCTCATAGCAAAGAATTTATTCCTAAAATCTAATTTAAACCTAATTTTATCTCTTTTAACTTATAGATCTTGCTCCTTTTACACTTTAAACCTGTAAAGTATTCTGGTACAGGTTCCAAAACTCTTCTATCTAGTTCCAGGAAAAGCCACTGCAGTACTAAACCTTAAATTATTAAAGTATTAAATTAAATTTGATTAAATTTAGCATTTTGTATCAGAAGGCATTTAAGGCAGTATCACAAACTTCCAAACCAACAAGACCATAAAATCGACCAATTAAATAGAGGTTACCATTGTATTCAACAAGTTCATTTCCAGAGCACTTTTCTCATAGCTACATAGTTGATAAAACATAGCATCTGTTGTTCTTGCCACAAGGCACTATCAACACAGCAAACTTGGTCACAATATAAAGAGGCATTCAAAAAGCAATGCAGTATTTTTAGACAAAAACTGCCTTTGAACCGACCTAGAATCCCACTGGAACTAATAGGGTCAAAGGATGCAGCAATGGTAGAAGGCAATGGGATGGGGTCAGAGTTACTTCAGAGAAGAGGTAGAGAAAGAGGTTCAGAAGGGGGACAGGGAGACAGAGTTGTCTCCCTGCCTCTCAACAAAGCACGCACTACTAGCAAGCAGCCAGAAGATCACAGAACTATTTCCTAGCACTCAGATTTCTTGCAAATTTCTCAGATTCCATGCAGGAGCAGGAGAACTGCTGAGAGCACCAACTCTCAGCAGCTCTCCTGCTCCTACATGATATGGTGAGAAGATACATCCCTTGCCCTTCTTTCTGTTTTCCACTCTAACTACACCCACCTGTGCAAAACACTGATTTTCCATCAGTCAATCAATTTGAAAACTTTGCTTTCTTGTAAATGTGAAACAATCTTGGGCCTCTGCCCAGAGCACTGGACTTCAGAAAACCTGAACAAAGGATAAGGTAGTTAATTCACAGAGTTATCAAGGAATACCAGCAGAGACTAAGGGCAAAGAGAAAGACCTATTTACATCTGCTTCATGAACGGTTATATTGCATCACATAACAGGCAGAGGGAGAAGTTCACAGCAATAAAAAAGCTGTCCATCGTCAAAAGTTACTAAAGCATGAAGATACACTTTTTAGTGCAGAAAATCACAAAACCACTATTTGTATCAGCCACAAATATCACTCTACAAGTGCCCTGTATTTATGATGATCCCCAGGAACCTGTTATTCATTATTTAGCTTTCCACCACAGAACCTCATGTTTGACCCATTTGCTCTGAGTATGGTTTACCGGCACAAATTTAAAAAAAAAAAAAAAAAAGAAGCAACAGACCATTATCCAGCTCCTACACTCAGCAGGAGAACATAAAGCTCACCAAGGTAAGTGTTGAAAACAAGAGTAGAGATTATATGTGGTTTCATTTTAACATTTACTTTCAGAGCAACCCAATATATTTCAGGGATTATGTCCTGAGGTCTTACTAGGGAAAAAAAAAAAGGCAACAAATCTATCTCAAAAACAGCTACGTTTTCAGCTGTTGACACCTAGCTACTAGAAATGGGATTTACATCATCAACTCATTTCTTCTTCAGCACCAAACAACAATCAGCCTGTAATTATTTTCAGTCAAAGTCCAACTGGTCTGGATTTGAACAACTGTAGCAATATATTTGAAAAGCCTTACAAAGATTACAAGATCTTATTCTCCTAGATTTAAGACTAAAACTGGACTAAAAAGGTAACCTTACAGAATTAAGAGACAGAAGCAGCCCTTTAGGTTCATGACAAGCTCAGAGTTCTCATTAAAGAAAACCTTCCTATTTTTTTGAAAATTACATCAGTTAGTGCAGTTCTTCAAAAATTAGGCAAATAAACATATACACACACATAAATACATATATACATTTTCCTTTAGAAAATGTGTATTTGTAAAAAAATCTAAAATTAATGAAGAAAAGTATCTCTCATTCCAAGTATCTTCTAGCTTATGTATCATTCCAAACTTCTCTTATATTTTGCATTACCATATTTTTCACAGTGGTTTTCAACACTAAGAAAATAGTACAAGAGATTTTATCCTCATCATCAGTAGTAGCAGCAGCACACAGTGAAGATATAGTATCTAGAGAATTACCAATTATGGGTGAAGTGGCTTTTAGGGAGGAATTTTTAACACTACAGTGACATGCAACTTTATTGGAAGAATTTCAAATTCATTTGGACATTTCCTTTAGACTTTGACACTACACTAGGAATCAACAGGTGATCCAACAAAATTAGTAGATCCTTCAGTGCAGCACATGTATGAATCCTAGAAGATTATGCTATCCTTAATGAGCGATCTTTCGCATATTTTTATGTTGAAGGTATACAGACAAAAACCAATATATTTTAAAAATGTGGACAAAGGCAAAAGCCTTATTAAAGGCTTCTAAGTTGTGCTGTGTTCACATGTGTCCATTTCCCAAGGCAAATAACCTTTCTGCCTGACCAATTAAATCATAAATAAAGGACAAACAAGTTAGTTTGGGGATTTTTTTTTTCAGCCTGGTATGTTCATGGCAGCTTTACAAGCCTAATCAAAACATATCCAATACAACAAACATCTTCTAGTGCTTTAAAAGATAAAAGGTGCAAAGAAGAAAACAACAAAATATCCACACTGTATAATTTTCTGAACTTTTAACAAGAAAACAGACTTTGGCAGGCAGCTTTCTTTGCAAATAACTTAAATTAACAAATCAATAGGAGAACAGTCTTTCAACAGCTTAACTGTTTACATTAAAGTTGGCTGTGGTTTCCACTGGAACTAATAGGAGTAAATAAATAAAATAGCATTTAGCTTATGCAGCACTGCAGTCATTACAGAAAGGCCAGGAAAGCCAAAAACTAATGAGCCTGAGATTGTTGACATTTTCATGCATCTTGGCTCTACAGTCTGGCAAAATACCTGGCACCCTGACAAGCTTGATGCCAGACAGCTAGCAGAGCTTTAAATTTGTTGAAGAAGGTGAAGCAGTAATGGCATTTAAAGTGTGCCACTGAGACACTAAGAAGTTAAACTGAAGTCTTACATTGCCAGGTTATAATTCCCAATCTGTTTCACGACTAATTTAGATGCTACCACAAGAAAAGACAAAGCAGAAAAATTGTGTAACCAAAACATCTCATAAAAGAGTCCTGAATTCTCCAGGGAAGAGGGGAGCCCACCAATCCAAGCAAGAAAGAAGGAAAAAAAAATAGAAATAAAGAAAACTTTTTTAACAATACAGCACCATCATCTTGGGTCTGGTGGACTTGGCAGTCCCTTGCATGCCTGCACTAAGAGCCTCTCCACACACGACTCTCAGAAATTGTGGCTGACTCCCCCTCTTCCTCTCAGTCTGGTAGCTTGGTGTGAGGGAGTGTTTAGCCCCCATGTATAATAAAGGTTCATAATTAACACTGCAATGAGACAGGAAAACTGAGATTAAGACACTGCTAACAGGAGCCACTGACAATACATTTCAGGTGCAGTGAGGGGTTCAAACAGCAACTGAAGCAGTGTAAACGCAGTCTACAAATCTCAAGTCAAATTTACCTAAAATCTTCCTCAACTGTTGTTTTGTTATTGCTTGTTCCTTGATCAAAAAGGGATGATTATAACTTGTCATTAAGGGTAACATTGCAAAAATCTATGCAGGCAAGAATAAAAACTTCTAATGCTATATTTGTAAGTGCCATCTCATGGGATTTTTCAGTTTTAACTTTGAATTACATGAGTGACAGTATCTTCAAAACACATTGACGAAGTTTCAATAAAACTACCCTTTCTAACTCCACAAAAGCAATAGGTCATTTCACATTTTAAATTTAGGTCTCTCATGCAACTTTATCTTACCTAATATATTATTTTAAACACAGAACCTATTGAAATGTATACTTTATTTTTTAATAACAAAACCAAGCCTGAGTCCTAGTTTGAAACAAGGAGATGAAAAACAGGAGTTAAATTAAAAGCTCACTTCTACACCAAATGAAGCCAAGGGAATTCTGTCATTGATTTTTAATGAAAGCAGGTTCAGTGCCCACACATATTTCAGAAGTTAAAAGAGCTAAGTTCTTATGTTTCTCAATCCACACAACAATGCTATATCCTGTCACTTCCAGCTATGAATTTAACCTTTATTCCTTTCAAAAACTTTTAAAAAACCTATTAAATGAAGGTATTGTTATAATTTATTACTGTAAAACAGAGCACACAACAGAATTCCCTTCCTAAATTATATTTAGCATTAACTTAAAAGTAGATAACGTCTATCAGACAAAACTCCTTTAAAGAATACACATTCCTGTTAAAAGAAAGATTCTGTGGTTCATCTTCAACTGAATGCAAGCAAAAACACAGTTAATGGAGCTTCGTATGACAAATAACCTGTATTGGGAAAATGGTTAAGTATGAAACAGAATAGTCAGTTGAAGTATTTTAGTATAATATTCATTTCTGCCATAGATGGTAGAAGAATGGAGCTGTGTTTATACACTCAGAAACCTTCAGTATAACTCAACATTATAAAACCATACCAAAAGGGCCATGTGTAATGTTCTGTCCAGACTTTCTGATGCCATTTAGCCATGAGAGCATTTTAAATGCAACACTGCGCTCTAGTGCCCTTTTTCTGAAGAGCAGCACTTCTGCCAAATACACTGATTCTGATCTAGCATCGATGTTATTAAAAAAGCAGTCAGTCAGTTTCCTGATATAATGCAAAATAATGTATTTTAAAGCAGTGCACCTGTTATTTAGCAGTAAAAATTACTTCTTTAAAATACGTTGATTTTTACTGAATACAGAATATCTCTTTTATTTAACCAGGCACCAAATTCATTAAGACATTCTGAAGTGTTTTCCAGATACTGAAAGCCACTGCTTTTAAGGTAAACAATTAATTCAGCACGAATGCTTTTTAATGCTCAATATAGCAATCACCACATCAAACTTCAGAACCACACTGATTTTTGCCACTCAAGGTGCTTTGCAGGCTTCAGGTCCTAGGAAAAAATACCCCACAATAATGCTTTCTTTTAAATAAGAAAGTTAGAAGTCTGTTGCATAAATGAAACCTTCTTTCGTAATTTGGAAACACTAGTTTCATTACTAGTGTAGGATATATTTAGCAAGCATGCTTATAAAAGTTAACAAAAGGCAAGCTTAGACCGCACTTGAGTACCTCATTAAGAGACTGACAGGAATAAGAAGCATCAGAACAGTTAATAGTTAATTTTGTGCTCATAAAAGTATCATGGTCTGAGAGGCCACTGGTATTAACTTAAACAGAGCACAGCAGTACAAAGCTATAAACAGACATAAAATAATTCAGAATTGGACAACTTTGGACTCAAAGCAGGCATAATTTCAAAGGCCTTGAGCCAACTGATGTTAGCCTACCAGCGTCTCACGAGGCAACCAGCTCTAGCATTTAACCACTCTCAAAAAGTTTAATTCGTTTTTTGTGAAGCTGAAACATGGTACACTCTGATTGAAACTGACAGGACCTCTTCTCCCACCAGGGGCTGCTGCTGGCCCATACTTACCCTGCTGCCCACCTCTGCTGCAGAGTGGTTCCCTTGCAGGCCAGTACGCAGGCTGACAGTGATACCAGGACTTGTTTAGCCCTGGGAACTGAGCTTCAAAGTGCTGAATTTCATGAGGTTCCTCATGACTAGACAGCTGTCAGTGTCTCTCTGAATGGCAGCTCTAACCTGCAGTACAGCAACTGCTCCCTCCACCTGGCTGTCACCTGCAAGCTGGCTGTGCACACCTTCCAGCCTGCCCAGCTGGGCAGTGGGAGCATGTTCAATAGCTCTGCATGCAGCATAAACCCCCACAAAGTCCTCACCTGCTTTGAACTGTAGATTGCTTGAGCTCAACACTCCAGGAAGCTCTCTTTATTTTATTTTATTTTATTTCCTAGACCCATTCCCTAGTCTGTATCTTCCCAGCTTGACTTTTGTAGAAAGTTCTCAAACACTCCCTTAATATTCTTACATTCAGACAAACGTAACCACCTATTACTCCAGAACCAGAAGCAGAATCTGTCATCATGGTTAGATACTGTTAAATCCTGTCAAAGAAAGATGTGGTGCTCCTCCATTTGTCCCCTACCCACATTTGTTTTAGTGGTACATAACTTCATTAGTCCTTTGATAGTGCCCTATTAAATTTCTCCCCAACCCCTCTCCCAACAGTTACAAAATCTGCATTTCCCAACATGAACAGAATACAAAATGAAAGCAGTGGCTCAGAACAGAATTACATTATAGCATAACCAACTTTAATAGATTTTGACACATTATATTCACTGTACCGTTATAAATATCAAAGACATTACTGAAGCAGTCTTAAAGACTTAAGCTCCAAGATGTTTGGGTGCCTAGATAGCTTTAAAACTACTTGAGTTTAAAGCACATATTCAACAGCATCCCTGTTTGTTTTTGTAAGGCACGAAGCAGCTATAGGTGTAAGTAGGCTTGGTGTACACTAGGGGTTATTTTTTAACCTACTTAGAGATGACATATTCTAAAAGGCACTTAAAATCAACTTAATAAACTGTATTAGCTGACTACTTTTCATGCATTAGGATTTTTAAAAGAACTTCAATGCTCAAGGAGAATCAGCACAATTGGAATTCATTGATCTTTCTTTGGTATTTTAATGAAGAAATTTCCTATTAGAAAGTACAATTAACAAGCCTTTCTATTAAAGACAACTAAATAAATTTAAACTTTAATGATTTTACAGCCTTACCGCTTAATTTGTTGAAAATTCTTACAAAGAGAATTTCTGAGGTTTCTAACCAACAATTCTAATAAAACAAGGACGAGGGGAGAAAGGGGGCTTATTCCTAAATTAAGTGTAATACTGAATTCAAAAATACCAGGAAAACAAAGTTCCATACATTATAAAACTGAATTGGACCACTACTGTTTCACATACATAGCAAACCATAAGAACCTCTGAATCACCTTTTTTTGGATCATCCTTCTTTATGAAATACCACTGTCTTGATTTACTATTTTACAGCTGTTAAGAATATAATCCATTATTAACAAAACTAGCCTGATCTCTAATAAGTTTTCTCAGACTGTTTGGCATCCATAATTAACCCATAAACTCTAGGCCCTTTTTAGATAAGGAGCATTTTCTTTCCACTATCTGACAAAAGCATCAAAATATTGAATTCCTGAACATTTCATATTCATTCTAATTTAACCCACTTATTCTCTCTCTAGTGGACAATTCACATACTTTCAATTTCATTAAACTGGACTTTTGGAGTAAACAGAAATACAGGCAAGAATGCCAATTCCATGATATCATAAGAAAATAAAAGCATTTGATAATAAATCTTGAGAGGTTGAATAAGCTGATATTGCCAATTCACACAAAAGTGAGCATTAAAAGGCGCGCTCCTTCCAAATGTAGGATGCATGCATAGTCATTTTTGTTTAATATTTTTAGCTTTTGGACAACAGTTGATTGACTGCTTAAAAAAAGAAGGGGAAAAAAGAAAAAGGAAGAAACTTTCAGAAAATTTTACTATCAATTATTAATATATAAAAACTAAGGAAAACATGTGGAAATAAAGATAACCCTCAGTAAGTATTTGACTATTCACTAGGTAAAAAAAATTCTTGTTAACCTTACAACATAGATGACCTACTATCTATTACTTTGTGCCAGAAGAGCCATAGGGTGAGGCCTCCAGGAGGCACTTGGTCCATTTTCTATACGTGTTCACAGGAAAACAAAACTTAAGTACTGCAAGGACAAATCCCCCTTCGCATAACTAATACAGCTGAACAATTCCATGAAACTTAAATTGAGATTAAATAAAAATCATACGTTAGAGACAGTTTGCAGTCTTCTATATTGACATGCTAAACAGATTTAGGAACTGAGTTCAAGAATTTAAAAATAAATTTGTGCCATACATCATAGGCATAATTGGTGTAACTCACAAATTTTATGTAGAAAGATGGAAAAAAAAATCTGTTGACTATGTCTTGCAAGCTAAAAGCAAGGTATGCTTCTAGTAACAACACAGACAACTACTAGGCCCACAGATCCAGGAGTCTGAACTGGAATTATTTATTCCAAGCAAAAAGCATTACAGACTTTGATAAAAAACATTTCAGCAGAGCTTGTGAAGCAGAAGTACAACTCTGGTAAAGCTGTAAGAGTGCCAAATGAAAACTGAATCCAGTGCTCAGAACACTACTGGACTTTAAAAAGTGAGAAAGGGACACACAGGTGCATTGCAAGTGATAAATGTGAATGGGAGATCAGGTGGTAGAATGACATAGAGTCATTAAAGGAAGAGAGAAGACTCCAACAAACAATTATCACAGCTGAAAGGGAAAACAAACAAAAAAATTTCATAAATGAAAGACATCAGAAAAAAAGTCATGTGGAAGAAGGCAGATGACCCTGATAAATAATTCTCAGACTACTCAGAAAAAATAAATAAAATCTAAGAAATTCTAGGCATACTTTTCAACAAAGAAAGAAGGTTTGAGTGATGCACCTGAAATGACAGGAAAGCTTTTTTAAAAACAAAACTCAAACTGAGGGAAAAAGGAAAAAAAGAAAAGAAAAAAAGAAAAAACAACCAACAGGTAACTGAAAAGAATCTGACTGAAGTAAGACCAATTAGTCACAGGATGCTCAAACAAGCTCTAGAGTACGTAATAAATAACTCAGGGATATGTCAGGGGTGGCTCTCCTCAAAAGAGATAGCACTGCAGCTGAAATTTACCTATGCCAATATCAGATGTACGCCCCAGAAATAACATGAAAAATCACTGCATTTGCTGCACTTAAACCAACTCTTATGTGGGTATATAGATAATATATACCCAATATTAGGTATTGCATATATATTATCCCAGTAGCTGAAGACAGTCTTCAGCTACTTTTGTAACCCCTGCAGACTGGAAAGTAAAAATCTTCTTTTTTTAGGTTTTTTGCTTCGTGCTATGTTTACAAAAATCAAAATCAAACCTAGAAAAATAACCATTGGTATTTTTTAGTACTTCTTACAATTAAACTGGGAAAGCTTGATCATTGTTGAAACAGTTTTGACCTCTTTTACAATACACTACCATCCCCAAAGAAAAGGCGCACTTGGTGTAATTACAGAATAGATGCCAATCAAACGTCCTACATTGTTTTAATTAGTAGGATTATATTCTGCTGCAGTTCTTGTCTTTGGACATGCTCCTATTAACCTATAGTTATCCACAGACCATACTTGGCCAGCCTGACATATTCTTTTTCCTTTTTTTAATGTCAACAGATTAAAAAGTATGCTAACCAAGTCAGCTGGGGCACAAAACCAGCAGCCTAGAAAGGTCTCTACTCATTAACTGGATCACAATTATAGTAGGAAATTAATAAATGCCTTTGAAATTTAGTGCAGCAGAAGTAACAGTGAAGTCACAAAATCTTTAATTCACCAACAGCTCTGGCACCACTCATTATTTGTAATATGGACCAAAGAAACAACAGCAGAAGAAACTACTGCATGTACAGTAACTGCTAAACACAGAACAAAAAAAAATGTTTAGCTTGATATTTATAATTCTAGCCAGAAGATGATACAGAATTTAGTGAGCAAACTACAATCATTTAAAGCTACATTACCAGAAGCATGTTAAGATTATAAAAGGCAATGAACTTCCAATCTAATGCTTGATAATTTTTCCACTTACCTTTAGCTATTCTTCTTGAAATGTCATACAGATTACATTAGCACATTGATCAATTTCAAACAAGTTACATCTTAATTTGTAGTTGGTAAATTCTGCATCTTTTTTATTACCAAGTACACAAATTCAAGACCTCCTTTTAACATCACTCAAATCTTCTTGAGCATCTTCTATTGAAAATAAATAAAAAACTTAAAAGACATTTGTGTCTGTCAAGGAAAAAGGGTAATTCTTGAATGGAAGAGACTTTCAGTTTGTATACTTTTGGCTTTCATGCCCCCAGCCCTATTACAATTTCCTAGCCTCTTCAGAAAAGCTGACATATTACAGCATAAATATCTCTGCTTCTCCAAGCGCAGGAAAACCAACATAACCACTTAATGCTGAAATAAATTTTGAGTTTGTAAAATAACTTTCTGCTGTTGCAAAAATAGGCACTTATCAATAAAATAATCTGCATTCTGCTATAAAATCATTCAGAAATGTTCTTCTCTTAATGTGTTCAAGCATAAAACTCAAAACAGTTTTTTGCTATGTGGTCTTGTGGCTGGATTCTCTGCTGGCCAGTGAAGTACCACCAACTCCAAGACCAGTAGCACCTTCTTGCTTAAGAACTTAACTCACCTTCTAGATTTCTAAGTGCAGTGCTTCTGATCTCTCAATGCGAACACACATTTCCCCAAGCTGGCTAAGAAAGCATAAATCAAGTAACAAAAAAATACGGTCACAGCAACAGAGTCCTTCTTGCCATTCTCTTTTGCTACAGGGCTGAAAAAGCCCCAGAGTAGAGTCAGACACCTGACTGACACCCAGGTCTCTCTTACCTTCTCAGCTGCCTATATACCTACACTTATGGGAACAAAAATATATCAGCACATCTACCCTTATGTATTCCCTATTTATATAAAAATCACTGAATGTTGGGAATAAACACAATACATCCACGGTAAGGAGATAAGAAACCTTTGACAAATACTTTTAGCTATTTTTTTAAGAAATACAACCTATAGGTGAGAAGGCCTCAAACATTTCATCAGGCTTTTCTGTGTTAAAATTAGCTTACAAAAGCCTTATTCCAGTTATTATGTCCCCAAGTCCAGACAACACTTTGGAAAACCTATGCAAGCAATTACTGGGTCAATACAAGGATACAACAGAATTGAAAAGGCACTGTTATTTTTTGAAAAGTAGTAAATGAAAAAGTTACAAGAAAGAAAATTCATTTCCATAGGCCAAAAATCTATTATGAGATAAGTAATTTCCTTCAGCTATACTGCAACACACAGAACAATTTACCCACTCTTCTGTTAAAAGCAACACCTGAAGACAACCCCTTTATAAAAACCTAGTTCCTCTCTCCAGTTCTTCCCTTCTAGACAATCCCCTCTTGCAAGGCCTAAGATTGGAGCTGTGCCACTTACAAAGTCCTTCTACAAAAATCTAAAATCAAATGTAAGACTTAATTTCATCACTATCATCACTTTTCACACATACGCTGTTAGACATATCCGTAAAATACTACCACTTACCAAAATATCATTCTCAATAAACGATGATGCTGCAGACACTCTGGAGACAGCCATATAAACTACACATAGCATCTTCACAACATAACCTTTGACTGCGATCATGAACTGGAAGGCCAGATTCATGCTTACAGGGCAGTTTCTGCCTCATCTCAGAACAAACTTTATTACCAGCTACTTGTGGTCTTCTGACAGATCTCACATTCACCATTGCCTCCTTACTATCAGTGGTGGATTCACCCTGGATAGGTGCCACATGCCCACCAAAGCCTCTCGCACCTCCCTCCTCAGTTGAACAGGGGGAGAATATATAATGGAAGGCTCATGGGATGAGACAAGGACAGGGAGAGATGACTCACCAACTGCCACAGCAGGTGAAGACTCAACTTAGGGAAATGGGTTTATTATTAATCAGAGTAGGATAACAAGAATGAAACACAAATCCTAAAAAACACCTTCACCCCAGCCCTCCTTTCTTCCCAGGCTCAACTTGACTCCCAGCTTCTCTTCCCACTCTACCCCAACAATGTTGTCAGTTCATCCCACACTGTCTCTGCTACTTTTTTTTCTCCAAGTGGAGGACTCTCCACTATCTTCCCTGACCCAGTGTCCCTTCCCACAGGAGGCAGTCCTCCACAAACTTCTCCAACATGACTCCTGGCTGCAGTTTTTCATGAACTGACACCAGCATGGGTCCCTTCCACGGGGTTTCAAGTCCTGTCAACAAACCTGCTCCCATGCAGGTTCCTTGCCCTATGGGTCCACAGGTGCCAGAAGTCTACTCCAGCCAAGCTTCCCACAGGACCACAGCCTCCTTTGGACATCCAGCTGCTCTGGTGTGGAGTTCTCCAAGAGCTGCAGATGGAGCTCTGCTCCACCACAGATCTCCATGGGCTATAGGTGGACAGCCTGCCTCACAATGGTCTTCACCATGAGCTGCAGGGGAATCACAGCAGTGCTGCCACCATTGCTCAGCCTTGCCATGTGGTGGATCCCTCTCGGAGCATTCTTGCATCTTAAGGGAACTAGTTGACACTATTACAAGGACAGTTTTGATGACCTCCAGATAACAAGAGAAGTTGCTGAAGTCTCAAACAAAGCAAATATCACTCCCTTCTGCAAGAACGTCCAAGAAAGTACAGGTCAGCCAACCTTACATCAAACCCTGGGAAGACAGCAGAGAAAATCCTCGTGGAAACTATTTCTAAACAAACAAAAGAAAAAAGGGTACTGAGACCAGTCAGATGGAACCACAAAGGGAAAATCCCACTGATCAACTTGATGGCTCTCTATAGTGAGGTGAGTACTTTGGTGGATGAGGGGAAAGCAGCAGATGCTGCTCACCTCAGCTTTGAGAATTCTTCTGACAGTGTCTCACCTTCCTAGACAAGCTGATAAAGTACCACCTGGATAAACTGAAAGTGCAAAGAACTGGCTCAACAGTCAGGTGCTGACCAGTGGGATAAAGCCCAGCTGGAGACAACCTACTAGTAGAGTACTCCAGACACTGATATTCGGGCTAACGCCATTTAACCATCATTGACCTGTACGCTGGGACATGCCCTTTGTAAGAGCGTGCCCTTAGTAAGCTCACAGCTGATAGGAGTGGCTATTACACGGCAGTGTGCTCACCCAAAGGTGTGACTGATGATAAATTAACCCTTCCAAGAAAAAGTTCAGAAAAAAATGCAGGAAGTCACCATGGCTGTCACAAGGGAGCTGGACTTATTTCAACACAAAGGGATTGGAGGATGGCCTTTGCTTTAGATAAACCCTGTGGATCAACTGTTTGTGTAAATGGCCTCCACCAAAAAAATCGACAGAAACTATTATCCTTCTGACCCAGCCGGACCTGCATGGAAGAAGTATTTACATGGCTTAGCATAGTACAAAAGCTGAACAAACACAAAATAAACTTCAAAAACAGCAATGGGTTTTAGCTGGGCTAAACGCATGCACTCCGTGCTGGTAACTTAGGACAGTGCACGTCTAGAAGGACCCTATCTGGGAGTATTGGCTTCTGGCAGGATAGATATCTACAAGCTGGAGAAATGGGCTGGAAGGAACCTCATGAAGTTTTAACACATGTCAATGCAAAGGCCTGTATAAGAGGAGGAACAGCCTCAGGCACCAATACACCCTCTGGAACCAAAGAGCTAGCTGGAAAACAGCTCTGTAGAGAAGAAACTGGCAGAGAGGCTCATTATGAGCCAGCAAACTGTCCTTGCCCTTGACACAAAGGCCATCAACAGCAAACTGGGCTGAATTTAACATCACTGCCTAGAGGTCAAGAGAGGAGATCCTGCCTCTCTACTCAGCACTACTAAGGACATGTCTGGAGTGTTGGGTCCAGATCTCAGCTTCCCAGAACATAACAAGCTTACTGGAGTAGGTCCAGCACACAGATAAAGATGACTAAAAGACTGAAGGTTTTTGTATGAGAAGAGGCTGAGAAATTGGACTCTTTGTCCTGGAAAAGAGAAGGCTAAGGAGGATGTTATCCCTGTATATAAATGACTGATGGGAGAGAATGAAGATGAAGCCAGGCTCTTCTCAACAGCACCCACTATCAGGGCAAGAGGCAAAACACACACAAGAGAACTATGAAACTCCATCTGAACACAGATGGAATCAAACACTGGAAGAAATTTCCAGAGCAGCTGTGGGGTCTCCATCCTTGGAGATATTCAAAACCCAGCTAGACACAGTCCTGAGCAACCTGGTCTAGCTGATCCTGCTTTAGCAGGGGTCTGGATCCATGATGACCTCAATATGTTACTGCCAACCTCACCCATTCTGTATGTAAGATTCTGTGATGAAAGCAACAGTGACATGACAGAGTGAGCAGACTGCAGCCCCAGCTGAGTATGTCAGACTTTGAGAGTGGCAATTGACAATTATGTCCTCATTGAAGGGGGTATTCATCTTCACAAAGCAATAAAAAAAACATGCTAGCTGGAAAAAAATTGTCCCAAAGTATAAGCAATAAAAGGCTATGAAGCTATTTTCTTGCAACAGCCATTGCTAACACACTTAACGCATGCTTATTTCATTTTCTGTGATTGCTACTTAAACTTTAAAAATTCATGTTTGCACCTAAATACCTTAACAATGTGCTATAAAGCAACTGCATATATTTATAGTGCTGAAGAAAGCCCATATTGCTTCTTCAGACTCAGCCTTTATATGACATAACAGAATTATTAACAAATATGTGACACTTATATAAGAATATTACATTTTTCCTCAAAATATGAAGCAGCATCATGTCATCACAAGTCATCACTGATTTATCAATGCTATCAAGAGCCCTCACAGCACCCAAATTCACTGTAATTATTTTAGATATAGGCAAAGGGAGTATTTATACGAAAGGATTAATGTTACTCCTTTTCTTGCCCCCCACCCTTGAAATACATATACAGCAGTGCAGCATATATAATAGCAGAACTGAGAAAACACCAGCAGCTGTAAACCTAACTTAACAAGATAAACCTGTCCTGCAAATATAGAGAATTGTTACCAGTGGGTATTGCAATGGCCTACAAGAGACCTAGCAACGTCCAAATATGATAAATAATACTCACAGTTTAAAGTCATAATTTCTCCTGAAAATATTACCCAGAAGTTCTCCTATAACAATGGAATTTTCCATATGTACAGTCAAGATTTGTGACAAGAAGTCAATTGTGTATTCATGGCTCTTGTACTACCAAAAGGCTTTTTCCCTAACAGAATACCGTGTATCTAGAAAATAATGAACTCTGACCCGCAGAAGTTCAGTTTCAAAATGTTAAACTGCAATCAGTGTCACACTACAAAATCAAATTGTTGTCCTACATTACTTCAGTTGTGGGGCCTGCTCATTTTGTTTTTCAAGCTAACAGCAACTTGGAAACTATATTAAGCCTATACTCCTATTTAAATGTTTGAGTGTGGGGCTTTAGCTTCTGAAAGCAAGTAGAAGACTTAAGTTAGCTATGAAAGCCTTAAGAAGTTATCGATTCACAGTTTATCATCCTTTATCATACCTAACCTTTTGGTTTTGCCAGACAATGTATTAAATTCTCTCCTCAAGAATAAAACAGTCAACTGCACATACCTCATTTCCATCAGCTGCTTGCCATCTCAAACACCAATCATAAGCAGGGTCATTTTACCCTTTTTTTTAACTAGTAGTTACACACACAACCTGTAAATGTAAAATTGTATTACATTATTTCATCCAAATTCTCCACCATAAGCTATTGCAAATGCTAATATTTTTCCCACCACCACCACAGGCAATAGAAAGTCTCAAGTACATAACACTTAGAAACATCCTGTTCCTTCAGGACACTCAAGTGACACTCACATTATTCAAAATGAAAACTTATCTACGTTACTCCCACATTTCTATTTCACATCTTGACTGAGCACTTGTTAGCAAGCTGTTAATCAGCTGTCTTGCCATATCTAAAAAAAATCAGACCCTGAAGTCAATTTCCCTGAGGAATCACCAGATGATGCTAAAGAGAACCCATTCTTCCATGCTTTTGTACTGAATTCAGACCTAAACTGCATTCATTGAGGTACCTTACAACAAATAGAGTTCAGAAAATGGAGGAAGTCAATTAATATACCTGGCCCCAACCAACATGATACTATTAAGGGTAATACCGCTTCCCATGAGGCACCCCAAGTTACAGTGTTACCCACTGCGACTCCGAGTCATGGCACAGAAAGTCATGATCAATGAAAAGCGTAATTTAGCTACAATCCTGAAGAGCAGCACAGAGGGGATACAGTGCAAAAACACGCTGAATGTACAATTTAGTCTTGCATTGTCACCACCACAAAAAAAAAAAAAAAAGTCATTTTCCTTTCTTCTTAAGAAGTAGCTCTGTGGTCTTGTCGTCCTCCTTGGTTTCTCTGCCCCTACATTTCTTTCACTGTCTGTGCTCATTTTTCCCATGCTCCTCACAAGGAGATGTAATTCATCCACAGTTCTTGAGGAAGTGGATACCCTAATACTCTACATGGTACTGAGGAGCTGAATAAATACTTTGCATCACATTTACTATAAAAGAAAACAGAGAGATACCTAGTCTAGAAACCATTTTTGTATGTGACTCATCAAAGAATCTGTTCAAAATTTAAGGAACTAAGCAGATATTGTGAAACACACTAACAAAATAAACAACAATAACGGCAGTACTCTACAGGTATTTTAAAATAACTCAGCATTAAAAATGTCAGCAAGGAATGACAGCATGACAGCGGATTAACTCTCACCCAGCCAATTCCTTGGATGTCAGGACTAGAAATGCTGAGCAGCAAACAACTACTAAAAAAAAAAAAGAGAACTTCAACAAAGAAGACTGCTAACGTGAACAGAAACTACAAATAAAAATATGGTTAGTACAACCTTACAAAAACACACGGTTTATATGAAAAGAATTGTCATGGCTTTAGCAAGAGGAAATCCTACTCTTCAGAACCATTTAAGATCTCTGAAAGAGTCAATAAATACAGGGGTGAGTAGTTGACAAAAATCAACTTTGGCTTTCCAAAAGACTTCCCAAAAGGTTACTAGGAAACTAAGCAGCCATAGGATGAGGAAGGATCCTTACAAATATAAACAGAAATGCATCAGCCAAGGTATAAATCTCCAGCTGGATTGCTAATCCCTGGAATACTATGTGCAAGGGAGGAAGGTGGAAGCCACAGTCAAAACAAACTAAAAGGTAATTCCTCCCCACTGTGGTTTGTAGCCCTGTGGTGTCCTTGCTAGCCAGATGTTGCTGATACATGGAATTTACGTGGGTTCAACGGGAACTGGAGAAATTCACACCCAAAAAAACCCTATATTTACTCGGGGATATTAGATACAAAACCACATCCGGCCCAATAAGTTCTTTGAGCTATAAGTCATTGAAGAAAAAGAGGGCAGTAAAAGGCATGTGTCACTCACCCATTCATC
The DNA here is from genome assembly GCA_013396995.1 of Dicaeum eximium. Taxonomy (NCBI): domain Eukaryota; kingdom Metazoa; phylum Chordata; class Aves; order Passeriformes; family Dicaeidae; genus Dicaeum; species Dicaeum eximium. Next base: position 176,153 of record VWZP01007283.1, read on the forward strand.
TTTGAGCATCAACTATTGCTTATGACTGCTTTTTCTAACAGTGCACACTTACAAATACTATGGCTTGCGTTATATGTATTTTTTATTAGAACCTACATACAGGAAACTCACCAGCAATAAGCTTCTGAACTCTGACAGAAAAGACTACAACTACACTGTTAGCAAAATTACATGCCTTTACACTCGTTTCACCAACGACCAGGAACAGATGAATCAGTATAGGTGCTGAGAAGCTTTCTTTTTCGGTGGCAGTAATGCACAAGGAAATTCAGTTCAGGAACCTGCACTTGCTTTACTAAAAGGACATACATACGTAAGCATAAAATCAGGTTGTGAGATATTTCTGTAAGACCATGAATCACTGCCTGCTTCAAAAAGACACCTGAATTCACAAGTTGTACCAACCACTGCTTGAATGGATTTCAACATTAGCTGTAAAGCTGTTGGGTAAGACTAGTTTCTCATTTTCTTTTGACAAAGCACCAAAGACTTCCCAGACGTACTGAGCCTCATGCGTCTCGTTGCACGGCACTGAGGGGACACATCTTCCCCTTCCCCATTGCTTTTCAAAAGTGAGCATACAGAAAAAAGGTGTAGCACCCTCTCTGTGTTGAGCCTCTAGGTATTTCCCACCGTATTTATCCCCTCCTTGTACAAGAGAGTTAATTCATGTCATGTTACTGCTACACAAGGGGTGCGTACATGCCTTCAGGACATGATGGCCTCAGGACAAGAGGCAACAGGCTGAAAACGACGCACACGAAGCTCCGCCTGAACATGAGGAAGAACATCTCTACTGTGTCTGAAACAGATTGTCCAGAGAGGTTGTGGAATCTCCGTCACTGGGGATATCCAAGAACCACCTGGATGCAATCCTTTGCCGCGTGCTTTGGGACGGCTCTGCCTGAGCAGCGCGGCCGGACCAGACGGCCCCGCGCGGTCNCGCCGCTCCCCTCCATGCCGGCCTGGCGAGACCGCGAGGCCGCCGACCGCCAGGGGACGCCACCGCGAGGAGAGCGCGCGGCCCCGACTCACGTGAGGAGGCGGCACCGCCTGTTGGGACACGCCCAATAGGAGCGCGCGAAGCCCCGGCGGAGCCCCGCCCACTGGGGCGGTGCCAACGCGAGCGGCTCCCCCCCCGCCG
>VWZP01007283.1:177325-197960 GCA_013396995.1 Dicaeum eximium
GCGCGACCGGCAGGGGGAGCTGTCGACACGCGGCGGTTGCGCGGAGCCGCTGGGCCTTGCCGGGCCCCCCCGGGAGCGGGAGCGGGAACCGGGAACGGGGAACCGGGAACGGGGAACCCCGGCCCTCCCCGCCGCTGCCCTCACCGCACGGGTACCGGCACCGCCGAGAGACAGCGACAAACAGCCCAGGCCTGGAGCTGACGGCGCCCCGCTCCGCGCAGATAGCAGCTCCTGGTGCTGCTAGTGACACTCGGGTGGGAGATTGAATTTTTGATACTGTGTTTGTTTTTTGGTTTTTTTTAATCACAAACTACTGATAGTTAAGTAAGTATCTGACCACTTTAATTGATGTTTTATTCCAAGTGCTGCAGAGTAGGAGTTCCGGACTTGCCGTGCCCGAGATCCCGTGTACCCTCTCGGGGCTCACACAGCTCCGGGAGAGTTCCCTCAGCACAAGACGAAGTGTAGGTTATTCTGTGGTAATCAAGGTAGATATGTTACTAAGCTGAGCCTATTGGAATCCACTCTACACTACAACGAAATTCAACTCCAAAGTTGTTGCAGTTTACATAAGGAATCTACTGAAACATAGCAGCCGGTAAATTTCCACACGAGAGATACTGTCCTGAAATTAGTAACTGCAGATGAGTGGGCCGGTTGTGTTATTTCCTGTTTTCTGTTCTGTATCAAAAATAAACTGTATTGTGCTTACGTATTTACAATCATCAGAGCCATCTGATGTGATTTGGGCCTCCTGGTATTAGATTCATACACAGTATGAAAGTAGATTTAAGTTGTGTATTTTTGTACTGTACTTTTGTATTTGTAGCTGAAGCTACATATACACTTGTTTTCTTGTGTAATAATTAAAATAAATTTTCCTCACGAGATTGTAAAAAATCAGGGATCATTGATTCTGAAGCTGGCTATATACTTATACACTGTAAATAAAAAATAAATTTTGAAAATGCAAAGAAACAAAAAAACGCCAAAGAAACAAACAGGGGGGAAAAAAAAAAAAAACAAAACCAAAAACTCGGTATAAAGGAAAACACCACTGTGCAAATTCTTACTTATAAAGTTATCTATTGCTAGTATTATAGGCCACCTAATTTAGGACAGGGACACTAACGTGGGTGGTGGGGAAGGCTGAAACTTCTTTATTAAGCTGAAAGCCTCATCACAAGGTAAGTTGTTATAACCTACAAACAGCTTATTTAGGCCTATTGTTAGAAGGATCACTGTTGTAGTGGACAGGACAAGGAGTAATAATGACTACTTTCCTAGTTCCCCCTTACTGAGAAGGGTCCCCTTGCAGGGCTACCAGCAGCAGCCTGGATATGCCTTCACAGCTTTCCACAAGTCTTCAAAGACTTGAGATTTTTATCTGCTCTGCTAAGTATAATCAGCTTTAATCATCAGCTTAAAAAGAAAGTAAACCATTGTAAACTGTTCTGGTCGGACCACACAAAAGAAGAAAATACATCTGCCGAGTGATGCCTAAAATAAATTTAACAATAACTTGGTCTGAAGTAATTTTGTTGCCAAGGCAATGGGTGAATATGGCAGGGAATATGGAGAGGTTCGGCAGCGAGAGGATGATTTTCTCTGTGTGCATACATCTGAGCAGCAAAGTGAGTCAGTTGAAACTAAAGGAAAATGGAAACATGAGATCAGGTTAGGATAACCTGACCATGACTAAAAGCTGGGCTTGAGGACAGAGGGTTCCTGTTAGCAGAACATTGCTGTGCTGGACTACCAGCAACAGTAGAAGGGATTAAAAGCCAGATGAACCCTATTATTTTTACTTTTTTTTTAACAGAGCTAGCATTTGCTATATATGTGTTGTTTCAAAGCTGCTTCTCTCACTAAAGGCCAAAAACTACTAATTTTTTGAAATTGGAAGCATTATTTTTGGCCTAAGCATCTTGTTTGAATAAAGAGCCATTTAAGAGGAAAAATTACTGAAGTCTAACACATAAAGTCAAATATATTTTATGGAAGATCTTGATAATCTTTTGCAGGCTAATAGGTTTTTTTTCCCCACTATTATTTTAATGCATTAATAGCTTGAGTATTCTGTGTGCAGACTTGAGTGCAGATTAACATGTCCACCATCATATTAGAAACCTGAGGAATTTGCAGCATCTCTTTGGACCAGTGTTTGCAATTTGTAAATTCACAGACCTAGATAATGGGGTGACTGGGAGCTTCTTGCTTGCATTTAATACATTTGATGTACTGCACTATTCCCTTTTTGGTGTTTAGTGACTCACTGTAGTGTGGAAAGTCCATTAAATTTTGTGGAAAGTACCACTCTTCTGCATGTCCAATCTCTTCTGCATCTTTATTTAAACCATTTCTCTTTTATTCTAGGATTTAGTATTTATTTTAGGGTTAACCCTTACTGAGTAAGAAGAAGTTACATTTGCTGCTGCTACAAGTCACCAAAAATCCCTTCCTCGCCAAGAAGTTCAAATTTAATATACATTTATTTTAAGAGATGTGAAAAAACTGTCAGGATGGCAGTTCTCAAAGAAACACATTCAAATGGCAGGTGTAGTTTAGCCAGTTTAATTCTAAGTCCCATCTCTCTACCACCTGGTTTGACTCAGAGGTGCAAATGCCAGCATATGTAATTTGAAATCCTGCTGGATATATTGTATTTTTTCTTCTGTTTTCTTTTGTTCTTAAAAGTTGTGTCCTCATACAGAATGTTCCTTCGTGGCAGCTCACAGCTGTTGAATTCGGGTAGCTGTGGTTCATGTTTCCTGTCCATCCTTGTCCATGCATTCAGGTGGCTGATCCCGTGTTCAAGCAGGAGGAGCTGCCTGGGCTGTCTGACTGCACAGTCACTGGTGCCAGCAAGAGGCACAGGCTGCCTAGGTGCAGTGGGAGCTGGGAGCTTGGAAGTCCTGCAGGGCACCACAGATGATCCTGGAGAACTGACTGGCACTGAGAAACGTGAGCCAAGGCAAAGAAGTTTGGAGACAGGTGAACTGGAGATGCTTATACAAAGGCTGCCATGAAAAAGGAGAATGATGCTTTTGTTTGTTGTGTGATTCTGCCTCATTGTCTCACGAGAGAAGACAGACAAACATCTTGGTGTTTGTACAGCAGGATGGTATCAACAAAGCACCTTCCAAGCTAGCAACGTGTGTGAACAGAAGCCCATGTGCAATGTGGAAGACAGTACATTAGATAAGGGGGTTCCAGAGCAATGTTGGTAAATACCACTCAGCGTGGAAATGCAGCTCAGTGCAGGAGAAGTGTGGGGGTGTCTGAACTGGAAACCAGAAACTGTTGAGTTTTGGGGAAGAGCTTGCTTTTTGTTTGACCTAAGCGTGTACTGACCTGATTTGTCAGCCCACTTGTTTCCCAAGACAGGCCTTTGTGAAGGAAAAAGAGTGTTTCAGTGAGACAAGATAGCTGCCCAGAATAATCCTCTCCAACTTCCCACCAAGGACTTGGTGACTGTTGCTGGAGGTACTGTATTTTTCCACATGCACAGAGATACTGTGAGACCTAAGGGCAAAAATTGCCTGTGCCTGTCCCAATATAGAAATTGCTGTACAGATTGTACAGAAATTGTACAATAGAAATTGTTGTACAGATTTACAACACAAAGGATGAGAGTAAAGCACCCCATCTTACTTGTTTGCCTGGGCTGCTAAGGATTACATTTCAGGGGAACAAAAAATAGAAACTAAAACAAAACAAACAAACAAACAAACAAAAAAACCCAAAACAAAACAGAACACTGACCAAAAAAAGAAGAAAAAGAAAACCAGAACAAAAAAAAAAAAAAAATAACAAAGATTTAACCATCCAATACTAAAAATCTGATTATATGGTAAGACCTGTGTAACATTTATGTATGGTGCATATTGTTGTCTCCCAATCTGTTGAAACTGTGGGCTTCGGACATTACTCATTATGTTTAAAGGCTTTGGATTTGTCTGCCATTCATGATAAGTCACTGCTTTGTAAATACTGACAGTGAGTGAAAAATGGAGACTTCCGTTCAGCTATTTTTGTTACTACTGGAGGCTTAGAAATGTCCTTTACATAAACTAGAGAAACAGCAGCAGCAATAGAAACATACAGTTTTTTGCTTATTCTTCCTTTGTGGTTTTTTTCCCATTGACCGAAGAACTAAATTTGTGCAATCATGTCCAAAATGCTTTGCAGCAGTGATTATGCCTTTATTCTGCCTGATAAAAAAATCATCTGCAGAGCTTGTTCTTTAGCACCTCTCTTCTACGTATTTGCCAAAAAAGAGCTACTTAACATAGCCTCGTTTACTTCCCAGAATCACAGGGTTTGGGGGATAATAAGGTTTCTCCGTTGAAACTTTCCCCACACCTTGTGGATACCTTGTACAAACGTGCAGTTAGGAACTATTTTCGTGTGAGAAAATAACTCAAACTGACATTCCATCCCAGCTGTCTCATGTTATCTCCTGTACATACACTTTTATTTTTGGCATACCTACACAGATGAGTTAGAGTGAAATAATAAGGGCGTGACTTTGCAAGGTAATTACTGCATTTCAAAACCACTGGTTTACATGTTTTCACATACTGCTAATACCAGGAACGTTCTTTTTCTTTCTCCCTTGAGGATAATTACCATTACCAGTCATTTTGAAAAAAAATAATAGTGAAGACAAGGATACTATGAGTAGAACCTTATTTCTTCACTTGGTCTTAAAACAGTGATACCTTTTACTGAATCTGCATTGGAATTAGTTTCAGTGAAGTTATATAAAGGTACTTACACAGTAATATTTTTCTTCCAGGGATATGGGAAGTACTGGAGTAGGACAAATATAAATACAGACTGGAGTTTCACATTTGAAGTCTTACCCAGGTTAGCCTAAGTGGCTTATGTTAGCCTCACTTTGAAGAGAGAAACCCCAAGGAGGCCAGAGATTGGTCTGCAGGTGCACACTTGTGCAGTTACCATTCATCACTTGCAAATACATTTTACAGTGTTTACCTTGCACAGATAAACTAGCAGAGCCCTAAGCCTCTGACATAGATACAATTATACCAGCAGACATTATTGAAAGGCAGCTTTTGAACATTTTGGTTGCATTTGTTACGATAAAATGTTGCTAATTATACAGAAAGATGGCCACTTCCAAATGAATTTAATAAAAACCGTAGTGCTTGTATGGCTGTTTGCAGTCTACCTGTGCTGGGAGCTCAGCATTCTGCATTTGGTGGGCAGATGCCAATGGCTGTGCAGGCATTTGTTCCTGATCAAGTAGTCACTTTTAGTGGTGGATTAACAACTCCTTTTCCTAATGAGAACTGTAAACAAACATGGACATACTGGATTCTCATGAAACACTGTTCACTTGTTCCAGCTCAGAAACTGGTGAGTGCTGGCAGGGTAGCAGGTGTTAGACTATGCTGCTGCAGGCTGCCTCCAGCCAATTTCCATCAAGCTCAAATGAGCATGCTGTTCAAGCCTGCAAACTTTAAAAATTGCAGCGTATTTCTAAATGCGAAAAATAATTTGAAGGTGCAAATAAATTGTCAGAGCTGGTGAAGGTGATGATCTTGCCTACCTTCCCACATTCCCCATCTTGTCTGGTGCTAATGTGAGTCCCCATGTGCCCACACAGCCACCCTGCATGTTTCTTTCTCTATTTCCTCTCAGATAGACCAGCTGGGTTTACCCTGTGGCCAGCCAGACATTTATGCTAGCATAAGCTTGCTGATGGGAAGAAAGGAGGAGAAAAATGTCCAGCTTTCCATTCAGATCTCTAGTGTCAATGAAAAAGGAAAGACTAGTAAAAATGTAAATGCTGGGGGAAAAAACCTGCTTTTCTGGGCATGTACTGGTGCCTGCAGAGGTTGGCCTTGGTCACCAGTGGCTGTCTCGGTGTGGCCCAGCCCTGTGATGAGTACAGTCATAGTATACTGGAAGGGCATTTGGCAATATATGCAAGTATTGCCAGCTAAAAATAACTCTTCATGACAGCTTCACTTGTGTTTTTTTCTGTCACCCTTCCTTTTGTGAGCTGCCACTCTTCCTATCCCATAGCTCTGCTGCTGCAGTGTTCATCTCACCTGTGCCACGGTGTGCTGTGAAATAACCTGCCAGGCTGCTGCTGAGCTGTGCTCACTGCCAGCACAACACTCACAAGGCTTTGCTGATCTGGAAAACTCTGCGTATTCAATTCTTTGTTTCACTGTTATGGGTAGGTTGCAAAAGATGTGAAGTGATCGTGTCTGGAAAAATACAGTGAATTATAGTTTGGTTGCCTAATTCAGCTCATGAGTCTGATTGCTTTTATGCTTGTAAAAACTAACTGCCTTCTCAATTCCTTTTTGTTTTGCCTGTTGCAAGTAGATCTTTCATGTTGCATAAGACAGTCACATGAAACTTCATAAAATTCTTCTTTGGGGTCACATGTGTTATCTTCTTTTTGAAACAGCTTAGACTGAACATCGGAGGTAAGTGTGATACATCATGTGACAGATCACTCACATTCGCTTCATTCACAGAAGAAAAAAGCAAACATTTTTAAGGTGTAAACACATTTTCAAACACATCACTGATTTGAAAGTTTGGTCACTTCTAATGGCTTCTGATGGCATCAGGGCTTCACTCATGACACAGGGCTAATAACAGGTAATTCCAATCACTAAGACTGTAGTTGCAGCCTCTGATTGCAACTCTGATGACTTGGAGCACATTACAGTAAGAGGTGACTGAGACCTTCATGCTAATTTCAAAATTCTTAACTAAAGTCAGATTCAAAAATCAAAACCTATGCACTGCATAGAGACAAGTGTCCTTGGTTGTATAATCTAGATATGCTGTGCATGCCGTTTTGTAACTGTAAAATGCAGTTGAAAATGCAAAGAGCAGTTGTAAAACAAAAAAAGTAGACTTCAGTGATGGAGATTAAAATAGGTCAATGAGAGATAGCCTTTGAAGTAGTAAAATACTATAGGCAAGGGTCAGTCTGTCCTCCAGAGCTTTATAGCTTTAGAGCTAAACTATAAAGCTCCTGTTTCCAGGACTACCCAGTGGAGACTCTTGTATGTTACATCTCTTGGAAGCTGACAAGCATGTCAGTAGAGAATTCACTTTTATCAGCTTGTACTGCTGATGTAGATGTGGCTTGTTACAGGGAGAGAAAAGGGTGCACTTTTCAGAATACTAACAGAAATCTTTGAGTTTTTATTAAATTCCTCTAGAAGTCAATGTTCCAATCAGCTGTACCTTTACAGGGCATTTTGAGATGTCAGAACCAACCCCCTTTTCCACTCAGTTTAAAAGCTTTGTATTCAGCAAGTAATTTCAAAGCCATAAGAAAATTATGACCTGAGTGTGAATAATGCTATGGCCTAGTAGGTGGTCAAAGGAGACAGGTTCCACTAGTCTGGAAACTGTTCTTTAACTCCCACAGTAAGTGTAGCTGAATTACTTCTGCGCTTAATGAATAATGAAGAAAAAAGCTTTAAGGGTGGATGAAATAAGTCTAAAATGTACCTGTCTTGCAATGTAAAATTCAGTTTGTGCTCTTTTTCTTCTATCAGAAGGGCATATGCAACTAACAGAGATGATTTATTGGTGAAAAGAATGCACCTCTGAAAAGCAGAAATACCTCTCTCTTTAAATCCAAGATATTTTGGTCATTTGGAAAATATGACAATGCAAAGGGGAAATGTCAGGGCAACTTTACTCATGACCATGTGTTTAGCAATATCTTGCCATTTTTTAGGTTGGGCAGTTTCACGGACTGGACACATAATATATTCTATAGGGTTTGTTTTTTCTGGTTCTGAAAATACAGTCTTCCAGATAAGACTACAGCAAATGGAGTAAAAGCCTCAGGTGAAAGAAATAGTATAGGTGATTCAGCTGAGTCTTCTTATAAAGAACAAGAAAGTAACAAAATTACTCCATAAAATGTGACCATTTCAAGTTTCCTCTCTAGATTGTTTAAGAAAATTATTGAAAGACGTGAAAGCACAAAGTCAGAAAAGCTCTCTTCTTCCAAAGCAGCATTCATGCAGCACTGTTGTCCTGGATTTATAGATCAAACACTATTCTAATGTTAAAGAGTGTATCTGAATATCTGCCACGCTACTCTAGGACTAGGCTGGAGTTGGATATATATCACAGTAAAATGTGAGAGGGACAATTACGGAAACAAAAGTTCATCCTGTCTAGTAAGAGAGAAGACAATAGTATATGACATGAAAAGAAAGCTGCATTAATGAGACACATATTTCCAGCAGAAAGAACTTTGCAAAAACTGCCTTAGACAGCAAAGTGTACAGCACAAGAGATAATTATTGCCTCTGTGCTAGCAAGGGTGCAGTGTTGGTTTTTTGGTCCCAACAAGTGTGGGAACCCAACCCCCTGGGCCCTTTGGAGGGGGTTCCCCTGCTGAGTTCTTTTCCAAGTATGAAGAACGAGCAGGATTCTCTCTTGGTCCTCAGGTTTTTGTTTATTTGTATCTTAAGTTCAGCACACCGTCTGCACACAGACTTAGCATGCGAGAAGCAAGACACAAAATGGACCCCAAACACCCAAAACCAAGGCCTTTTAAAGCTGTTTAACCCAATTACATTCTAACATGTACTTAATGGTATCAGACATTTAAAGGAGTTAAAATTTAAGTTCATGGATTTGTATCGCCTACAAAGAAATGTTTTACGTAATAGAAAGTACTGTCAAGCACAATGTACTCTTTCTTCCAGTAGCTGGCAAATCAGAGGAAATAAACTACGTTACTGACTTTAGAAATCTTATTATTTTGCTGAGCAGACTGTTTCCTTCTTAATACCATGATGTTAAATGCTTTGCCAGACTCTGATCCTGTTTTTTTCCCCAAGAACTTTTACATTCTAACAAAAGTTTTGAACAGTGCTAAATAACCTGAATGTGTAGTTCCATGAGTGGCCTTGCATAGTAAATTGTTGTGGTAGTGCCGATGTATTTGTGTTACTTTACCATCTGCTTGATAGATAATGTAGTAGGCAAGATCAATGCCTAACATAATTATGTCAGTAGAAACCTTGACATAATGTAGATATAATGGCCCTGCAATGTTGCTCCTAGGGCAAGGACATGGCATCAATTATCTTTCATCTGCAACTTTAACATGACTTCAGCCAGTCTACAAAACCCCTCTCCCTGCAACCCCCTGATGCAACCAGACACAACAGGGATTTTTTTGAAAGAATGATGGATTGATTTCTCCCTGACACTGTCCCTCTATGGACAGCAAGCTGTGCAGGGGCTGAATAGCCTGATGGGTTGTGCTTACACACCTAAATAGAGCTGCCCCTATGTGGACACCAAAGGTTGAAGTGATTTTAATGTAGTAGGTTATTTTAGTCATGAGGCTACATTGGAGGGATGGGGAAGAGAAAAGGAGGGTGTGACATACAGTTCTGTAGATGCTAGGCCAGCAAAATCATGAAAAATATCCTAAGGACAAAGGAGGCAGGGAGTACGTCACTATTACAAGGTAGTTCACTGCTCAAGGACCACTCTGGACATGTTTGTATTTTATAGCATTGTCTGGTAAGACAGAGCATGGTCAGTCATGGTGTTGGACAGACCATGATACCAGTGGAATATGGTATCAGTGATATATTGATATCAGTGGACTTTGGTATCAGTGGGAGAGGTGAATCCCAAAGAACCTGCTAGCATCATTTTCTTTACAAGACCAAGAAATGATAGTTAGATCATGGGTTGGACTTGATGATCCAAAGTTCTTTTCCAACCTGATGATTCTTTTGACTTTTGGGATGAAAAGTAATGAAATTTCTGGGGGTTGGACTAGGTGATCTCTCAAGGTCCATTATAACTCTAACTATTCTGTGATTCTGTGAATTAGAAGGCTTGAAACCTAAAAAGCGGCAAAATTGTGGGGAAAAGGCCACAAGGTTTTTAACAAGGTGGATCCAAGGAGAAAGGAGACTCAAAGAAGCTACCAATTTTCTTGAATATTACTGGAGTTTTTAACAAATTAGGATGAAAATGCAATATTAATGTATGATCTGAAGCAGAGGAATTTAAAGTCCAATGTTGCAACACTGCAGCCGACAGACTATATGAGAACTTCTGTGAGATAATATGAAAAGATGGCTCAATGGACTTCCTACAGAGAATGGTAAAAAAAATCAGCATTCACTTAAGTGAAGAGTGGGAAATAGGCTGGAAGGAATTTGTCTCTTGCAGGTTCAGGCCAACTAAGGTGACATCCTCATGAAAAGAAAAAAACAAAACTACAAAAGCAGCAGCTTTTGTGTGTGTGTCTATTCAATGCTGAAAGAAAAGCCACTTAACAGCCAAACAACACAAATACTGCAATTAATATGGGGTTCAGCTGCACCATATAACACAAAGGTGTGCATTTCAGAATTTTCTGTAGCTTGAGCTGAATCTGACACTGATTTTTCTGTTGTCTATCTGTGTGATCGTCTGCAGCAGAGGTCTTTATTAGGGTGCTGCCACCCAAAACTATGAAACAGAGAAAAAGTACCAGTGTGTGACAATTTTGTATGTCCTTCTCAGGTGTAAAATTATGAAAACAGCCTCTATGTGAGAAAGTGTGTGCTGATATGAGCAAAGGTGATGAATCCATAGGGAGTTTGTAAAGGTTTATCCGCAGATTATCTTGATTTGCACACAGCTTATTTACTACGGCACAATAGAAATTTTGTTGTGTGATGTGTGTACTGCAAAGTCAGAGAAGGGTATGAATGAGCAGTGACATTACTGGGGACGTGTATTTACACAACCTTCAGGTGCTCTGTGCATGTGCCTTGCACTCCTTTATGGAGAGGTAGGGAATTGTTAAAAGGCATCTTTAAATGGAGAGCAGCTAACTGTAAAATAATCTGGTTTGTATCAGACTACAGATCACCAGATTTGTCCTGTGCCCATGGCACATTTGTAAAGAGATTGAAAGAAACAACAACAGGAGGTGCACATGAGTCTGAACAGACATGACAGGCAGGTTATGCAGCTGCTTGCTACTGCAGTGGCACCTATCAAAAAACCAGTAAAAGGGAGGTTTGTAAAAACCTAGATCCTAACAAGGGCACCTGTGAATAAATTTAGTGTCCCAAGCATCTTAGGCCAAGGGCTCACATGTTTCACTTAACACTGGTAATGAGTGAGAAGGCACCTTCCTTCTCTGCTCAGTTAATTTAGTCCTGTCTGCTCTGTCTTGGGAGAGGCTCTTAAGGGGGGGTTATGCCAAATATTTGCAATAAACAGGCAACCAAATAATATCTTCAGAGGGCACTCCTGAGCTTCTCAAAACAATCCATTGGCAAGTGCCCATATATATCAAGGCGTAAAGACTTCCACCAATAATTATGTACTTCTGTATCCATCAGTTTCACACACCAAATCAGGCATCGCTTTTCCAATTTACATAAAAGATGATCATGTTTTTATTTTTGTATATTTAATATTTATAAAAGGGTTTGAAAAATTTCCAGATACATCTCCCAGTTCTTGTCATCAGTGAATAAAATCCACACTTGGCCAAAACTAGATCACTTGTTATGGGAAGAATGAAGCTATTTGTAGATATTTTTCCCATTAGACTTCTCCAATTGTGATAAAACTGACAGCTGATACATTTAGTTAATGATTTGCATTGCAGTTTACTTTCCATTCTCCTTCCTGTTGTTGGACCAGTATTGTGCAGCCAATCTATAAATTTTTCTTTCTTTTTCAAAAATTTAAATTTCTTCAAATTCAATTATTTTATTTAGTATAATGTTATGCAAAGTGGCCTTATAACAATAACCATTTCTCAAATTTGAAATGCTTTTATGATCCTCGTGAAATGTAACTTCATAAAAAAGAATGCCGTGATAGCATGGAAGTTGGAGGCCCATAAATTAAAAGTCAGAACTAAAACAAGTTTGGAATTAACATGGAAGTCACAGATAATGAAATATGAACAATTCATTTGTTGGGGTTTTTTTGCCCCAAGAAACATTTATATCCTTTGTTAAAGAGTTCTTGGGGATTTTAATGTTTTTGGTTTGAGCTCTGCTTTTCCTTACAGTTTTGAAAGTTATTGAAGATGACAGTTTTAAAACTGCACAAGCAGTACAGAAACCAAGACATATTACTCACTGGAACTTTCCTGAGAACAGTTATTTTTATTTACATGTATATCGCTCATTCAATGGAAAATTACCTTTGTCACAGTAAATTTTATCTATGGTAAAACCCAATTGTTGATTTTAACGGTTTTCATATTTTGTTTTGTATTTTCTGTTGCTTATTATACAGCATATGAAAATAATTAAATATTGATTTGTCAAATAGTCACTTGGTGTTAATTCACAAACTATAATGCTGCATCTTGGGAAAAAAATCCATTTTATGTTGGATAGTATTTATTATGTAATATGAAGGCACTTTGAATTCTTAGAATGATGAAAATCTTGTAACCCAAAGGTTCATGTGTTGCTGTTTGAATCATCTAGCAGTGACATAATTAAACATTCATATTTCTTCATATTTCAAGTAATCATTGCTGATTGCTATGCATGCTGAAAATATGACAAATAGCATACATTGGTGGTGATTCACAGTCTCTTTCTCTTACACAAAAAACCACACGGATGCACACATTTGCACACACAGACTTGCAGCGAGGTAAACAGGAATGGTCAATGTTTATGTGGACCTCATGAGCAGGAAACAATTTCCTAGATTTAACTGCCAGTTTTAGGCTTTCTAGTGCTGATTATTTATTTAAATACCTGTTTAATTATTCTCCTCTCTGGACTACTATATTTAAACACAGCAGCTAATTATAGATTATATAGGATTGCTAGCGATTTTATTTCTCTCTCTTCCTGAGGCACGACTGGAGCTTTCTATTTTTATTAGAAAGAAGATAGAGTAAGCTGCAAATGCAAACCGGAATATGTACTACGTTTCTATTTTACCATGTGACTGTATTTGCTACCTTTTTTCTTTGCAAAGTCCCCCAGAAAAAGTAGAGGTAACATACTTGATATTAAGTACAAGCAACAATTCCTTGTAGACATTAGATTAATTAGAGTACTACTGTTTATTTAGCAGCGCTACTGAGTCACAGTGGTCTTTGCAATGGAAATTCTGCAGTTAACATACAGAATAAGATACTGGAATTGCAGAAGATAAATGTATTTCTCTTCTTCCAAAATGTGTTTAAGGACAGTGTCTTTACAACACAGCTGACTGTATATTCCAAGGTGATACAATTTTCTATATGTGAGCTTCCCATATTTACAGAAGAAAGCTTTGCACAGCTGTTTTTCATTTGCCCTTGTTAGTATTTTAATACCTGTACAGTTCAAGCAGATTTTGTGTTTTTAAATTGCTGCTGAAAACTTATCAGAATAAACTGCTTACGAAGCCATATGCTGATTTGCAGAAGAAAGACTGAAACAGGCCTGTCTGGAATCTCTGTTTACAAAATGATTTAGCAAATCAAAGCAGAGGACACCGGCTTCTTGATGGCTGTTGTTAGGGCATTTCTCTCATATTTCCTCTTACATTTGGTTCCTTCTCAGGTGTATGCTCCTGGTAAAATTGGATCTCTTCTGTTCACACACGCAGGGAAAAAAACCTACTACTTTTTCCATGGGTTAGAAAAACACTGTGGGAAAAAACACACCTTCTAGGTTTTATATATGCCCCGCCCCATAGTATTTCCCCATTGCTTAATAAAGTCCTCCAGGGCTATTGCAATACAAGTAATAATAATAACCAAGGCATTCTAGTACTTTGGGGTGTTGAGCATCCTTAACTTCCACTAGAAACCCGATGAATGTGACAGAATTAAGGCCTAAAGCTTTAAAAAGCTCCTGGTACCATTCAGTTGCTGAGACAGGGATTAAAACTACAGCAGGCAGTAGCAAAGTGGTAAATATTGACTCAGCAGTAAATAAAATCAGTCCATTGAGGTGGAGTGTACAATATGTGGTGGAAGAAGAGTCACGAGAAAGCAATATCGCTCTTGGGCAGATTAAACAGTGTACACACAAACCCACATGCTGTTTCAGGGAAGTCATAGTGTTCATAAAACACAGTGACACTTTACACTCTTAACAATCTTTAAACAAGGAAATTGCATGTGGTTTTTTTATAAATATAGTAAAAATTTATTTTCTTTACTTGCAAAACAGATGAAGTCTGGTACTAATGAACAACCACCACCCTTTAATATGTTTTAAAATGTGTATGTGTACATTCTATTTCCTGTCCACAATATGTTAAAAAATCTTATGATTTTGTTTATAAAATGGAAGATGTTTCAAGACCATTCTCTCCTATAAAAACACAAACACTTTATTACCCTATAAAGAAAAAGAGATGACATACAGGTCTTGAAGTGATGAGAAAGACAGAAATTGTAATAGCTTTTTTCAAGCCTTGTTAGGTGTGTGGTTTGTTCCACTCAAAATTAGTCACTGCAACACCATTTTCTACTCAGCATATAACAGTCAACAGAGAATCTACCATCAGGCTGAAACATTTCGTTTGTCTCACCACCTTTGTTAAATTTTATGTTTCGACAGCATTATGAATATGCCATTGAATGGTGGAATGAACGTGCATTGACACACAGATAAACACTCAGTTTGATTGTTCTTTGTTTCTCTTCCCTACTTGTGGAATAAAAACAGTATAAAGAAGGTAATATTAATCTTGTAAATGCAAGTATGCCTGACACTTCAGAAACCCTGCATTTGTACATATGAATGTGAACTATGTTAATGAAATGTAGCAACCAGAAAAAGAAACAACTTGTGAGTTGCATAGCATGAAAACTGCTGGCAAAGAGCAAAATACAACGCTACCTCACAAAATGGCTGTGAGATAAGGAAGGGTGTATGCATTTGAGGATAAAATTGTTAGTTCCACTGCAACTGGAAAGAACAATAGGCTTTTGTGTTTTTCTTTCCCCATACTTCAATGGCTATCTGCTTAAGTCTGTGTACAGGTATAAGGAAAAACCAGTCTTCTATCAAAAGTCATTCATCCTCCTAAGAGATTAAAACCTAGCCAGTAACAACCTTAAAGAGGTAACAGATTGAACTAATAGCATAAAAGCACTTTTGTTTTTTTCCCCAGGCTAGCCCTTCAGCATCTCAAGCCATTTTAAAGGCCTAAATATGAATATCTGTATACAATAGATTTGTGGAGATACTGATTTTGGAAACATACATATCCAAGCTCTTGACATAAACATGAAAGGAAAAGTAAAGTGAGTGTATTATACCTCAGATAAGTTTCTTAGGGACGCATATAAAGGGTGTCACTCTTTTAAGCTTGATATGGAAATCATATGCCATCTGAAATACCCCAGAGAATTCAAAACTTATAAAAGAATATTCTCTATTGGAATTGACTGGCAGTATGACAATCCATTATGAGTATGGAGTCTATATATTTATTTACATATAACTTGATATTTCAGAGTAAACAAAAAAAATAGTATTTGTTATTGTGCTCAACATGAAATTAACCGTTTATAAAAGAAAAATATACTTACTGAATAACTCAGAATTTACATTAAAAGGGCAAATACATTCTGGTAGATAATACTGCATAATGACTATTTCAACAGCTGCTCATGTGAATTTCAAGTAACAGGCTATACATCAGCAGCCCAATCAGAGTTCAGTGCCAGCAGGTGAGCTGTCAGCAGAACTTCTACAAGGCCAGATGGAGCTTTCCAGGTCTACATAAACAACTGACTCAACCAGACAGCGTCTTTGTATCGGTGGAGAAAGCCAGGCTCAGTCATTTCCAGGATACTGACTACTGCACCATGCCACAAAAAGGACTCTGCTCACATAAGACTGATGACATGTGAAAACTGACTGATGCATCTGGAAATCATCACTGTTTAGCATTTGCAGTAGGACAGGACTTCTACACGCTAAACAAGATCACTTTCAACCATGCACTGTGGAATCCACTAGTGGGTATTTTGCACAGCAGCTCCATGCCAGAGCAGCTCTCCTGGCTCTCTCAGCTCTGCTGTGGCGCAGATCTGTATCTTGAGAGCAGCCTGCTGGAAAGTGATGGGTGGACCTGCAAGGGTGCCCCACCACTCTCACTCAAGTGATGAAGTCCAGCTCAGCATCCTCAGCTGTCAGGGATCACAGAATATTTTATGAATACATAGGGAAGAAGTGGACAGTTAATGTACTATCCAGCAGCCCTTCTGTGACTTTCTTCAAAAGTAGCTTTAATCTCAGTTATGTGAAATGAATGTAAAACTCTGTATATGAATGGAAATTTTAGAAGTCTGTTAATTGTTAACTGTTAATTTGCAAGCCTGAGGGATCTAATAATTGTTGACCTTTTCCTTATAATCAACTAGTTATGATACTCTCAGCTGGAATTAAAGTATCACCAAAAGCCAAATAAAACCTGAATTTAATAAATGAAAACATCTTTACTAATACATTGTAAAAAAGGATATCAGTCAGTGTATATCTCCCTAACCAAGTAAAAGGTTATATCAGATCAAGTGAAGTGCCTTTCATGAAGTGAAAGACAATGTACTGCACTCTAGAGGAGATGTGACAGCAACATTAGCTGTTGCAAAATGTCTTTCACCAAATGAAAACTGTACCAAAAAAAAAAAAAAAGAGAAAATCAAATATCACTCTAACCTTCAGGCTATAAATAATGAAACTTAGGGTACTGAAGATATGAATAAAACAAGCTTTTTGGAAAGAAAGGTTTCTCAAAGTGGTTGTCTATTTAGAATCTCACTATTAAATGCCAATATTTATGTATTTATGCATTTCATATTTTCCCAAGATTCTATGTGTGTTTTTACTGTTAGAAATGACAAAAGCTCAAGAGGAGAATTAAGTAGTTCTTCAAGTGATTCCCAGTGTGATCACAAAGGGAGAATACCAGATCTTGAGGAGATCAGTAAATGTTATTCAGTCTTAACCTCACTAAGGTCCACTTTTGCCTTGTGTATTCACAAACCAAAGAAACCCTGCAGAAAGCCCAAGGGCAGCAAAGATAAGGTCAAACAGCGTATGAGGAGGGACAGCTACTCCTGACTGCATGCTGGTTTTTTTTTAGCATGAAAGGTAAAATATAAATGTAAAAAAGTATCTTACTTTCCTGTAGCTAATTATTAAGAAGTACAGGAAGAATACAACTTTTTCTAGTACTGTAGACAAACTCTAAACATGCCACTTAAAATGCCAGCTTCTTTCAAGCTGTCTGTATATCATTGACATAAGCGGCCTCACTGCTGTTAATGAGTGACTCATGGGTGTTTCTTGTACAGAAAGAACACAAAGTATGTAATTGTAATTCTGCAAGTGAAATAATTTACATATAGATCAATTTTGTACTGCATTACACTGAAGAATATTGTTAATGCAGATTCGCTGTGCAGATGTGCAATTTTGAACTTAGAAGAGACTCCTGGGAGTATGATTTAGAATTCTCATTTAAACTTTTCCTTGGGTACTGTCAAGAAAATATATGCAGGATTTACTAATGAAAAATGTGTATGAATATACTTGGTATTGCTTTATGAAGCATTTAAGGGCCTCATTGTTATTGAAAAAGTAGTACTTTTCTCAATAATCAAAAACCAGTAAATTGTCACTTCCAAGCCCTTTTGTACATGACAAATGCTGCAGTTCTGTTAGGTTTTCAGAATAGCCACAGCCACTGTATGTTAAAATATTGGAAAGTTATGGTTTTTCCTTTCTGACCTTCCTGATCTTCTGATACAGATACCCTTTCAAACAGTGTCCCTTTAAAGAAACAAAGTCTAGGACTGAGTGAGCATATTCATTAGCAATTGCAATTGACAGGAGTCATCAGCTTGTGAGAGGAACTGCAGCTCATGAAAAACTCAAATAAAGAAATTTATTGAGATTAGGGGAGAAAACAATCAAAATGAGTTTATGATGGAACTTTATAATACTGTAGGTTAAACTCAATACCTATTCTGGTTTTTTAATTCTTCTGGGTGAAAGGCAAACCAAAGATCTTAAAAGAAGACAAAGTGCTTACTGAGAAGGTGAGGAAATATGCAAAATGTACGAAAACTATATGAAAAAAACTGTTGTTGTAACATATTTTTTGTCAACAAGACAAGGTATAAATACACTTTTAATTGTATTAAACCATTTAAAGTTTTTCTTTTTAAATGCCACTGTCCTACAATGCAGTCATTGATGTTATAATAAAATACACAATAGATAATTTGTCTGCAGCTGAATTCACAGATGTTGCAGAAGTGGGAAGGGACATCAATCAAACTGCAGGACACATGGCTGGTGGCTATCCCTGCCATTCTCCAGGCTGAGAAGTGGAAGAAGCACACAGCAGCAGAGTCAGCAGTGAGGTGAGGTGTGAAAGCTCCTGCGCTACTGCACGTTGCTGATAGCAAATCTGGGAGGAGGAAGTTAGTGCCCTATTCCTGTGGGGACAGGAGCCCTGATATGGATTTATATACCTGAACAGGTCATTACATAGGCTCTCACTCTATTATCCACAGCAGAGAGAACACAAGTTCATGTCCTTTCTGTTATAAAGTAAGCCAAACTTACTAATCTGAGTAGTGACAAAGGTCAAATTCACTTAGAAAGAAAATGAGAAGTTCTGTATTTTCTTAGCCTATCAGCATGTTAGGGTGTTGCAGTTATAAATGTCATAGTGTGTTGTAAATAGATATAGATTAAAAGCAGTTATCAGCTGCAGAGTAAAACTCTTCCTTTCATAATTTTTGTTGGTGTCCTGAGTTTCCCCTCCTTTCTGATTTCTTCACCTTCCTCAGACAGGGGTCTGGGAGTGCTGTCTACTATTAGCCTGCTCTTTCTTTTGTTATACTGCAAATCCTATGAGCTTTACATCTGTGGATTGAATGAGGCTTGAAGAACCAATCTGCAGTACCTCTGACCTCCTCTGCCCAGTGTATTCCAGATCACTGGAATCACTGGATCACAGTCCTTGTGGGGCGAAGTCCCAGCTGGCTGCAAGTGAAGTCAGAGCAGTTCACAGAGTGAGCCCAGATGTAGCTGGTTGTGCTGAAAATTGCAAATGAGGGTCTCTTACTGTTTTCAGTGATAATTCATTTTCTTACCAAGAACCCAATAAACAGAATTTTTGTTACCCTAAAATTCACTAAGGTTGATTTTTGAGATTTTGCAACTGTCAGGAGAATTAAGATCATTTATCAGTGATCAGCAATCCTTGCAAGAGAAAGTTCACTATCCATTGACAGGATACTTTGACAAGCTTTTTGATCTTTTATCAAACAAAAGTGATTAGGGTTATAGGAGTTTATCACTTTCTTTGGAGGAACATCTATATACACAGAGTGCCAAACCTGATGACCTTTTCTCATATCAGAAGACTTTAAAAATAAGAGAAATCTTTCTTTAATATGCATGAATTATCATCAGCAGATTGTGTTATGGTAACTTGCTTGTCAATCTGCTTTTCAGAGGATGCAAGGCTTGTATTTACTAAAATGATGTGTAAGACATAATGCCCAAAAGCATACGAGATTGACCTTGCTTATGCAAAGACTGGAAACGTAGGCATTGCCATCTACAGATACACAGTATCACCTTTTAAGTATCCTGGGATGTGGTACACAAAGTTATGCCTAACACCGTCAAATTATTTTAATTTTGCACTTTTTCTTGGAAGAGCTGGTGGGCAGAAAGAGGATCTAATATTTGATACAGGGATCATCTAAGAATGAAAACTGATGTGGGGGCACCTGTAATTTACAAGAGAAAACACTTGTGCTGATAAAGTTCCTATGAGAAATTGATGGAAGACTAAAAACTAGTTACAGTGGAAATATTATGAAGTTCTTTAGAGAGAATGGCCTCGCTGGCTGACATCCGGGAGGCACCTGGGAGACGCCTCAACTTCCCGCACCTTCGGTGGGGAAGAGCTGCTGCAATGGTGGGGTGCCCGGAGCCGGAGGGCACACTGCCTGCTGAGCTCGGGCCTCACTTCTCCTTGCCTGCTCTCGTCGGGCCACACCGGCCCGCACTAACCCCGCTGCGAGCTGCCGTGGCTATCCCAGGCGGCTCCCGCTTCCCCTCATTTCATCAGGACGGTGAAAAGCCCTGCTGCCTACAGGCGACCTGAGGTCAAAGCGAAAACGTTTTGTTTCCCCAGCCTCGGGGACCCAAGACTCGTGTTACCACGTGCTTCCTCTTGTCATTCCCGGTGGGAGGGCTCCGGCTGAGCCCCTGCCGCTGCGAAAGGGGCTGGGAGGGGACGCGCTGGGGGTCACCGCTGTCGGCCCGGGAAGGCGTGAGGCGTGGCGGCTCGGCGGCTGTCGAGTCCGCTCCGTCACCACCGCCTGCCTCCGCCGCGGCCGCAGCGTTTTCCAGCGCTGTTTCGACAGGAAAGTCAGGTTATTTTAACAGGAAAGTCGAGCTGCCCACGGGGCGGAGGGAACCCTCAGCCCCCGCCAGGGACGGCGGCCGGGCCGGGCATGCGCGGGGCCCGCTCCGCCCCCGGGAAGCGCCGCCCTCGCCGCCGCCGGGCGCGGGGGGACTGAGCGGCGGTGGCCGAGCGGCCGCGCCCTCCACCATGAACCTGCACCAGG